>OU343220.1:161200659-161310299 GCA_910596185.1 Chrysanthemum makinoi
TGCAAAGTGAAAAAAAAAGATCAAGTCTCTCTTCCTCTCTTCTCTTCATAACCGGCCAACCATGGGGATCAAGAGGAGATCATCAAAAATTTTCAAGACAAGTTATTTACACTCTAGTTACACTCTTGATTAAGGTTGTGAAATAAAAACCTTGGGTGTTTAGGATTAATCCTTTGTTCATAAAACCTCATCAAGTTAACTAGTAAGCATCTCATATCCATTTTCATCTTTCATATTTATTTTATGTTCATTTCATCATTTTTGCAAGAAATCGTGCATGTTACATATGAGTTTATACCACTTTTAATGTTTTTATTACTTATATTGAAATATGATCATCCTATAAATTATCCCTTGTAACATATCACTTTTGGTGATGTCTAGGAACCTATGACACCCTAAGAAGGTATATGGTAGGATTTGAATAGCTTCGGAGTTGTTTTGAATTGGTTAGAATAGGTTTGGCGCGAGAAAAACTCATTTCGACAAGTTTACATAAGGGTCTGTCCATATTTTGAAAATCTGTAAATCTCGACAGTAGATAAAAATTTTTGGCCTAGATATTTAGAAAATACACTTTAAAACGAAAACGTGGCCGCTTGAACGGATTAAAACGGAGTTATAACGAAGAAGTTATGAATTTTTCAAGTTGACGACGAAAACTAATTGTTTCAGAAAATTCAGCATGTATTCTCAACTTTTTACGAGTCAAAAATGAGGCTTAAGCATTATAAAAGGTGTCGACTTATCAAAAGTATATTAATATACTTTAATACGAAGCTAAGGACATATAAAACGTAGAAAACGGACTTGTAACGATTAAATTATACACGCTACACAAAGCCGTAACTTTATTATATATAAGAAAACTAATAGATTTCTATTAGACAAATATTACGGCTACAAAGGACCATGTTGAGGGTCGTTTTTAACATTGACGTAGTACTTTTTATAACGTGATGTCTTCTAGTAAAAGTAAGTTCGCCAAGCATATTTTTTCAAAATGTCCAACCGCTCAAGCCGGAGTTGTAATGAATAAAATACGGTCACTTAAACTTTGCCTAAAACCATCCTTAAACAATATTTTGGATACAAGTACCCTACTTTACCTATGTTTTTCTCCGATCGAGACCTCTAGGATGTAAACTTAAATGCTAAAACTTTGAGATAATGATACAAGCTTCCCAAAATCGTTGAGTTTTTTTCCTAACACTCGACGCGGCACCATTTTACGACTAGCTTTTCGAGGCCGATTAGTCACTTTCATGAAATTGTCAAATGACAATATTTTACGACGAAAAGTTATAATTTCATAATAAATCATTAAATGACTATCGTAAGATATCATTTCAACGTAAATACTTGTAAAGTATTTAATAACATGGCGAGATGTCATAAACATATATTTCGACGATAAATCCTATTTTCAAAAGCGTACAAGTGGTATAGATTACATATGGAATTGCATGCACGACATTGTTTCATGATTTACATTAGAAAATATCATTCATAATAGGTCACGTTCAGAGGTTGCGCCTCATTTCAGTATTGCCATTATATCATCATTATATCATTGCAACAGTGAGTTTTCATAGCCCCGATTTATTCAAGTTTTTACTTTATTTCAAACCTACGCGGGAGAATACATTGCACATCATTTTTATTACGATACCAAGTATATCAAATTCATTACATTGCTTAAGTTACCTCATGCCAATTGAATGTCCCCATTATATAACATGAACCGTTAATTTCATAGAAGCGAGGGTGAGTGGATAGATCTATCGAGGGTGACTCCTCCATCCGGGTTGGTGGATTCCAACTGGTTAAACGGATGCATTTCATTTAATATCATTATTTGTGTTGTTTGGCAAACACTCGCTAGCTAACATCATGATCAGTCTAGTTTCGGTGTCATGGACTTTTAGCAATTGTATCATTTTTGTGACATATTTGTCATACATAATTTATACTTGTGGTAGTCGTATTAACATTTTTAACAACTCTATGAACTCACTCAACCTTTGTGTTGACACTTTTAGCAATGTATTTTCAGGTAACTAAGGCATTCACTTCATGGCATGCATGTGGACATATCATAGAGTCGCGGTGACGACGAGTCTCACACGGGATTTATGAACTTTAAAAACATCGTTTGACTTGTACCAAACTTATTTCCGCACAAGTTGATTTTCATTTGGGACCTATACTTGTAAACTCTGATTGTTTTATTAAATCAAGCGATGTATTTTCCAAACGACACTTTAGGAATTCCATTCCGCTGCAAAACAGGTAATTTGGGGGTGTGACAGAAGACAACTTCCTGCCAGCTTCAAGGCGGAGTTGGAGAAGTTACTCAAAGCAAACGCAGACGTCTTTTCATGGATGTACTCAGATATGATGGGGGTCCCAAGAACTCTCATCATTGACGGAAAGCCCTTCGGTACAGAACACAAGCTCAACGAGTTCAAATACATAGAGCCTATAAAACATAAATGCCGAAGCCTTGCACCAGAAAGAAACGCAGCAGCATGCAAGGAGGTCGATGAGCTCGTACGAGCAGGTATACTAAGGGAAGTGAAGTACCAAACCTGGGTAGCCAACCCAGTGATGGTCAAGAAGCATGACGGAGTGTGGCGAATGTGCGTCGATTTTACCGACATCTACAAAGCCTGCCCAAAGGACTGTTACCCCCTGCCATAAACTGATTGGAAGGTGGAATCCCTATCAGGATTTTGATTAAAATGTTTCCTGGACGCTTACAAAGGGTATCACCAGATACAAATGGCATAAGAATATGAGGAGAAGACAACCTTCTTCACAGGAAAGAACGTGTATTGCTACAAAAAGATGCCCTTCGGCCTAAAAATGCAGGAGCTACTTATCAAAGGCTAGTAGACAAAGCCTTAAGCAAACAAATAGGGAGGAATCTCGAAGCATATGTGGATGACATGGTCATCAAAAGTAGGACAGAGGAAGACCTACTCTCCGACCATCAGCTCCGTGCCATAAACATGAAGTTAAACCCCAATAAATGTTCTTTCGGTGTGGAAGAAGGACAATTCTTGGGACATCTGATTATGAAGCAAGGAGTCAAAGCCAACCCTTCGAAGGTCAATGACATCACAGATCTACAGGCTCCTAAGTCCCTTAAGGAAGTACAAAGCTTGAATGAGAAGCTAGCAGCCCTCAACAGATTCGTGTCAAAAGGTGCAGACAGATCCTTACCCTTCTTCAAAACACTCAAGGGCTGCACAGACAAGAAGACATTTCAGTGGAGCATGGAGGCGGAAGCTGCTTTCCAAAAGTTAAAGGAGTTCATAGAAATACTACCTACACAAACTGCCCCAATCAAAGGCGAAGTGTTATTCATGTATATCGCAGCGTCATTCGAAAGCATTAGTGCTGTGTTGCTATCAGAAAGGGAAATGAAACAAATTCTTATCTACTTTGTTAGCAGAGTTCTTCAAGGAGCTGAACTGAATTATCCAGAGATGGAATATTAATTTTGGCCTCGGTTCACACTGCAAGACGCCTCCAAAGGTATTTCCAAGCTCATCCCTTAACTGTGCTCACTAATAAACCGATCAAACAGATACTGTTGAAACCTGAGAAATCAGGAAGAATAGCTAAATGGGCTATAGAGCTAGAAGAACATGAGATCGAATACAAGGGAAGGAGCTCAATCAAGGGTAAAATACTGGCGGACTTCTTAGCGGAGACACCCTCAGAGCCCAATCAGAGCAACAAAGCTGCATAAAAGAAGCCTTCGAATGTAGATGAAGGATGGAAGCTTTACACTGATGGGGCTTCTAGCTCTGATGGATCAGGGGCAGGTTTAATGTTAGTCAACGCAGAAGAAAAGGAGTATACTTACGCAATCCGTTTTGAATTCGATGCTACTTACACTGATGGGGCTTCTATCTTTGTTGACTCACAACTGGTGGCAAACCAGATCAAGGGCTCCTATGAGGCAAGACAGTCTGTCATTAAGCAATACCTAGATAAAGCCAAGGAAATGCTCGAAGGGTTCAGTTCCTACGTCATAGAGCATGTTCGAAGGAACCAGAATAAGAAGGCAGATGCATTAAGTAAGTTGGCCTCAATGGCATTTGCACATCTCACAAAGGAATTTCTGGTCAAAGTATTGGAAAAAAGGTCGATCATCAGAAAAGAAGTATCTGATATAATCTTGGAAGAAGAGTCAAGCTGGATGACTCCGATCAGGGAATATTTGATAAGTGGCATCTTGCTGGAGGACCCAAAGCTGGCATGAAAGGTCCGAATAAAAGCACCACAGTACAGGAACATGGGGAATTACCTATACAGAAGGTCCTTATTGTCTCCATGGCTCCGTTGTGTGGGACCCAAGCAAGCTTCGAACATCATTCAGGAAGTGCACGAATGGTCTTGCGGTTTGCATACAGGACCTCGCTCTGTTGTTTCCAAAATAATGAAGCTAGGGTATTACTAGCCTTCGAAGCACAGAGATGCTCTAGATATAATTCAGAAGTGCGAAGCCTGTCAAATCCATTCATGAGTTCCAACGCTACCTAAGCAAGACATCACCTCTGTTACATCCACATGGCCTTTCAGCCAATGAGGGATAGACATTGTTGGTCCTCTACCAATAGCTCCAGGAGGGTTCAAAATTTTGGTCATAGCCATTGATTACTTTACAAAATGGGTCGAAGCCAAGCCTTTGGATCAATCACAGGAATGCAAATGGAAACATTCGTGTGGGAATACATCATTTGCCGATTTGGAGTCCCTCACATCATCATATCAGACAATGGGAAACAGTTTGCCGAAGGGGTATTTCCTGTATTTTGCAGAGGTCTAAACATAAAGCAGTCATTCACCCCCGTCTACCATCCTCAGGGTAACGGGCAGGTGGAAGTCACTAACAGGGATGTCATTAAAGGGATAGAATGAAGGCTCGGTCAAAGCCATCATGATTGGGTGGACGAGCTACCTCAAGTACTCTGGGCTCACAGGACGCACACAAAGTCTAGCCATGGGGAAAAAACACCTTTTAGCCTAACATATGGAACCGAAGCTGTGATACCTTCGGAAGTAAGTGTGGAGACGGAGCGTGTCATGAATTTTGAAGGAACAGAAAATGAAGAAAGACTCCATGAAAATCTAGACTTACTTGAAAAAAGAATGGAAATCGCCTCAATACGAGAGGCTATTCACAAACAAAAGATTGGAAAGTATTACAATAACAAGGTTCGACCTTCAACTTTCAAGCCAGGCGAATACGTCCTCCGACTTAACAGTGCAAGTAAAGTTGAGTATCAGGGAAAACTAGGACCCCACATGGGAAGGACCCTACGTCGTAACAGAAGCATATGACAACGGAGCCTACAAGCTGGAAACCCTCGATAGAGACGCTATTTATAGGACTTGGAATGGCACTACCCTTCGTAAGTTTTACATATAGAACTTACAATGTCTAAGGATATTTTTATTGTGCTTTCAATCAATGTATTGCATTCTTCTCACTTGGGAAAAGAAGCATTAATGGTAGGTGTCCTAGTTTTAATCTCCTAAAATGATGTAATCCTCCCTACCCAATTAATGATATAACATATTTTCCCTCAAATATCTTGTTTCGTTCTAATACAAAAAAGATTTTTCAGCCAAGTCGTTTATAAGTTTCAATGTCGAAGGGATGAAACTAGACAGCAATAAGTCTTGAACATATACATAACATCCATCAAAACTTCACATTAACTTTCCTAAGTGGTCTTAAGATATATTCCAAGCCTTATGTTACCCAAAGGATGAAGATGGAGTGGGTTGTGACCCCCTGTCTGCAATTAAATTATACGATTGCTGTATTCTTGGTGCATAATTTATACACAATGAGGCTTGTATCTACCATACGCTTTGTAAAATAAGATACGTGCATATGAAACGTACGAGAAGAATCAACATTAACCAAAACGATACCTAGTCTCCCATAGTAGATATTCAAATTATGCTAGTCTACCTAGCAATAGGCCATAGCCTAAACGATCGATTCGGAACATTATCTAGAAAAAGGCCACAACCTTAGAAAACTCAAAGATAAATTGTTTCATCAGGCCTAAGCCTGGAAAGAGCCATCAGATAATTGTTTAAAGTAGGGTACACACCACCCTTGGGTTTTAATTACTACCAACAGGGTAGCCTTCATTGAACCTTGGAATGATTTGGGTCAACAGATCTTGGGGATGGAAGCTTGGGAGATGGAGTCTTCTTACTGGGAGAGATAGGCTGTACCTTCTTGGGTTTCTTCGAAAGGAGATCTTTGATGGATGATGTGGGGTCCTTCGTCACTTCAGAAAGGAAGGGGAATTCGGCAGTGGACAAGGCACTTCCAGCTTCATCATACTCCTTTTTAGTTGTAGACCGGTAATAGGGCACATCAGAAAGCACCACTGGTTTACCTGTAGCCGCTACCTCCTCCAGAGTGGTACATTTGCCATAAAAGATGGCCGACTGACTAACCTTCCCACCACCTCACCAACTTCATCACTGTGGTAGAGCTCCATAGCTATGTAAGGAATAACTTTGGAAACCAAATCAACCCTGTCCTTCTTAAGCATCCTACAACGAAGATCCAGCCCATCCACTTCCTCTCTCAGCTTAATCTCCTACTCCACAAGCCTGGTCCTCTCAGCTTCATAATATGCACATTTAGAAGTCAACGCAGTAATTTGTTCTTTGTAGCTGATGACTTTGGTTCCTTCAAGTTTTAGCCTGCTGCACTCAAAGACGACTCTTGGCAAGTTGCTCCTCAAACTTCTTGACATCTGCTCGGAGATTATGAACTAAGGGATTCTTCTCAAAATCCTCCATTGCTTCCTCAAGACTTGGCCTGAAGATCTGCATATTGCTGATCTCGTGCCTTTTCCCTAGCAAGCATTACATCCATTTCTTCCCTTGCAGACTTTACAAAGACGCATGAGTTCTCTATTCTGAGTATTCAAATGGTTGTCAAGCACAACCTACCTTGTGTAACTTTTGTCATGCAGGTCACAAAGCCTCTCCAGGGACATATTTTCCAACCAGGCGGGGTCACACGCTCCACCAGCAAGTGACAAGCCAAGGGGGTCAGAAGCGGGAACAACAGCCCGCCTTGCCGAAAGGAGACTTCTTCTTTGTTCTTATCGAGTATCCTCAAGACAACTCACTAAGTGGCTATGCGCTCAGTGACTTGTTTGTGTTTAAGGATCTAAACACTTAGGGTATTTTCTATTCAAATCTTTGAATTAAGGGGTTTGGGTATTTATCAACCCAACTTCTCCCTATTTAGATATATAAATAGCCCAAGTGTTTGATCAGTGTAAGTGAGCAAATGGCTTCTTCTTACACTAAATGTACTAATGAACATAATAAGGAACACTGAATTTTAACAAAAACATACATCGTTTATTCATAAGATTACAAAGTTCCTATCACTAGTACAAAAGATTAGAATTATAAAAGTTTCAATGATGTCATTAGGAGGGTAACTTCATCAGGATGATCTCTTATCTTGGCATTCAGGTCTGTGCAGAACCTGATGTTTTCAGGAGATTTGATTTGAGATGCCAATGTTAGAAAACTTACCATTGTAGCTACTTCAGCCTGATAAATGTCACTCCACCTCTGGAATGCTGGATTCCCATAGACATCAATGAAGAAAAGTCCTCTTTCAGGCATTTCAATAAATAAGCAATTCAAAAACTTTACCCCTTCAGGCAGCTCCCTGTTACAGTCAAAACCAGGCACCTTGGCTTCAGGCTTAGATTTAACTCTTTTTCTTTTTCCTTGGGATGTTTGAGGTTGATATCCTTGAGCCTCAGGAAGAGCTGACTGTATTCCAAGCTGAGCTGGTGCATCCCTTAGTCTTTCATAACGTTTGCTGAGGGATTTCATCAACTCCTTAACCACCACATTCTTCTTCTTTTCAGTAATGGGACCAAGTTCATCAAGCTCAGTGATCCCAAAGTCAGTGAACTTTAAAAGATCATGAACTTCAAAGTCCCTTTTATCATCCCCCCTGTAGACATTCATTGCCAGTGGTTTGGATCTGGGGATGATGTAGACATCATAAATCTTTTCAGGTGCCTTTCTTCTTGTCATGGTCTAGTTGTAGTGATCAATCCTTTCCTTTCTAATTTCAAAATTCCTCTTGTTCTTTTCATCCCTTTTCTTTTTATAGGCAGCCATCTTAGAATCCTGAGCCACCTTGAACTTTTGGCCCGCCTATCCTTTTTTAAGCTTTTAGGGCCAATTCCCAACTTTTCAGCTTCCTCAGACACTACTTTGACCAGGGCTTCTCTGCTTTTCCTTTCCTCCTCAACCTGTTTCTTATGTTTGTCTTCCTTTTCAAGGTAGGCACGTAGCTGTTCAGGAGTAAGCAGATACCCAGTGTCACCAATTACATAGAGAATCTTGACAGGTTCAGTTGTGGTCATGATGGCCTTGCCTTTGTCCTGAACGGATGAAGAGGATGATACCAGTGGGGTGTAGTTGTGACTACTGGTGTTGTTGTTGTTGTTGTCACTGAGGTTGGTGTTCCTGATGGTGGGATGGATGAGATGGGTGTTGCAGATACAAGTTGAGTTGGCTCCCCCTCAGTGTGAGAGGAAGTCCCTTTAGTAGTTCTCTCCCCCTCAACTGTTGCCGCAGCGTCAGTGAGAGCAAGATTTGGTGGTGACACTGAGGGAGAAGGAGCAACTTGACCCTTGAAGGCTTGATAGATCTCCGAGACCATGGACTTGATGTCTGATGTATCTTGTTGAAGACGTGTGACCTTTTCATCAAGATTTTCCTAAGATGATTCAAGTGCTGTCATTCTAGGCCCGAGATTCCAGGCCATAGAAGAAGAAGATTTAGCCAGAGCCGCAACCTATGTATCCAGTAAGCCCAAGATGGACTGAATAGCCTGCACATAGGAGGTAAGACCCTGAAAATTTGCAGTGTTAAGCATGGTGATTAGTTCAGTGAGACTGGAGGAGTTCTTCATGTAGGTCTCCGTAGCCTCAAGCACTTTGGACTTGAGTGCAGGGTTTTCCTTGACAGATTCTTTGATTTCATCCAGCTTAGTGTGAGCATCCTGAAATGTTTAGAAAAACTTCTTCAAGTTGTCATCTAGCTTGTCAAGATGGTCATAGATGAAATCCCTGTGCTCATAATTGTTCTCATAGGTAGCCATAACTTCAGCTTTGAGATCAACATAGCTGGCAGCAGCTTTAACATGTTGATCCCACAAATTATCAGTCACTTAAGATTATAGCTTCCTGGTAGCCCTCTTTAACCACATTACAAGCTGCCTTTTAGTAAGAGGTTGAATGTTGTCATGCTTTTTCATATCCTCAGGGCAGGAGGAAGAAGAAGAGTCTGAAGAGTCAGAGGAGTCATCATCAGCTGAAAGGGTGACTCTTCAGCCTCTTTTGGATCAGCCATGCTCTTGTTCTTGTTGAACATCACGGCCCATCTCTTCACCAAGAGAAAAGATTTCTTCCTCACCGCCGCCAGCAAGCTCCTTATCGTAAAAATAGAATCTCATTAACTTCAAAGAAAGAGACTAGTGGGGTGATTTGTTCCGATCGAGGGTGGTTTTGTCCCCCCGAGTTTTGTCCCCAGTGACCCTCGCATTACATCGGGGGTTTTCCTGTCTTCCGAGTCTGGATTGGTTGTGAGTTCTGTATCGGCGGGTTATTTCTTTCCCTCTGAGTCTTTGTCCCTCGATGCTCCTTCAAGCACTAGTGGGTGTTTTCCAATTCCATCCTTAGAAGCAGTGGCATTAATATCCCTATTAGTGGGTTGTTCGTTTCCCCCTGAGTCTTTGGGATCAGTTGTTGTGCCCTCAGACAAAAGCTTTGATTTGCAAATGTCCTCATCAGGCTGAATGGAAGGCGCCTCCCCAACACTGGGTTGTGTGTTTCCTTTGGATCTTGGGAGTAGTTCTGGGACCAAGGACACCGATGTGATGTATCGTGTCCTTCGCTGTCACCGGTGGATGTTGCTTGGTCGCCTTAGGTGTCTTATCAGCCTCGGGCTTTTGCCTTTTTGCTATGCTCCGTGGCCTCGTGGCCCCAGACTGGGGTTTGGTTTTAGTCCCACCGAGACTTCCCTTCTTTTTGGGAGCAGGGTTTAGAGACATGAGTTCCTCCTCGTTGTTTACAAAGAACCATATGGGCCGCCAATTTTTCAAAGGACAAGGATGGGTCCTTTTGAAAATTTGAAGGGCTGTGGTGGCGTGTAAAGCGCCATATTTATATTCCTAAGGATAGTTGCAACCCAGTAACACTTGTAAAGCATAAGAGACAAACCTAGGGTACGAAACTTATTTCTCCCTAGTTTTGCTTTGTAGCTTGGTTACGAGATCACTGTAAATGATCTCCCCTATGTCGACATTAGCACCAGTCATCAAGCTATAAGCCATCATCAACTGAATAGAATTAATTTGTTCAGTGGATGAATGGTTCCCGCCGAGAACCTGAATCACAAAAGTGAACAGGATCTTCCAAGGCACGGGAAAGGAGTTCTTGGTGAATGGGGTTTTGTCCAAAATTTTTGGATCCAAAGCAATTTTACCTTACTCAGCCTTAACAGTGGATGGGTCAGGGTAAGCAATGTAATTTCCTGGATTATACTCAAGCCCTGTAGAGATGCAAAAAGTTTTATAGTCCAGGGTGACTGATTGTTCCCATTTAAAATTGAGAATTTGATGAGAAACTCCCTGAGGGGTCTAAGGTCCGCTCTTATCGTTGAGGGTGTCGGGTCATAGGCCATCGCCGGGCCCAAAATTCCCTGAGGAGGTTTTGGTACAATATAGAAGGGGACTGAACAAAGGCCTTTTTCAGTGGGGAGTTTAGCAAAAACTTCATGATTCCCTTATAGGCTGGGACATCATGCGGGTATTCAAAATTTCCTATAACATTTTTTGTTTTAAACTCAACATTGTCAAGATCGCCTACCCACTGAGGTGCAAACTGAAGACTTTGTGTTCTTGCTATTTCCATTAAAAGATTTTAGGGTTTTTGATAACTTTTGACAAGAACAATCAAAGAAGTTAAATTCTTTTTAAAAGTTTGTGATGAAAACTTTTGTAAAATGTTTGCAAGGATGAATCTTTTGCTAAAAACTGGTTTTAGAGAGAAGAACACACAATTGTTTCTGGGTTGTGAAAATATTTTGACAAAATTTAGATGCAGAAATCAATTTGTGTGTGTTTTTTGTGTTTTTGAGAGGGGTATTTATAGAGTGGTGAGAGGGTAATTTTTGCACATATGAGGAATTGTAAAGTTATTTATTGAAAACGTTTTATTTACCTCATTTAATGCGCACTACCCACTACCCGCAGTATTTTCCCGATTTTCAAGGAAACAGTTGCAGTGCACAGTAAAAGTGCATTTGCAGTGATTAAAATATCCTAAGGATATTTGTTGTGAGAGAAGGCATTTAATGCCAAGTGAGATGAGGTAAGGTTGAGGTGGACCCATGACAGAAGGACATAGAGATATATATTCCTTTATTAAATTGGTATGTTTACCAACCTAGGACATTAAGTAACTGAAATACTTAGTGCATTTAGTTACTCATTCAATGCTCTATATCCATCAAAGTGGACCCCTAATAAGTCTTACTCATTCAGGAGAAGATTTTTTGGCTTTGTTCAGGGATCGTGACCATTTCAGAGAGAACTTGTCGAGATCGTGATTGATCATCGTTGTCGACTTTCAATGTCAAGCATTCCTAATTTAGCTTTCAGTCTGCTGAAGGTAGGTTCATCCAAGGGTTTGGTGAAGATATCAGTAAGTTGATATTCAGTAGGGATGAAGTGGAGTTCTATGTCTCCTTTCATGATGTGGTCCTTGATAAAATGATATCTGATATCAATGTGTTTGGTTCTTTGGTGAAAGACAGAGTTGTTGGAGATTGAAATTGCACTGGTGTTATCACAGAAGATGGGTACCATTTTGTAATGGATGTCATAGTCACTGAGTTGACGTTTCATCCATAACACATTGGCATAGCACCCTGCAGCTGCCACATATTCAGCTTCAGCTGAAGACATAGCCAATCGACACGCTATTAGTACTCTAGCAAACCAGTTTTCCTCCAAGAAATTGACAGGACCCTGAGGTACTTTTTCTGTCCATATTATAGCCAGCATAATCAGAGTCAGAATAACCTTTGAGGTTAAACCCTAAACATTTAGGATAGTAAAGTCCAAGGCTTGGAGTACCCTTCAGGTATCTAAGAACTCTTTTGGCTATAGTGAGATGGGATTCCTTAGTATTAGACTGGTATCTTGCAATCAGGCATACTGAGAATTGTATGCCTGGTCTGGAAGCAGTTAGATACATTAGTGACCCTACAATCCCCCTGAAATGAGTTTGATTGATTGATTTCCCAGTGAGATCAGGTCCAAGATTATTTGGAGGAACCATTGGAGTCTTCACTAAGGCACAATCAGAGATCTCATATTTCTTCAAGAGATTCCTGGTGTATTTTTCTTGGCTGATGGTGATTCCTTTATCAGTTTTCCTGATTTGTAGTCCAAGGAAGTATGTCAGTTCTCTTATCATTCTCATTTCAAATTTCTTTGTCATCCGTTTTTCAAACTATTTGCAAAGAGTGTAATTTGTTGAGCCAAAGATGATGTCATCAACATACACTTGAACTAGTATCACGTCTTGTTTTGTCCTCTAGATAAATAGGGTGTTGTCTATCTTTCCTCTGACAAACTTGTTATGGATCAGGATGGCTGAGAGAGTTTTATACCATGCTCCGGGAGCTTGCTTCAGTCCATATAGGGCTTTGTCAAGCTTGCAGACATAGTCAAGATATTCACTACTCTCAAAGCCTGGAGGTTGCTGAACATAAACATCCTCTTTGAGTTCACCATTCAGGAAGGCACTTTTCACATCCATTTGGTAAACTTTGAAGTTCATGTATGTTGCATATGCAAGAAAGATCCTGATGGCTTCCATTCTTGCAACATGAGCAAATGTCTCATCATAGTCAATGCCTTCTTGTTGACTGTAACCTTTAGCTACAAGTCTGGCTTTTTTTTAATGACAGTGTGCTTCATCAGCCTTTTCGGAAAACCCACTTCATTCCTATGACAATGACATCCTGAGGACATTTGACCAAGTTCATGACCTTGTTTCTATCAAACTGTTGAAGTTCTTCTTTCATAGCCTGAACTCAGCTAGGATGTTTCAAAGCTTCAGTGACACTTTTGGGTTCTATTTCTGAGAGAAAATCAGCATATAGACATTCATTGGCAGAAGATGCTGATAACTTAGCAGCCATGCTTCTTGTGAGCATGCCTTTAGTGGGTTCACCAATTATGTTCACAAGCTCAATGTCTTGAGATCTAGTCTACTTACTTTGTGGTCTAGGATCTGAGCTCGATGAGGTCACTGAGAACTCAGGAATGGGTTCAGGGACAGGTGCAACAGATACATGATCATTTGATGAGGTGGATGGTTTTTCATGTTGAGATTCATTAATTACAGGTTCCTGAACATTTGGTTCAGTATTACCTATCCCAGTAGGGACTGATTGATTATCAATGAATTTACTGATTGTTGGTAGAGGATGGTTGTGAGGCAAGACATAATATGAGATAACAGCATATGTTTGATATGAGGAATTGATTTCAGTGTTAAACTCATCAGGAGGGTATCTTGATGAGCCATCAATTCCTATTTCCTCTACTAAGGTATTGGCAAACTTAATGCTTTCAGAACTTTCATCAAAGGTGACATGAAAGGTTTCCTCAACTTGTTGTCATCTGGTGTTAAACACCCTGAAGGCTTTGGAGATAAGTGAGTAACCTAAGAAATATCCATCATCAGCTTTTGCATCAAATTTGCCTAAGTGATCCTTGTGATTGTGAATGAACACATGACACCCAAACACATGAAAGTAGCTGATATCAGTAAGTCTTCCTTTGAAGATCTCATATGGGGTTTTGTTATGCCTCTTGACAATGATTGACCTGCTTTGAGTGTAAATGGTGTTTTGACAGCTTCACCGTAAGTGTTTGAGAGTGCCGAGCCATTTAACATAGTTCGCGCCTCAATGAGAGTTTTATTTTTCCTTTCAGGTACCCCATTTTGTTCAGGGGTATATGGAGATGAAAATTTTTGGGAAATTCCCTTTTCATCACATAAACTCTCAAGCTCTTGATTTCTGAACTCAGTACCATTGTCAGTTCTGATTTATTTAACTGTAATATCATTCTGGTTTTTAATCTTTCTAATGAATGACATTATGGTATCAGCTGCCTGACTCTTTTTGGAAAGAAAGCATACCCAAGTGTACCTTGAGAACTCATCAACTATGACAAGTGTATACTTCTCATGCTGGATTGATCTTGGACTGACAGGTCCAAAGAGATCCATATGCAGGAGGTGAAGGCAGCTTTTGATGGAGAAATTTTGTTTTGTTTTGAATGATGCTATGTGATGTTTTCCTTTTTCACAAGCTGAGCATGGTTTGTCTTTTGAAAAAACCAGTGATGGTAAACCAAGGACTTTGTTTTGTTTTGCCAAGTTGTTTATATTTTTGAAGTTTAAGTGAGAGAGTCTCTTGTGCCACAGCTAATTGACAGTTTCAGTGGCTTTGGCAAAGAGACAGGTTCCATTCTGAGAGAGAGAGTTGACATGTCAAGGACATATACATCATCTCTCCTAGGAGCTATGAGAACAACTTCTTTGTTGGCATTGAAAATGGTGCCTTGTTTATCATTGAACTTCACTATGTATTTTGCATCACACAACTGACTGACACTAATAAGATTGTACTTCAGACCATTGACATAAGTTATCCTAGAGAAAACTATTCCATTGTAGTTTACTGAACCATAACCTTCAGTGGGACATGATGAGTTATCACCAAATACTACCTTGGGTCTTGGTTCCTTTACATACTTGTGCAGATACTCCTTCACACCAGTCATTCTCCTTGAACATCCACTATCTAGATGCTAAATAGGCTCCCTGGCGTGTCTTTGCAAAAATAGTAAACTGAATTAGTTTCTCTTGCTGACCCACTCAACGTGGGCTTGGGTCTGATGGTCCTGCAAACTTAGCAATTGGTTCATGGTCAGGGTTGAGTGCAGTGCTACCGTGTTTTGCATTTGCTAACCGAGGAAGACTCTGATGCGGGTTGTTTTAAAACTTCTCCTGCTTGATGACTCTGTCATGCTGAGATGTCTCATGAGCTGTATTTCCACATATTTCACAGCAAGTGTTCATGAGGCAATCATCAGGATGATGATCATTGAAGCCACAGTGTGGGCAAGGAGGAAATGGTTTTGCTTTAGGCCTGTGAGCTTGCTTTGAAGATGAAGCATAATGATGACCAAAATTGGTATGATTTGCTTCACTGAATGAACTTACATACTGTAAGTGGTCAGAACTTCTGAGATATTCCTTTTTGCAGATCATGCAAAAACGGATTCTGTAGCAATTATCAGTGGTATGGCTGGTATAATGGCACATATCACACTTTTTCTTGGGCTTGGTGTTTGATTTTGACTTTGAGGAACTAGAGGAGGTTGACTTAGGTTCCTTAATTATTGAATCAGGAGCTTTCTCAATAGAGTTCATCTTATTAGTCAATTTCCTCACAAGTTCAGTCAGTTGTTGGATTTGGTCTTCTTTAGTAGGAACTGAAGATGTGGAAGTCTTAGTGGGGACTGAATCTTCTTGGGTTGGTTTTGTTGGCCTTTTCAAAATGGTTCTACCAAGACCAGACCTTTCTTTTGGTGAGTGAGGATTGAATTATATTGGAGTAAGCTCAGAGCTAGGTGCAGCACCCTGAAGAGGTTTCAGAGGTGGAAGCAGTGCTTGAGATTCAGCTTCAAACTCAGTGATGTGTTCAGTACTACTGGGTACATCCGGGAGTCCAAGCATGGTCTTGAGAGCCTGACTTTCAGGCTCAAGTATCCTTCCAGAATTAAAATTTGGAAGCTTACTCTTAGGGTTTACCCTTTCAATCCAATCACTAGACTTAGGCATTAACTCCTCTTTGGAAAGCATGCCAGCAGACACGAATGGTTTTGGACTTTGGTCTTCTTTGAGAGAATCAGGGAGATGATCTTCTCCTAGGATTCTTTTTTGCTACTGGGGGCTTGAACAGTGTCAAAGACTCTAGGATTTTTGGCAGTCCAGCTTTCAATTATATCTTTTTCCTTTTTAAGTTCTTCTTGAAGAGCCTGATTTCTTTTAACTAATCCAGTGTTTTGAATTTGCATTGTAACAGCCTCAAGCTTGGCTTGTTTTAAAAGAAGCAGTTCATCCCTACACTTGTTTAATTCAAAACTTAACTTGTTGTATTTTGAAAAAAGATTTAATCTCTACTCTTCTACGAACTTAAGGTCAACATTAATATAGTTCATGAAAGACTGCCAATCTGAATCATCATCCATAGAAAGTAAAATGTTTACCTTCTTCATTGTGATATTGACCCATTCACCATTCCTAGCATGTCTCTTCCAACAGCTAGCTTGTCCTCTTCTGAGAGAGCCATCAGTGCATTGACTTGCGCCATTTCATCGTCTGAGGAGACTGGCTCTTCATCCCAGTCAAAGACTTCAACTACTAGGCCCTTGTTTTTACCCTGAACAGATTTAACATTGTTTGTTGTTTCTGAGGGAGTGGCCTCAAGAAGTGCTAGTTTAGCCTAGGCCTTCCTATACTTAGCTTCAAAATCAACAGCTTTGTTTTGGTCAGATTTATTTTTTTGGAAATTTTGATGAGACTGATAGACTTTTGGTTGAAATTTGCTAAAACCTAAGGACTGGTTTGACCCTGAGGGTTTGTAAGAGGGCTCAAAGATAGTTTTTGAAAAACAGTCTTTAACAAAATGACCCTTTTTACGTACACACTTAAAACACCTCACTGTCCTCATTAGCTTTAGCATTAGAAAACTTTTGTTCCTTCTTATAAACCTTTCTAGAGTTAGCAAGGAGTGCCCTTCCAAAACTCGTTCAAGTCATTCGGGTACTCCTCGCTTGTTCTCTCATCAGGTTCATCATCTGAATTTTCCTGAAAATCCTGAACCACACTGTTTGAATAAAAGGAAGTAGAAATTGGTGCTGAAGTGGTTGTCAGGGACTTCTTGACTTCCTGAGACTTTTTTAAGTCAGGGTATCGTCTGTTGATGAGGTTTTCCTCATAGACAAATTTCCCATAAATCTCAAGAAGTTCAAGATTTTGAATATGATTAGCATTCCTAAGTCCCTGAGAGAAATTCAACCACATCTCAGGGAGACTATTGACAAAACCAACATTGATTTCATGTTTGGACAACTTTACACCATCATTTGATAATTCATTTAACAAAGTTTTATACCGGGTGTAAGTTTGAGAGAGAGTTTCTGAGTCTTAAGCCCTAAAGGTATTATACTCAAGTTTCAGGTCCATAATCTTGTTTTCTTTGGTATCTGAGGGACCTTCATATATGTGGACTAGGTCATTCCAGGTTTGTTTAGTTGTACTACAGCCAATGACAGACTCCATAACATCATCAGGAAGACAAGATATGATGATGCTTTTGAGCCTTTGGTCATGGTTGACCACTCTTCTCTCGTCCTGAGTCCACTGAGCTTTAGGTTTAGGTAAACCTTCAGCAGTCTTTGGGATAAATGGACCTTCATTAATACACTTAATGTAGTAAGGTTCCATCCCAGTCAAATAGCAAAGCATTCGCTTTTCCAATT
Source organism: Chrysanthemum makinoi (assembly GCA_910596185.1). NCBI lineage: Eukaryota > Viridiplantae > Streptophyta > Magnoliopsida > Asterales > Asteraceae > Chrysanthemum > Chrysanthemum makinoi. Next base: position 161,218,385 of record OU343220.1, read on the forward strand.
TGTTAAATTTACCAACTTCGAGTCGAGGGGCAACAGCAGCATAGGCTCCACCCTTTTGTCGACAAGTTGAGGCACATCACTTTCAGCCATGTTTGGATCCTGATTTTAAAGACGTTTTTTTAGAGGCTTTGAAAAAGTAACACATGACTGAAGTAAGTATTAAGAAAATCACAATTAAACAAGATATGAAAACTTAGACACACTGAGATTATCTAACGTTTATATCCTTTATTAATAATGAATAAAAAAAGAATATATTACCCAAGTGCTTGTGGAACAGCACTTGGGATTGAATGACAAGTGATTGTACAAAAGATTGTACTACCAGGCTTCGATGATGATCAAAGGTATGAGGGGTGTATGTTCCAGCCAAGACTTGCCTTTCACTTGAGAATAAGAAATACGAAACACTACGTTAAGTGATTACGCAGGGTTGGACCTGCGAACCACCTCCGCGTGAGAGTAAGTATGAGTTATGGTTGTATAAGTGTGTGTAAGTAAAGAGATGAGTGTGAAATGAGCATACCATAATCCATTGCCCGCCCAACCTATTTATAGTGGATGAAATAGGGTTGAGAGCACTTCTGCATGAATGTCGGAGATCATGGGGGCGTCCCATGATTGTAGGTAACCGCTAGGGTTTAGTGACCCATGTTCTCAGACTCGACGGGGAAGCCAAGAGAGAGAGGGAGATCGTGGGTTTCACTAAGTCAGGAGGTTCCCCTATCCAGTGCTTCTTCGTCAGCCATACCCCGAAGAGCTTAGGGCTTCAAATGGCGAATTCCCCTGAGGTAACCTTCGTGATAACGAATGGTTTGACGCCTGTGGATATTTTGGAATCCTAACTTAGGCCTTCGAATGGAAGGGCTTCGACACGTCTCGGAGGAGTGTCCTTCGAGCTACTCGGAGGGTACATCATCAAGCCCCCCAGTCAAAAGTGATGTATATGAGCGAAGAGGCATTGCTTTCGACTTCATGCTTCAAAAAAATACCATCCTGCTACTAATCGCATTAGTGAAAGTTGAAAGATAACTATGTACCTAACTCAGCAAGATTTAATGCTAATTAAACCTTTCGGCTGCCCGCTACAGGAATCACAATTTCCAATATTACCCGGAGACCAAAAGACTTACTTTTAAAATTTAAAAGTTTAAATCGATAAGAGTAATTATCCAGACACGTGGCTAGAAAGCGGTAAAAACAGTATTTAAGGAGGGGTTGTTGAAACACTAAAACATTTTACTCTCTCCGCCGCTTTCTACACGCAGTAACACTTTGATCGCTACCACTACGAAATCAAAAGGTAAACCCTCCTTCTAACTTGTAGCTTGTTTATTTTTGTTAAAAATGGATTCCAAGTTTATCATAAAACAGATGTACATTGTCTGCAAAAGATTTACATGATCACTTAGCTGATTACCCAATCCCACTAGAGCATAAAGTGATGTTACCCAAGTCCAATCAGGGTATTTTTTATGCTCCTCCAGGTTTCGTAGGGCTATACACACATGCATTTAGCCATTCCAACCTTAGGATTCTACTGCACCCACTTATATTAGAGTTTATGCAATACTACAAGGTTCATATCTCTAGGTTCAACCCCTTTGGTTTAGCCAAACTGACCACATTCATAGTGATGTGTAAAGCATACGGCTATGAACCAACATTGAAGGTTTTAAGAGGTTTTTTGAACTTGTATCCTGGGGGAAATTGGTTAACCTTGGCTAAGAGGCCTGAGGCAGATGTGCCGAACCTGTTTGGGAGAGTATACACCGACATAACAGCTTGGAAAGGCAGTTTCTTTTATGTGCAAAACACTTTTATCCCCCCCAACTATCCAGAGTTACTGAATAAGGAAAATATGTTTGATTCAAAATGGTACAATGACCCCTTGCCATATGAGATGCGAAGGGATCCCTGCTATCAGCGTTTGGCTAGATACCCTGTTGATGTGCAAGTGTTCCCTGAGCCAATTTTATTCATGGCTGGGATTGCCCAGAGCTGGGAGGGGTCTCCCAAGAAGCCTGTAATCATGTACCATGGACAAAGTATGTTTCTCTACTTCTTGTAAAGTAGGACCAATGTAGCACTGACATTTATTTCTTTTTGTTTCTTTTTTGCAGAGATGTCATTCAGGAATTTTATGTACCAAGATTTGGATGAAGACTTGAGCTTCATGCCTGCGGAGAAGGCCGAAGAGTCTTACGGTGTTGGCTCTCCTTCTACTTCCGTCAACAACAATGAGGTGGATACTCCAAAGCCGGAGCCTATTGCATCAACACCCCCGCAACTTGCCCTGGAGGGTCCTTCTCAACTTGTTGAGAATATTGCTGACTCGGACGATCCTGCGGAGGAGGATGTCCCGGTTGTAGGGTCCACCGGGATAGCTGACAGGTTGAAAAGCCGAAAAGGAACAGCTGGCAAGGCAGTTAAGTCAACCAACAAAAGGAAGAATCCCCTCCCCGCCTCAGGATCGAGGGCTGTGAAGCAAAAGAGTGTTGAAGGCAGGAAGTTTGTGAAGTCAGCCTTTGAGTTACCAGATGAATCTGTGGAGATTCATGGTAAGCAATTTTTCCTTATAAAACATGTGAAGTGATAATTTGTCAAAATTAACTTAACCCTTATGCATTTTATTGGTCGCAGGCCTTCCAGAAACGAAGGAGCTTCCCAATGCTTTATCTTGTCACCAGATTGTGGATCATGTCACCCCCCCCCCCTCAATGGAAAGGTTTGCTGGACAATATGTCCATTGAAAGGGTTTGTGATATGCATGACAATGGTGTAGCGAGGCAAGCAGTACTGGATAATCACTTAAATACCAGAACCAGGGAGTTGCTTAGGGTTGTGACCAAGGCTAGACAGGAGATGGATGTCATGTTGGAAAGGGAAAAGCATAGGATCGTGAATACGCAGAGTTAGAGGCCAAGTGTAATGAGATTGAGAAGGACCTTGAGAAGAATCCTCTCATTCAAGACCTTCGTCAAAAGGTTGCAGAGTTGACAACTGAAATTGTCAGACTCAAGGTAGAGGAAGGTAGGGCAGCGACTCTCATTGGTCAAAATGTTGTGCTTAACGCAAAGTGTGCTGGTTTGGAGAGTGAGAAAGTTAGGCTCGGAGAGGTAGAAGTTAAGTTGAGGGAGGAAATTGATGGCTTGCAGATGAGGTACAAGATGCTGCAAAAGGTTACGTCTTGGAGGTTGTGTCTAAAGTGGTGCCATATATAGCCATGGAACTCTACCACAGTGATGAGTTGGGAGCATAGATGTGGAAGGTCATCAAATCAGCTATTTTTCATGGATCTGCTTGGCATTAGAGGAGGCTTCCAAAACAGGTAAGCCTGTGGACCTCTCCAAGATTGAATGCTACCGTCCCACGTCTAAAGCTGAATACGATGAGGCAGGAAATGCATTTGCAACTGCAGAGTAATCCTTCCTAACTAAAGCTACCAAAGATCCTATGGTACCTTTAGAAGACCTCCTTTCCAAGAAGCCTCGCAAGCTGAAGCCTACGACTCCTACCAAGAAAACAGTGTCTGCCAAGCCTACCTCAGTTCAACCGTCTCCGACCCCCTCCCCACAAAAGAAGGAATGAAGGCTGCCGTGTTGGTAGTAATTCGGTTTCAAGGGTGGCATGTACCCTTTAAGACAATTTATCTTATTTGACAATGCTTGTCTTGTTCTCTAAACAATTTGAATGCTTGTGATGTATGGCCCTAGGCCAAAGACAATTTAATTGGGGCTTAGGCTCCTCGTGCAGGTACAAGGGCACTAGCCCTTATTTTGAATGATAAAGTGTGGGAGAGTACCTCTGCACACTTAGTTATTATTTGTGTTTGTCTTTTTAACTTCTCGTACGCCATTTTTCCAACGCTTAAATTTTACAACCTAAGGTTAAACAACCTCATTGTGTGTAAATTGCAACACCAAGAATATAATGACCAAATTTGATCATTGATAGAGGGTCGCGACCCACTCTATCTCAAATCCTTTAAGTAGTATGACTTTGTACATATTTTTACAAGCGCCATAAACTACTAGGAGAGTTAATGTGAATGTTTAAGTAGGCGTAAATGATAAGGAGTTTATTACACCTTGAGCCATTTTATTCGACATTGAAACTCATAAACGACTTGGTTGAACAAATCTTTGTGTTTAAGAAATGAAGCAAGAGATTTGTGGGAAATGTCTTATTTATCATTGAATTGGTAGAGAGGATTACATCATTCTTGAAATGAAAACTAAGACAACAACCAATAATGTTTGCTTTCTCTTGAGAAGCTTCTAATTACAAGAATTAAAAAGTAAAAGTACTTCTTAAACATAGAACTTTCGAAGGTTCGTACCATTCCATGTCCTGTCGATGGGTTCTTCGAGAAGAGTGGCCAATTTGTAGGCTCCGTTGCCGTAGGCCTCAGCTATCATGTAGGGTCCTTCCCAAGTAGGTCCCAGCTTTCCCTGGTACTCTGCTTGCTATGCGCTGTGAGGCGTAGCACATATTCCCCTGGCTTGAAGGTGGAAGGCCTGGCCCTTTTGTTATAATAGCCTTCGATCTTGTGCTTGTGCATGGCTTCTCGGATGGAGGCTATCTGTCACACCCCCAAATTACGTGGTTTGCAGCGGAATTGAATACCTTGGGGGAGGACTGTCATAGCATCAAAGTTACAGTTATATTGAACGACCTAAAGTGTCGTTTGGAAAATACATCGTTTGATTTAATAAAACATTCAGAGTTTACAAAGTATAGGTCCCAATGAAAATCAACTTGTGCGGAAATAAGTTTGTTACAATTCAAACGATGTTTTAAAGTACGTAAAACCCAAGTGAGACGCGTCGTCATCGCGACTCCATGATGTGTCCAAATGCATGCCATGAAGTGAATGCCTTAGATACCTGAGATAAAACATGCTAAAAAGTGTCAACACAAAGGTTGAGTGAGTTCATAGAGTTTGAATTGAAATGTAAAGCCTTTCAAAATCGTTTATGCAGCAAAGGCATTGTAAATCCACTCAGTTCCAAGTCCCGCCCATACAAAACTTGCAACCTGTGTGTTCACAACCCATTGCCGAAATGTATATATAGTTTATATTCAACCACACATCGTCAAATGAATTCACAATAGTACCTAACTCGACGTAAAACCATAGGTTTAATTAATTCGCTTGAACACAATCATCGTAGTGTGAGTTAAATTGTTTCACACTCATCGTTAAAAACAACATCGTATTTATTTCACTAAGTTCATGACACCAAAGCGTAAACATCGCACCAATAAAATTGGTAATCATCGTTTCATCGCCGCCCTAATAGGTAAACTTGCCAATTTACCTTAATGATTCAAATATAGTGCGCTCGATTTCCCCTAACTGGGTCAATAAGAGCGGGAGTGTTAATTCCACTAGGCCTATTCACTATATACTCACCCAAGAAGTGACTAATGGTTCATGATGTAGGGACTTCTAACATGGCAAATACTTAGTGACAATAAAACATCGGATATAGCATACAGTTCAAAGCATTTGTGTTCAATTTAAAATGTAGCATGTATCTCCCCCCAAGAGTTTGTAAAACAGTTAAAAGAGTAAAAGTGGGGCTATGAACTCACGGTAATCCATAAAAGTTAAAGTACTTGTGAAAGTAAATGAAAACAGTTTGAGCATGTATCTCCCCCAAAAGTAGTATAAAAACAATTAAAAGTGGGGCTATAGAACTCACCTGTTGCAATGATTACGATGACAAAAGTGGATACACTGAAATGTAGCGTGATACTCGAAAATGACCTATTATGAATGATATGATATGTAATGAGTTGCAATGTAATGTTATGCATGCATTTCGTATTTTATTTATACCATTTGAAGTTTTGAAAAATTATACTTTTCGTCGAAAAATACTCTTTTGACGTCTTGACCAATCTTAAATCACTTTACAAGTATTTACGTCAAAATGTCATCCTACAATAGTTTTGTAATGATTTATGGTGAAATTATCACTTTTCGTCGTAAAACATTGTCGTCGGAAAATTCATGAAAGTGACAAAAATGGCTTCGAAAAACTAGTCGTAAAATAGTGTACGTCGAACGTTAGAGAACGAACTCGACGGTTTTGGAAAGTTTGTATCAAAATCTAAAAGTTTCAGTTCATGAGTTTTCGTCATAAAGGTCTCGAACATAAAGATAATAAAGGTTAAATATGGTGATTTTAGTTACCGTAACACTTATCTCGTAAAAATAATATAGTTTTTCTGAAAATAATAGTTACCGCAATTTTATGAAAACGTGCATATCTTAGTCGTTTCAAATCCGTTTTCTACATATAATATGTCCTTAGCTTCAGACAAAGTATACTAATATATTTTTGATAAGTCGAAATAATTTGTAAAGCTTAGGACTCGTTTTTGACTCTAATAAAACAAAAACATGTTGCTGAAATTTTTCAGAAAATATATATTTCGTCGTCAACTTGAAAAATTCATAACTTCTTCGTTATAACTCCGCTTTATCCGCTCAAGCGCCACGGATTCGTTTTAAAGTATATTTTCTAAATATCAAGGCCAAAAATTCGTGCCTACTGTCGGATTTTCCAGAAAATCAAAACAAGGACAGAACACTTTTTATACTAGTCTAAAATAGTTTTTCTCGTACTAAACCTATTCCAATCCCTTCAAATCAACTCCAAAGCTAATATATTCCTACCATACACCTTCTTAGGGTGTCATGGGTTCCTAAACATCATCAAGACCAATATATACCAAGGGAATAATTATAGGATGACTTTTATATATTAAACTCTAAAAACAATGTTAAAAATGGTATAACTAACAATAAGTCTTGCATGCTTGCACAAAATATGAAGAAATAAATATGAAATGAAAATGAAAGATGTAAAATGAAATGATATGCTTACTAGTTACTTGATGAGGTGATTAGAACAAAGGATTAAACCTAAACACCCTAGGTTTTTATTTCAAAACCTTTAATAAGAGTGTAACTAGATTGTAAAATACTTGATTTGAAGATTTTTGATAAACTCTTCTTCTCCCCTTATGTTGGCCGGTTATGGAGACAAAGAAAAGGAGAGAATGAGTAGCTTTCACCTTTTGAATTATTGTATGTATGTGTTGTTGACTTATAGATTGAATGTAAATAAGACTTCTTTTAAAGACAAGATCCACAATTCAAGTGGAGTTGATGGATCTTGTCTAGTTCATTTATTAAATTCTTTTATTTTGTTATCATGTATAAAAAAAAATGTGTAAGTAAAGTAGATGTAAGTTATATAAATATAAGTTGTAACTTGTACATACATTTTAGTATTTAGGGTAGTTTTAGGTAAAAGGAATTTTTAATAGATCAAAGTAAAGTATATTGATATCATATAAATTGTAAAAATATATTTCTTGCAAAATTTGAGTGATATAATAATTATCGTGTAGTTTTTAAGAAAAGTGTCGTAATAATATAAATTTAACGATTTATATACCAAATAAATTCAAAACACTAGGTAAACTAAAAATATAGTTTTTATAACTAAATGTAAGTTTAAAAATATGTCGGGATCATTTTTGAAAGTAACGAATTAAATGCTCAAAATAATAACTCACGCGATAACGCTTATTTAATATGAAAATTTACACGTTAAATGTGAAATGAAATGTCATGAATGAACTAACATGATGCAAATGATGCTAATGAAATGTAGACTAAACTTAGTCCAAATGAAATGTTCGTGATGATATGATCATGAATTCGCCGCTAAACCTTTAAGGTTACGCGAATTTGGAACACGCAAAGCTAGTTTACGATAAATGATGAAATTGTGAAACGTGAATTATTTTGAGAAATGACCAAAAATTGAGAATTGTGACATTCTTCCCATGTCGAGGAATCACGCCTCGTGATTCAATCGATGATACTATGATTCAAACCTCGACAAGGGTTCTAAAAGTTTATGCTTGTGTATGGTCTATATGATTATGTCAATGCTCATGCATATGAGTTACTCGTCCCACAAGATACGTTCCCGTGCTATCGTGAGCAATTCCCATCCTAAATACATGCTTTCTTATGATTAGACTCGATGAGACAAGCTTTCCCATTCTCAAGCAAAATTTTTAAAAGACTTTTGGTAACCGATTTTTGCTTAATCCCACAACTCATCAAACAAGAACTGTCATTCGATTAGGCTAAATCGGTTTAGGTAACGACTTGTTTCTAGCTCGATCTTTGCAAATCATCAAACAAGAACTCACTCACTCGGATCAAACTGAAACAAGTGGTTTAAGAAAATCTTTTGAAAATTTGGCTTGATTACGAATTGCTTACATATGAGACTACTACTCCCTTCATTGCATGATTCTTCCTGAATTAGACATAGGTGATCAGGCTATGTATAATTTAAGAGTAACTATGCAATGCTTGAACTAATCGACTCATATGATGTTTGGTGTTGAGTCATAAGTCCGCATGTATAAAGAATGTGCACTTATAATGATATGATGAGATGCTATGATGATGTGGTTATAGTCTAGGGTCAATGATGCAACCTAGTTCTCTATAACCGAGGCTCTGATACCAATCTGTCACACCCCCAAATTACGTGGTTTCGCGGATTGAATACTTGGGGAGGACTGTCATAGCATCAAAGTTACAGTTATATTGAACGACCTAAAGTGTCGTTTGGAAAAAACATCGTTTGAATTGTAACAAACTTATTTCCGCACAAGTTGATTTTCATTGGGACCTATACTTTGTAAACTCTGAATGTTTTATTAAATCAAACGATGTATTTTCCAAACGACACTTTAGGTCGTTCAATATAACTGTAACTTTGATGCTATGACAGTCCTCCCCCAAGGTATTCAATTCCGCTGCAAACCACGTAATTTGGGGGTGTGACATGTACTATTTCTCAAGACAAAAATACTTGTTTGTTACGATCTTTTTTTTTAATCCAAATGTTGTTTTGATACGCAACTCATCTTCTAAAATGTCTGATCCTTCAAACTCAAAGTATCATGTCGATCGAAACATTATAAATCAAGTTAAAGATGTTTTAGATGGATCAAGTGATTAGGTTAAAACATTTAGAAGGGAACATGAGGTTATACAGAATACAAAGAGCAGAATATAAGAATAAAGCTCGTTGCAAAGCGAGGCAAAGATGGACGCCAATACGATCTTCCAACTGCCAACAAAGTTGTTGGTCTGATTGTAGGAGACTTGGATGATTGTGTAGAGGATCGGGATATTGTTCTACAAAAGCGTGATGGACTTTTGCAGCGTATTAATATTTTTCATCCTATGTAACTTGCTTAGCAATACCCTTTGTTGATGCCATGTGATCAAGATGGATATACTTTGGGCATTCCACATATAAATAGTGTTAATACAAATAAACAAAGAAAAACATTTGTTTATATTTAGCGATCTCGTTAAGTTTTGTTGATAACAAATATAAAGTTATCATAAGTATAATTCTAATAATACATGTTGTTTTGAAAAATATATACATTTGATTATTTACATTTATGTTGTAATAAAAATGTGTTGTAATAAAACATGTAATAGGTAGGGTAAAAATCATGACCCATGACCCATAACTATGGAGCTTGATCCATAACCCATGACCCATTGCATGACATCATGCATGAAATTAGGTTGGGTATTTTCCATGATCCATGACCCAAAGTCTATGACCCATGACCCATTGACTAGGTAAAATGTATCTTGTTGGGTATCCATGATCTAAAGTCCATGACCAATGGTCCATAACCCATAACCCATAACCCAGTTTGGTATCCAAAATCCGGACTTGACTGACCAGAGGCCGGATCTCTCGGATTACACTGGCTGGATCCCTTGGCTGAGGGATCCGCCAAATCCGGGATAACTATAGACAGAATGTCTATAAAGAGTGAGCCATTTCTCCATTGTTTCTCACCCTTCTTCTCACAACTCTCTCATATATTATCTTACTCTTCTAACCTCATATCACTTGATCATTCTTGTAGTTCTTCTCTCTTTTGTTGTGATTCTCTTTTTAGGTCATTCACGAAGGCGAGATCACGATACTTATACAAGTCATCCAAGCAAAGGGTTCTTGATTGATTTGTCCATTCACACGATTTCAGTAGTGTTAGGAATTAGAAAATTCCATAGTGAAGAGTCGGTCACCCCAAATGTTATCTAGCTTAATTTAGCTCGTAGACTTGTCGTTAGTCACGTTATTTAGGAGTTTATTTATTAGTTTGTAGCGTAGTATAGCTTAGTGCAACACCGTGGAGGAAGGACGGGTCTTTACCCACTGTATACCTGATCCACAGGCCGATAGGAGGTCGTATTTCTTGTAACTATAAATACCCCTTCCATCCATGGAAGGGGTGGTGCTTTTCAATCTAATATTCTACAATTTGTGAAGTAACTCTCTACCAAGAAAACACCCAACTCTCTAACTTTCTCTCTCTAATGGCTAACATGTATTTTGATCTCCCAAGACCACCCGAATCATCAAACACATAAAAATAATGATCCTACAATTGGTACCAGAGCCAAGGTTTTTGTTTTTTGATGATTCTTTGTGGTTCGATTCTTGTTTTATCTGAACTTATATGACTACTGTTCGGATATTTATTTCTCCACTTTTTGTATTATAAGTTTTTTTATAAAACAAGTTTTATGTGTCTTGGTGTTAACAGTCATATGATTTATTTGGGTCATCATCTTTCTACATCTTGTATATCAGTGAAATACTTTCACTTGTTATCAACTTAAGGTCATTCATGCTTTGTCAAACTTGTGGTCAAAACTGGTTAAAGCACATATGGTCAGTTTTTTTAGGTCCAAAAAGTGGTAAAATGGGTAAAATGTATATCTTTTTTGGTACCTGTTTCTGGGTTTGTATATGGTCATATTCGTGGTAAAAGAAACCGTTTTTCTTGTCACTTTTTCTGGGTTCATATTAGCGAGTTGGGTTTCATTTATGGTCCAGGTTCAATGTTTTCACTATGTAGCGAGTTGTAAATTTGCTAGCGACTTGTTTTGAAAGTGCTTAGTGAGTTGTATAACAAAAGTGACCTAGAGACTTGTTTTTGAACAAGTTAGCGACTTATGTGCTTTAAAACTGCTAGCGACTTGAATCTTTAAAACGGTAGCGACTTGTTATTGAACAAGACGTAGCGATTTGGCTTAGCGAATTGGCTAGCTTAATTTGGCTTAGCTAATAAGCTAGCTTAATTTGGTTTGGCTAATTGACTCATGACCACAAACATTGCTAGCGAACTTGACAAACGAAATGAAGAAGAAGAGTGATCTAACCAAGACCACGACCACTAAAAGACTCGAACCATATACCATCAAGACTCATGACCTCTGGTTTAGCAACCATCATCAGTTCCACTACATCTACCAACATCAAATCCGGTCTAACCTAATCCCATCTCCAACTCTACACTTAAACTCGACTCGAATTTAATAAAACAACAATCTATCGATCTCAGTTTGGTTATGCTATTCGAATATCGTACAAGATATCAAGATCTTTAAAGACCTTTGTGAACCATTACACCAACTCATCATTGATCTATCCCAATCAAGACTCATTCAAAATGGTTAAACAAATCCGACTCCACAAATTACTAACCATTCTCTTAAACTCATATTCGATTATTTCAAAGACTTAATGACCTCATACTCATCAACTCTCATTCAATCACGACTCTAAACGAAAAATTACATGATTAATTACAAATCTCAGCCTTGTTCCTTGTGATTGGTTCTTCAACACATAGATATTACTCTATCTATTCACAAGGAACATATGCATCATAGATCCTGTAGAAGCTTTGCTTCATCTCGCTCGAATAATTAAAGAACAATTGATAACAATCTTGTTATAATCATTCTTTAATTGTTAAGACCATCATCAAAATCAAACAATTAAAACCTACCTGTCACTCGTCAATAGAGTTTGAATGTCATGTTCTACGCCTCTGCCATCCCTGTGACATGCGTGTTTTATCAACAAAAGGATTGTTGTGCTTGTGGGTTTGATTTGTATGAGATACTTTTTTTGTTTGTTGAAGCTGATTTGGAAACATAAGAGTGGTAGGCGGATTATTAGATGGAGGCATACTGATAATGTTTTTAGGGTTATGGTGAGAGATTTTAGAATGAAAGAGGCGGATTTATCTTGAGAGTTTTTAGGGTTTGAATAAAATGTGAGAAGCTGCTACTTGATGTAGAGGGGCGGATTATTTGTGTGAGTAAAATTAGGGTAAGTGTGTGTGCAGGTATTTAATAACCCGAAAGTTAGGGCAAGTCTTATGTTATACGGGCTTTTTTTTGGTTTTGGGCCGACTATGGCATTATGGACTGGATCTGGTACTTAGTTTGATGGTGGGCTGTTATAATCTTCAGAGAACTGGATCGTATGTCGTGAGCGTGAAAGTGTATGTATATTGAATTCTAATGAGTGGTATCTTGGTCAAATCTGTTTTAACAAAATTATTGAATATAATTTTTGATAAAATTTGATGAGTGGTATTTTACTTTCACGGGGATATCTGTTCATAGGATTGTGTTATTTAATGAGCTCGAGGATCTTGACCGATATTATTTATTTGGTATTGAAGTGATGGTTCAAGCGGTTTTATTTGGTCAATTGGACTTGGTTGATTGGATTGATGTTCATGGATTGGGCCTCGAGTTTTTACAAATAACCAAGTTTGGGCCGTTCACATGATGGATTGATAGGCTTCTCAAAAGTAGATTTTACAAAACGTGATTTGTTGAAGAAAGATCTGTCGATGAGATTTGGATTATAAGTTTTGCTGAAGTGATTTGTTAATATTTGTTGAAGTGATGAGATTTGTTAACTAGATTTGTTGTGTTATGAGATTGGATGATAAGGTTTGAGGTGATAGACGGTTGAATAACTTTGGTTTATACTCTTACACTGAATACACTATTTCACGGCTTGAAGTGCTTATTGAACATAAGTTGACTACGGGGTGCTTGCATTTGGTATTTCTTATCTGAATTTGAAGTGAGACTTTCCGGGCACAGTTACCTATTTTCGTCTTCTTTCTTTCTACCCTTCCGCGAAGATGACTTGTTTGGGCATTTACAGAGTGTGATAAAGACTTGGCTATTTAGGTACGGTTGTGATTCTTTCTCGGTTTACCCACAACGTAACTATCACTTTGGTGTCTCACGCAGTTGAGGATACGTCAAGAGGTTTTGTACATTGGGTACACCGTTTCTTTTTCACGAGGATTAGTACAAGTTTAAGTAACAAATCTGGGGAATTTTACTTCATGATCAAGTTTGGCATATCGAGTTTACTTCACCAAGTGGTCACAAAGAACAACCGATAGAATTCGTGAATGATGTGTTTAACAAAGTTTTTATTGGATGGTTGATGATAATGTTGATGATTGGATAATGAACCGCTGATGAACCACTGCATGTTTCCCTAAAACAGATATTCACCTAAACCAAAATTGTCATAACACATTCAAGCTGACGTTGTTTACGGTTTTGTCTTGATTTTGTAAAATCCCGCGAAAGAAACTATTTCTCGGTTTAAATCATAGACTTGTAAAATCCCGTGACAATGGAAACATTCGGGTAATAGTAAAGTGCATTTCCGGATCTATCTTACGGTTTATTCTTGGTTTTGTAAAATCCCGCGAAAGAAACTATTTTTCGGTTTAAACCATAGAGTTGTAAAATCCCGTATTGATGGAACCATCCTGGAGAAAAGGAAAGTGTAGTTCGGGATCTTTTCTGATGCTGGTGTTACGGTTTCTGCTTCGAAGAAGGGATAAAAGGGTGTATTTTATGAATTGGATGTGTGTTTGGATTACTGTCATGGCAGTTTGGTTATTGCAAGGTTTTACGGGGTTATGTGCTTTTAACCATGGTCGGGATGAAACCATTATCAAAGTTCATTTAAATGTCAAAGAAGGCTAGATTTGAGCAGTTCAGAAGATGTGACAACGGAGTTAATTCACTATTATTTATTTGAGGTTGAAGTAAAATATCACGGGCGAGTGTACTTAGTGTCTGAAGTTATCGGGGATGGTTGGATGAAGATTCTTCATGATCCTTGTTCGATGCTTATTATCAAAAACGAAGACTTGGAAATCTAGTTATTGTTGGGTGTCTTTTACCTTTTCTTTTACCACTTGGGGGAATTGGGCTCATACCATCACAAAATAACTATCACTTTAAGGAGTTACGTTGTAGTGCTCAGTGTCACATTCAATTGTGGATTTTCAAGAGGTAATGTACGTCTATTACTTGATGGTTGGTTGGTTGAAGAGTATAGAGTACTTAAGAGATTCAATGGAGCATGAATTCTCGGCACCGCTCTTTGTTACATATGTGCAAGTTTAAGTCACGAGTTCGGGTTAGTTTACTTCAGGGTCAAATTTATCATATTGGGTTTTCTTCATCAGCTGTCACGACAAATAGCCTACTGAATGATAATGGGGTTGATTACATGTTTTGCCAAAAGAGATGTTGAAAAGAGAGAGATTATGACGTTTGAATACTTCAGTTCAGGCCTCGTTCTTAAAGAAAAAGAAAAGTGTACGTGTCAGTGCGCTTTATCTTCTGAAGAAGAGAAATCTTCTCTATTATGACCATTCTCATCAACATGCTTCATACTTTTTCCATGCGCTTCAGTCATTAAGTGAACCGGGCTACTGTTGATTGTTTTCTGATTCCACTTTCTCAACTATTATGACGATGGCGACATCCTGTGCTGATTTTGCGGGGGAAAAGTGTGAATAGACTACATTTGGATAATGTTCACTTATTTAGTCAAGAATGGCATCTCCGTATGCAATTCTTGAGGGGGAGAAGAAGTGTGAATTTTTTGCATTGTTGATTGACATTTGAGAATATAAATGGTCATACGGCTCTAAACTCATGTAAAGAACCGAGCTTCTTCTTATCGGGTCATCTTCACATGGAGTTTTTTCTTCTAAGAGCCGTTGGTTGACATCTTCACTCGGATTGATGAGTTTATCGACAAAGTGCTTCCGGTTAATGTTTCACGTATACAGCAACATGATGATTCCGAACAATCTATCTGTTCTTGTTTGATGTGATTGGTAGTTTGGTGTTACCATGTTGTGTGTTCGTTGCCTGATTGCTTTCCTTGATGAACATCTTTGTTCTTGTTTGATTGGGAGGGATTTTAGTTAAGGGGATTTGCAAGATGTAAGTTAATTGGGATGCTTTTTGGTGGGATGCTTTTTGGTGTGAGTTGAAGATGTTAACTATCTATTCCCCAACTGAACAATCTTGAAGAAGGTCGAGTCTACAGTCTATTCTACATTTTCTGCTACATATTAGAAGACTAAAAGACGAGTTGCAGTTGATTATCAAAAGACTTCTTCTTAATCATCATTCATCATATACAGATTGTGGAGTTTAGGGAGAGCGCTAATTGGGGGAGAGTGATATGTCGATTTTAAGCCTCAATTAGACTTGCTCATATTCTTCAGCAAGTTGATTCCCACAAGAGTTCAAGTGTTCTTCTCAACAAATTTCTAGTATACGGGCTTTCAATGAGTTGCTGATTCTGAAGCATCAAAACCAGCAAGGGGGAAGGAGACACACATCTATACGCGAGTAATCTTGACGAGCTTAATACTTCTAAGTGATTGAAGATATCCCGGGAAGACTATTGTCATTACCGCAGAGAAACTCAAGATTTGACTCATAGCGTTCAGTGTTTTTTTATTCCAACTATGTGGGGGAAGAGATGGAAGAGTTAGTTTCTGAAGATGAAAGAGGTACACAAGTGTGTGATGATTTTGAAATTGTTATCACAATCATCGTGGATAGAGATTGTGTACATTGGGGATGCTCAGCTGTTTTACCTGAGGGCTTAATCTGTGATTCAGAGATATAATCACTTATTTCGGTGTTGACATCCGCAGAGATTGTCACCCGCAGAGATAATCAGTGATTCGGCCTGCTTCTTCAATGTTATCGGTTATTCTCTCTTGGGCATTCGGGTACTTCGGGTTCTTGAGCTTCATACACTTTCTTCAGAGGGAGAGAAAAGTATACATCAGGGTTATTCTTTGGCTATGGACTTAATCTGCTACTCGATGGTATAATTTTCTTTGTCTTGGGTATGTGTATTCGGGTTCGTGAGCTCTAGTCTAAGAGACTGACTGCATCAATTCTACTACTAGGGGGAATTGTTCTCTTGACACCTTTTGGAATGGATTGCTTCAGACTTCAGTGGTAATGAAATTTGAGAAGATTGTTTTATGTGTGGGATGATACGGTGCTGTTCTTCTTGTTGATGATATAACCTCGAACGAAGAATCACGGTGATTATTCTTGAAAGGGCAGCCGGATTTATGATAATGGTGTGCTTCTTTGTGCACCTGGCTAAGCAAGCTTGAAATAGAGCTTCGAATCTGCTCAGCTAAAGGATTTTCGGTTTGGGGGGAAGCTGCCAAAGTCTCACTTTCAGATGGTTCTATTTCTTTCTATTCAAGAGCCCTTGGAAGCTTTGGTGGTGGATGTTTAAGAGTTGATGACTTCTATCTTCTACGACGTGCTGCTCGATATCCTTATCTCGGTACTCGTATCATCATCTTCTTTAACTATATCATCTACTCTATCCTTGTATATATTTATCAGAAAACAAAATACAAAAATATAAAACCTTCAAAAATCCATAAAAATCAGAAAACTTAAAAAGACCAAAAATATTGTTTTTCTAAGACATGTCTTCTGGTATCGATAACATCTACGGTCTTAGAAATGTCATTCAATAATGGCACGGGACTTTAGATGAAGTTCGAGCAGGAGGTGTAAATATTTCTTTCTAAACATGTCACAAATTGATGGCTTACGCTTATTTCGTTGATGTAACTGATGCTTCAAATGATGGAAACTTACGTTATTTCAGACTGTAACCCGGGCTTCAAATAATGGCTTGCAGTTATTTCAGACTGTAACCCGTGCTTAAAACTATGGTTTGCTATTATTTCAGATAGCAACCCGCTCTTCATGAAAGGAAAGTGCTGCGCTAAACCAATTTTCAAACATTTCGTGCACTTATCCTAAAAACAAAAATGAGGAAAGTATGTCGAAGGACTGCTGTTCCTACACAAATGTTTTTCCGTCTAAAATTCTTCAGAAAAATATTTGTTGTTTTCAAAAATGGTGGTAAATAAGTTGCTTAAAATCAATCAGATTCAGAGTTTTTATAAAATTTGCAAACTCAATTAATGACTTCAGCGCTTTTAAACTTTTCAAAAAAAAAAGTCATTGATTGAGGGGGACAATGTTTTCAAATCTATATCATCTAACGGGCTTTCTTAATTATCCTAATATGCTTAATTAAAAATGATGTTAACCTATGTTGAAGGACTAGGTGCCTAGGATATGATTGCTAGGATTAGATGATTAGAGTTTGATGAACACATTATTCCCATACATTTATATGATCTGATTGATATGTTGCATTGACTTTTATTAGTCGATTGTTGTTTGGGTGATGTCGACCACCATATATATGTTTGTGTTCACTAACGTATGCAGGTATTTTGGTATAAGAATGTTCCCGATCCGGATCCCACATAATATGATGATTGGATGCCGAAAGGAAAGGGTAACTATTTCTTGGGTTGACAAATGAAGAAACGGAGCTTAATTGGACTTCTATGGAGATTTGGCATAAATGCAACATAAGAGGTCTCACATGCATCACAGATGGTTTTCTTCTAAGTGATTGAAGAAACGGAGCTTAATTTGACCTCAGTTGGCATTCAAAATGCAACGTAAGAAGAAGTCTCACTGCATCAGCAGATGGTTATTCTTCCAAACCCTACAACAACAACAACGGAAGCTTCTCAACCACTAACGTATCTTTGTGCAGGATACCAATTTTAAACAATTTTTGAAAAATTTGAATAAATTGTTTTGAAAATGGAAAATATCGTTTTGAAAATTTATTGAGCTAATCTCTGAAAATCACCGGACTTCATATTATCAAAACCTAAGTCACTCAATTATTGACTTCTGTCATGGATTGAGGGAGATAGTGATTTAAAATAAAATATTTTCAAACGATATTTCTTCACAAAAGTTCCGCTTTGTACGTTAATAAGTGGTAATCTAAAGATTTAATGTTATGTCATGGTATGATTTTTCTTTTGAATCAAGGTCTTTCAAAATGAAATATTTTCTGTTCTTGTTTGATTGTGAAATTGTTTTATTTTACTTAAAGATCTCATAAAACAATCATACCTGATACTAACAATCTTTAATGTCTTAAAATGGTCCTTATCTGTCATTTTTTCAAAGTTAAATCAAGCCACGTCTTTCCCCAAATTTTTCTAAATGGTTTAATCGCTTTGGGATCACAAATCTCAAATGGTTTGATATTTCTGATCGGTAGAGATCGTTTTAAATCTCAAATTTGTTTTAAATGGAATTGGTTTTAGTCCTTTAAAGGCACTCCTGCCTCCATGTGCCAAACGATTTCAATATACATAATGCACATGTTGAGGAGGAGGATTTATCCAAAAACCAGATGAGTATTTAAACAAGGCCACATTTTCTCCCATGTTTTCTAAACCTAATTAAATCACTTGGGATCCAAAATCTCAAAGGGTTTGATATTTTTGATCAGGGGAGAATTTGTGATTTAATAATGAAATTTGATAAAAGGTGATCGTTTTGATTTAATTGTGCACGCTGCTCGCTCATATGTGCTAAACGCTTTCAAATCTTAAAGCACATATTGAGGGGGAGCAAATAAACTATCGTCAGGAAAGCCTTTTAAAGTGATTTATAAAGTACCTTGATTGAGTTTTCAAATGGTTTTCTTAATGGATTTTGTGATCGTGGATGTGCTTTAAAAGAACTCTTGCCTCTATGTGATAAAATGATTTCAAATATCCTATGCACATATTGAGGGGGAGAATTTTACCAAAGAAATTCAAATGGCTTTTTCTAAGGAAATTGTGATCAAGAAATTATTTCAAAGAACTCTTGCCTCCATGTGCCAAACAATTTTAAAATCATATGCACATGTTGAGGGGGAGCATTTCTAAATGATCAAAACTATTAAGGTACAAAATGCTTTGATCTCGTATCACAAGTACCTTGATTGTTTTTCCAAATGATTTTTCGATTGGTTTCATGAAGGAAAGAACAATACCAAAAGACCGACCAATTTACTTTATGCATGGTGTTATAAGGATGGTTAGGTTAGGTATTCGTTCCCAAAATCCCGCCAGAACCGGATTCGAGGATCTACCCAGGGACAATCCACTAGATAGTGTAGAGTCCTTAGGTATGATGAAAAAGGAGAAAAATGAGAAATGGGAAGAGTGCGGACTGAGACAGAGCTAGTACTGGAATAAACCCAACAAGGTTCTAGTTATGAAGTCTCGGTAAGCACTGAAGGGGTTGAAGAATGAAAAGAATTGAATGTGAAAAGGGTGAAAAGAAATAGCCCTCCATCAATTCAACCTTAGGGCAGAAACCGGGTTCAATATATATGCTACTGGTTGTTACTAAGGTAACACTCGTATTGAAGACAAGACGTCATGGACCCAGTGACGCGCTGCACTAAACTTCCCAAGCCACTCAAGTTCCTCTTAAAAGGGCTTGTTTCATTCTCACAGGGAACCGACATTATCTATCGACTTTCTTTTAGAGATTGTTGATATTGAAGAAGGAGATCCTCTCCCTAGTCTCGGCACCTGAGGAACCAAATATGCACTATTGAGTCTAGAGCCAAGAGATCATCCACAATATCTCATTAGGACACTATATTATTGAAGACTTGTTTGTTTCACACAATGTGGAAAGTAAGTATATATTAAGAGTCCTACGCATTATCCTTGTGGTATTTGCCAGAACATCTGCGAGTGGTATGTAAAAATATTCCACGATGAAGATGGAAATCCTTCTAGAGCCAACATCAAACAAGCTCTTGGTAGGTGACATGTGAGATCTTCTCGTAAGATCAAACTTGTGACAACTGGATAGAAACGATGGGGCGATTCAGTCTTGAATCAACCTTGGTCCAAGAATGGAATTGACGAATACTTTTGGAAAAACCGTTCGATGTGCAAATCTTCTTTTCTCTAGCACGTCGAATGTGTACTTATGTTTTCAAAATTCAAAAAAGTATCTCTGATTGAAAAATACTTTTAGAAAAACCGTTCGATGTGCGAATCTCTTCTTTTCACTAGCACGTCGAATGTGTACTCATTCTCTAATACAAAAAGTATTTTGTTTGAAAATTGATCTTTCTCATAAAACCTTCGTTGTATTGCAAAACTCTTTCTTCAAGCAATACGCGATTGTTTTCAAATCATTTTTCATCAATCAGTGAATCTCAATTCGCTGGTTCACTCACCCTGTGTTGTCTTCTTTGAGACGTTCCGGTTTGAGAACAGCTAGAGCAAAGCCCTGTCAAGGAGATTCTTAGGAATCCTACCTGATCACAGGCAGTACTTAAACTGATCAGCAACAGGGAACCGTGGGCGTGTACCTCAATTCCCGAAAGTGATCAAAGACACTTTCGTGTGTTTTATTGCTAGCCGCTGTTTGCAGGTACATTTGGACGGTTGCAGCTGATCAGAATTGAGGAGTCAATCCAAAGCCGCATGCTCACAGCATCCACACTTAATTTGAAGAAATCATGACTGGTGCATATCTACATAACCTGGCTCTGATATTTCATATTATGTTTATGCTTCGCTGCTGCAAATATCATGAACCAGTAAGGCTTCCGCTACTCTGATGGAAAGATGTCATGATTCAAAAGTGTGAGCATGTCGGTCCGAAAGTCACAACATCACATGAAGGCAACACAACTATGGATGATCCAGAGAGATTTGTTGTGGCTGATGATCTCAAAATATGCTCGAAGATCATCAAGATGTGGATCAGTTCAAAGACCTCCACTTAAAGTACAAAACTATGCGGACTTTGAAGAATCGCTACAAAAGCACAAAGATTGCGAAAATGAAGAATTCATGTCTACGAGCTCAAGAACAAAGTCAAGAATAGAATGCTAGGATTCGAAATGTAAAACATGGGGTGACCTCCCTTAGGGGGAGATTGTTAGGAATTAGAAAATTCCATAGTGAAGAGCCGGTCACCCCAAATGTTATCTAGCTTAATTTAGCTCGTAGACTTGTCGTTAGTCACGTTATTTAGGAGTTTATTTATTAGTTTGTAGCGTAGTATAGCTTAGTGCAACACCGTGGAGGAAGGACGGGTCTTTACCCACTGTATACCTGATCCACAGGCCGATAGGAGGTCGTGTATTTTGTAACTATAAATACCCCTTCCATCCATGGAAAGGGTGGTGCTTTTCAATCTAATATTCTACAATTTGTGAAGTAACTCTCTACCAAGAAAACACCCAACTCTCTAACTTTCTCTCTCTAATGGCTAACATGTATTTTGATCTCCCAAGACCACCCGAATCATCAAACACATAAAAATAATGATCCTACAAGTAGCTTATCTTGTATTCCTCATTTCACATATTTGTTGTGTAATAGTTGTGTAAAGGTTTGGTTCAACCTCGTGGAAGAACTCGGTATCTAGCTTTGTACCGGAAAAAGTGTAAGCGACGTTGTGAGGCTTTTGGTAAGTGAGAAGCAGCCACGTATAGGGGAAGGGGCGGTCCCCTTGGTAACCTTGAACTCTCGAGTGGGGTACTCGGGGAGTAGAGTAGGGCAAGGAAGGTATCCTTGTAGTCGAACCACTATAAATCACTTGTGTCGCTACTTTCTATCTCTTACTTTACTTGCATTCTTTATTTACTTTATTTATTGTTTGGTACTATCTATTCATCCACAAGATTTCACAAAAGCTTATATCTAAACATTTGAAATCTAAATTTAAATCGGTAAAACTATTCAACCCCCCTTCTAGTTTTCCACAATTGGCATCAAGAGTAAGGTTTTAAAAAAATTTAAAGTAAATTGTATTTTAAAAACTTTTTGATCAAAATGGATTTTGAAAACTACAAATAAAGGCAATCTATGCAAAGACCTCCACTACTTGAAACTAATAGTTTTATTTAATGGAAAAATAGATTTGAAACTTATGTGAAATCTAAAGATATTGATCTTTGGAATATTATTGTTGAATGTGATTTTCAAGCAACCTTGAAAGATGATAAAACCGGTAAAGAAGAAAATATTTCTCATGATCGTCTCACCGACGACCAAAAGAAAAAGCTTTCAAAAAATAGTGAGGTAAAAGTGGTTTTATACAATGCCTTACCTAAAAAGGAATTTGAAAGAACCTCTATGCACAAAACCGCTAAAGAAATTTGGAACTCTTTGGTTGTAACACACCAAGGAAATCAACAAGTGAAAAATAACAAAATTGATTTATTTGTTCAACAATATGAACAATTTTCAATATTGGATGATGATAGTATTTGATGGGTTCCATCGGGGTTTTAAATTTATAATCAAGAATTACCGGTTAACTAGGAACACATTCGGGCAAGTATACCCTAGTCGAGTTGTAGTATATGGTAAATCAAGGTCGTCCCAAGAGACTTGGTTGCACTACAAGTGTCATTTGTTTGTTTAAGCAAGTAACAAGTTGATGGTTATGATTGTCACATATCAAACCAACAAGAAAAGCGATATAAGAACAAGCAAGTATCAAGGTCGTGGTTATGATTGTCACGGATCAAACCACTAAGAAAAACAATAAGAACAAGCACACAAAGAACATACATGTTTAGACAAGTGATCACAAGGATATTAGGATGTTTAGTTTGGAAAACATATTATTAAAGATAAACTATATGAACTATAGAACCCATAATAATAGTTTAGTGTTTTATAAATCAAATATGCATAAGCCTCAATCAAATGGTCATGTCATAAGCCGTATGCCTAAACAACAAAGAAATAATCCTTTCGGCCCTTATACTTTGATGTTATTAATCCGTGAAGTTCCATTTACTTGAAAGATAATGACAACACATATTCAAAAGATTCCTTTCGACCTTAATCCAAATTAAACCTTTACTTGTTATGTTTATTAATTCTCTTGCACAATCGTCACAAAGTACAAGACCAAAATCATTCGTCGACTAATGAATTGGAACTAACCATTGTTAAGAATACTTTCGTCCATTGAACTCAACAATGATCAACCAAAACAATAAACAAGAACAAGTTCCAATTCAACCACATATGATGTTATCAACATATTCCAAATAAACACTACAATTATCCAAATATCCTTTTATCACAAGTTCTCATATGAAATAAACAAGTATCAAGACAACATTCACAAGAATCACATAATCAACACAATCAAAGAATCAAACATGAACAATAGCATTCAACATCATAAAAGTAACAAGGATTTACCCAAAGTAAGATTACATTAGGCAAGGGTGAAGGATTATAGCACTCCTTTAAGCCTACAATCAACTACAACTTCTAACCATGCATACTTCTGGAAATGGCAGAGGTTTGTGGTCTTTTGGGAGAGATAAGTTGGTGGAAATTCGTCCTTAAGGGTGGAGGATCGAATTTCACACAAGTTGGGATAGTTGGTGGAAATTCCTCCTTAAGGGTGGAGGCTTGAATTTCACACCTTTGGGGAAGGTAAGTTGAGAGAGGGATGGTGTAATAGGTGAAAATTTGTCCTTAAGGGTGGAGGCCCGAATTTCACCCCTAGAGATGGAGTGGTGGGTGAAAGGGATGAGAAGGATGGAGAAGGGATGATGAAATGAGGTTGCAAAGGCCTCTATTTATACTACTTCCAAGGCTAGGGGTATTCAATGCTCAACTTGGCCTCCAAGGAGCTTGGAAGGGACTAGAATACATGTAGGAAGGACCTAGAATCGTTTGGAACAAGTTTGGAGTCTTAGTGATGAAGAAATGGCTGTCCAGGGCTTCCCAGCTGAATCGGTTGGGCTCCAACCGTTTCGGTTGGTCTTCTTGACTACTCTCCAACCGTTTCGGTCTTTCGGTTGCGGGGCCCGACCGAACGGTTGGAGCCTTTTGACAAAAAATGACAAACTCCAAAGTTGTATATATTTCTCTTAGCTTTCCGTGGCCGTGAACCGGGGGTCAAACGGAGTCCGTATGCAAAAGTTATGGCCAAAATGGTGAAGGTGTATCGGGAACAACGAGTCTTCCAATATGTCTTCGTTTTAGCTTCATTTCTTCATTTCTTTCTCGTTTCCCTTCTTGAATGAGTCTTTGGACCACTATCTTGATGAATTTATCTTCTCGAATATACTCTACAAGTCTTGCTTTTGTCAGGAATTCTTCGTATTTGGAGAAATCTTCGTATTTTACTTCTTTTTCCGTCTTTTTCTCCATTTTCCTGTACTTGGCTACAAATGAACTAGCAAACGCACTTTTATATGATTAAGCATTAAAATCATATGATTATAGCCAAATAACACACATAAAAACACGGATAACGCTACTAAAAGCATGTACAATTTGAGCGTTATCAGTATTGATAATGTATTTTCTAATTTTAATACTATTATTACTTCACTACAAGCACTTGATGAGTCTTTTTCGAGTCGTAATCATGTCAGGAGATTTCTAAGGGCGCTTCCATCAAAATGGAGACCAAAGGTGACGACCATTGAGGAATCCAAAGACTTTTTGATTCTCACTCTCGATGAACTTATAGGCAATCTAAAAGTCTATGAACTCGTACTTGCCAAAGACTCTGAGGTGTCGAAAGAAAATAAAGATAAATGTAAATCTCTTGCTTTGAAAGCCAAGAAAGTCTCTAGTGATGAAGAAACCTCATCCTCGGAAAGTGAAGATGAAGAATATACAGTTGCGGTACGATACTTCAAGAAATTCTTTTGAAGAAGAGGAAGGTATGTCAAGCAACCCTATGATGACAAAAAAGGTTTGTGGAAAAGCAAAGATGACAAGAAGGTGAAGGATGAGCGCAAATGTTTCAAGTGCGGGGATCCAAATCACTTCATTGGTGAATATCTTAAACGCGATGAACAAAAGGTGTTCGTAAGCGATTCATGGAGAATGAGTGAATAAGAGAAGGAAGAGATTTGTCTCATGGCCAAGGACTCCAACAAGGTATGGTCTGACTCCCTTTACTATAGTAGTTCATCTCTAGATGATGAGTCATTACACCTAGAATATAACAAACTTTGCAAAATTAGTCTCAAGGTAATAAACAAAAACAAACTTTCGAAAAGTAAAAATGAAATTTTAGAAAAAGAAATTTTTGAACTAAAAGAAAAATTAAAGAGACTAGAAAAAGGAAAGGAATTAAGTGATGAATGCAAACTTTGTGTAGAACTTCAAATATTGGTTGACCACCTTGATTCTAAAATTGCTAGACTAAGCACAAATGACCTTGATACAATACTGGATAGTGATAAAACAGATAATAATCAAAAGGGTCTAGGTATTCAGGAACATATTGCGTCAACTAGCGAATTTAAAGAAAAACAATTTGTTAAATCAACTGAAAAAGCAGCTACTAATGTGCCAGATCTGGCGGATCCTTTGAAAAGGGATCCTGCTAGTGCAAATGAAGGGATTCGGGCATCTACAGCAGCAAAGGCTAAAAATAACGCAATCATCTCTTCTAGAACCGAATTTGTTGTCGTTAATAAAAATAAAACACCCAATGCTACTATTAGGAATGTTAAACAACTACCCTCTTTAAAACAAGGTCAAGGTTTATTTATAAGCAAACCCCCGTTGTTTACCAAACCAAACAAGTCGATAAAAAGGTCAAATAATGTTTTTCCTAAAAGTAACCATAATCAAATGGGCTGGAATCGCAACTCACAAAATGGTTTTTCATTCCAAAACTACGTACCTTGGAATGCTTTTACGCCATTTTCATACATGCATCATATGAATGAATTGTATAACACCTATGGACCCATGAAAAAATGGGGACCAAAATTTTGAGTTGTTTGTTGTCTTAGGTATGCCTAAAGATGGCCTTGGATCCAGACGAATGGATCAAGGATAGAAGCACAAGGCATATGACCGGTAATAAAGCGTTGTTCACCACATACGAATCCTTTAACAGAGGAAATGTGGTGTTCGGCAATAGTAAAAGCAAAATCATCAGAAAAGGTACAATCTCTTACAATTCCCTAACCATTAATGACGTGTGTCACGTAGAAAACCTAAACTTTAATCTACTAAGTATAGGTCAAATACGTGATAAAAAGTGCAATGTTCTCTTTAGCGAAACCGGTAGTAAAGTCTTGAAAAATGGTATTACTATAGGAAGAGGTATTAGAAAGAATGGCATCTACGTTATTAAAATTGGAAACGAACCAAAAGATAAAATTTGTCTCACCTCTATGATACTTCGACCTTATGGCATCGAATATTGGGTTACGCCAATATGCGACTTCTTCAATCGCTATTATCCAAAGAGCTTGTAAGAAACCTACCTAAACTAAAATACGAACATCATTTTTGTGATGCTTGTAATGTCGAAAAACAAGTCCATGCTAGTCATAAAGCTAACAATATGGTTTCTACATCATAATGTCTAGAACTTTTACATATGGATTTATTTGGTCCGTCGGCTATCCAAAGTCGCGGAGGAAACTTCTATACCTTGGTTATAGTAGACGATTACTCTAGGTATACATGCACTAGATTTTCGAAAAATAAAACTGAAACTATTGATCACATCGAAATCTTAAGTAGAAAAATTCAAGGACAACTAGCAAGTCCTATTGTGTCGATCCGAACGGATCATGATCGGGAATTTGATAATGAAGTACAATTCGAAGCTTTTTGTGATGCTAATGGTATTATTCATAATTTCTCGGCTCCTCGTACACCACAATCAAATGCGATAGTTGAACAGAAAAAATGAACCTTACAAGAAATGAGTCGTGCCATGATTAATGAGCAATCTATTCCTCAAAAATTTTGGCGCAATGTTGTCGACACATCCACCTATATTCTAAATTGAGTCTTAACTAGACCTTTCTTAGGAAAAACTCCATACGAGTTGTTAAGAGGCAAAAATCCTTCATTAGAACACTTTGGAGTCTTTGGTAGTAC
The DNA here is from genome assembly GCA_910596185.1 of Chrysanthemum makinoi. Lineage (NCBI taxonomy): Eukaryota > Viridiplantae > Streptophyta > Magnoliopsida > Asterales > Asteraceae > Chrysanthemum > Chrysanthemum makinoi. Next base: position 161,245,466 of record OU343220.1, read on the forward strand.
ATGTTTTATACTTAACACAAAAGACTACCTAACCAAATTCGACCCAAAATCAGTAAAGCATACGTGATACTAAATAAAGAAACCATGAAAGTTGAGGAGTCTTTAAATGTCAAATTTGACGAGAGTGCACCTAAAACTTCTTTACCTCTTGTTAATGATGAGTTAATCGAAAGCGAAGTCTTAGAAATAAAAGAAAAAGAAAACATATGCAAGGAAGATGGACTATTAAACAATGAAAATAAATGTTAAAGAGTCTAAAGATCATCCTGTATAAAAGGTCATAGGAAAACTAAATAAAAGAACTCTAAGGTCTCAAGTTCAAAATCAAAGTAGTCTCTTTTGTTTCGTGTCAACTATAGAACCTAAAAACACTCAAGAAGCTATAAAAGACGAAAGTTGGGTTATGTCTATGCAAGAAGAATTAAATAAATTTGTTGCTAATAACATTTAGACACTTGTCCCTCCACCTAAAAACCAAACAATAATTGGAACAAAATGGGTGTATAAAAATAAATTAGATACAAATGGTGTCATGTCTAGAAATAAATCTAGACTTGTTGCTCAAGGATATAACCAACAAGAAGGTATAGACTTTGATGAGACTTATGCTCACGTAGCTAGATTAGAGTCTATAAGAATCCTTCTTGCGTATGCTTGTGCTCATGATCTTAAAATCTTTCAAATGGTCAAAAGTGCTTTTCTTAATGGCTTTATAAATTAAGAAGTTTATGTATCTCAACCTCCGGGTTTTGTCGATTTTAAAAAACCTAATCATTTATACAAATTAAAGAAAGCTTTATGGTCTTAAACAAGATCCAAAGGCTTGGTATGATAGACTTAAAGCATTTTTAATTAAAAACAACTAAACAATGGGGTTAGTTGACAACACACTCTTTACAAAGAAAATGAGTCACAAATAATAATTGTTCAAATATACGTGCACGATATTATATTCGGATCAACTTGTCAAGAAATGTGTGATGATTTCTCAAAAATCATGCATGATGAGTTTGAAATGAGTATGATGGGAGAATTAAGTTTCTTTCTTGGTCTACAAATCAAAAAATTAGAAGATGATATATTCTTCAACCAATCCAAATACATTAAAGAAATGTTAAATAAATTCGGATTAGAAGATTCAAAACCAATTAGAACACCAGTGTCCTCCGACACCAAACTCACCAAAGATGAAGACGGTGAATCCGTTGACAACACCAAATATCGTGGCATGATTGGTAGTCTTCTCTACCTCACGGCTAGTTGGCCAGATATCATGTTTAGCGTATGTCTTTGTGCAAGATTCCAAGAAGACCCTAAAACTTCACACCTAGAAGCCGTGAAAAGAATATTTAGATATATTAAGGGTACAACTCAATTAGGATTATGGTATCCTAAAGGGATGGGGGTAGAAACTATTGTACATGTAGATTCTGACCATGCAGGTGATTATGTTGATCGTAAAAGTACAAGTTGTTTTGGCACCTTTATGGGGTATTGCTTAACATCTTGGTTTTCAAAGAAGCAAACGGCGTTAGCTATATCGACAACTGAAGCCGAATATGTCTCTGCAGGCAAAGCATGCCAAGAAGCACTATGGATGAAACATGCGTTTGTTGACTACGACATCCATCTCAGTGACATTGCTATTCTCTGTGTAACGCCCCGACCCGACAAGGGTAAAGGAATCACAAGTAATGGTGTCATATCAAAGCAAACATAAATATCCAAAAGAAATCTCAACATAAATATTGAAATAATCCAAGTCAAATGACTTCAATACATAGGTCCCAGCGGAAAATAAACTCCAAATGAAATGTCTAAAAATAAAGTCTAAATGGCATCATAAGATCAAAGATAAAAATCTCTAAGGTAAGTCCACACAGCACTCATCCCAAAGCAATACCCAGCTCCAATGCTTAGATACCTGCCGCGGAAGAAAAGAAATGCGGCTGAGCTTCAAAAGCCCAGTGAACAGATATACAAGCAAAACGAATACGAAACAAGAACGAATACGAAATAAAGTGAAAGAAAGATAGCAAAATCATAATCATTTCAAAAGATAAATCAGGATAATAGAATAAGTTTTATAGCTAACTACCTCGAGCCCAAATACATATGCCATATCATAAACATAATCATATTCACATAAGGCAACATTTGTAGGGGAGACCTACCAGAGTTATGAAGGACGTGCATGCACGCAGCATCAATCATCAGATGACATATAGCATATAACATATAATATATAACATATAACAGATCTAGGATGCACCCATACGCCCCACAAACATACATTGATAATATAATATAACTTGAGCTCATAAATAACAGATAAGGGGCGGTAACTTCACTCTATCGCCTAGAGTCATGTCAGAAGTGCATTACTGACACGGACATGGACCCCCATGACTAGTTAATAATTGGCTCGGGTGTCAAACTATCTTAGGTCAAATAGAATGTCATAACTGACATAGATCATATTTTATCAAATGTTTAATCATGTTTTCAAAATCAAAGTCTTCATATCATATAGTTCAAAATCAATGTTTTATGATTCAAAAATCAAAGTTCAGATAAGCAACAGCTCAAATAGACACATTAGGGTTCATAGCAAAGGCTTAGGAAATCCTAATGTAAAAGCTAACGAAAAGAAAACGTTATAAGAAACCTTTACTGAAAAGGTCAGAATATCTGTACCTTATTCCAAAGCAAATGATCGAAAAGAAGAAACAGGGAAAGCAAAGGATTACTCCTTCTTCACAGAACCTATACACATTAACGGTCGTACATGTTATTTATGATTCCATAATCGTCGAAATGATCTTTTAATATTTGGCGTTCATACTTAGTATATTTAATGATCTTAATACTTTAGGGTTTTATAATTAAATGAGACTTAAGTGTTTTATAATTAATATCGTAGATTAGGGTTCATTATGTCATTAATTAAAGTTTAGAGTTAAATGTGAAGATAGTTTAAACGTCATAACTCACACATAAAATAACGAATTAATATACTTAGCTTCAAACCCTAATCGACTCTCATTTATGTTCTAGGGTTTTCTCATTCTTTAATATCTCATTAATATGCATTTACTTACATGTTACGTCTTTTAATGACTCGTTACATAACCTAACACGTCATAAAAACAATCTTTCCTTTTATGTTTCACCATGCATGTTTATGATTTTATGTGACATACAAGTTACTTATTACTCGGATTAATTACACGTTTACACATTTACAAGTTCACTTGACGTATAATTACGCACACATATGAGACACAATTCACAAACCATTAGGGTTTGGCATACCTTATTCGGTTCACATATCAAACTAGGGTTTACGTTTACATGACCTTTACTCGTTTAATACATGTTCAAAAACTCTATATGTGGTTCGGTTTAATCTAGGGTTTCGGCTAATAGGTTATTACGCAAGTCTTAACTCATCTACGTACTTAACTCATTCAAGTTATCATGTTTTACACTTTAGTCGAATTATATGCATGGTTCGGTTATAACACATAAGGTTCGGTCCTTATGCAACTCGACATAACCATGACTCGATTCAATAATACATATTACGTAACATACTCTTTAATACTTTTAAGGTTTAATCATTAAGGTTTGCCTTGTTTTGGTTTCACATGGCTCGGTCACAAAAGAAAAACGCAACACGACAAAACGAAACAAGTTACAATACAATAACTTAAGGTACATCAAAGAAAACGAGAATAGGTTATACCTTGACTTGGTTGTAGCAAAAATCTCGACACCAAGGGTGTATGTATTCGGCCGAGTAGGGAGAAAAAGAAAAGAGAGGCAACAACAAAACTAGGGTTTCACTTTTGTGTTTATGTGTTGTATATATAGGTGGTAGTAATTTCGGTTTAGGGCTTAGGAAAGGTCTTGGGTTTTCGGCTTGGCCCAACCGAACTCAAAACAAACGCACACCATTGGGCTCTTGAATTCTCGGCTTGGCACAAAAGAAATGAGTCCATCCAAACAAACGAACGGCCCAACATATTAGCGAAACGTTAAATCTTCGTCGTACCAAAATCGATCACGTACTCATTTTAGTTATGTTTTATTATTCGCAAGTTAAGTTTTAAATTTCGTTAAATGATATAAATGTATTTTACGTATTTTATAAATTTCGATTCCAAGGGTATTTTAGTCTTTAATCAGGTTTTAGATTTTCAGGTTTTACAATTCTTCCCCTCTAAAGAAAAATTTTCGTCCTCGAAAATTGAAATGAAACGAAACGAAAATGAAAACGAGAACATACCAAACTATTCAAAGAAATGAGGATAACTAACTCGCATCGACTCCTCGGTTTCCCAAGTAGCCTCACGTTCCGGATGATTTTTCCAAAGAATCTTAACGAACGGAATGACTTTATTTCTCATGACTCTTTCTTGCCTTTCTAAAATAGCTTCTGGTTCTTCAGATAAAGACATATCGGATTGAATTTGGTCAAACGGATAAGAAGCAACGTGTAACGGATGATAGTTGTATCCCCTTAGGAGTGATACATGGAAAACGTCATGAACATGCGATAACTGAGGCGGAAGTGCTAATCGATACGAAACTTCTCCTATACGTTCTAGAATTTCAAACGGACCGATAAATCGAGGACTGAGCTTGCCCTTGATTCCAAAACGTTTCACACCTCTAAACGGCGAAACTTTCAAAAATACACGATCTCCAACCCGAAATTCTAAATCACGACGATGCTTGTCGGCATAACTTTTCTGACGAGACCTAGCTTCCTTCAACTTTTCTCTAGCAACAGCTACTTTCTCATTAGTGATCTCGGTCATTTCCGGACCTTCAATCAAACGCTCACCTACTTCATCCCAGCAAATAGGTGCTCTACATTTCCTTCCATAAAGAAGTTCAAACGGTGCCGCCTTAATGCTAGCATGCCAACTGTTGTTGTATGCAAACTCTACTAAACATAAATATTCATCCCAACTGCCAGTCCATTCTAAAGCACAAGCCCTGAGCATATCCTCTAAGGTCTGTATAGTCCTCTCTGACTGACCATCTGTTTGAGGATGAAATGCCGTACTAAAATTAAGTCGAGTACCCCAAGCTTTTTGCAAACCCTTCCAGAAATGAGAAGTAAAACGCGGATCTCTGTCGGACACAATAGATGCCTGAGTACCATGAAGTCTAACGATCTCTTGCTGAAAAATCTCCGCCAATTTACCAATACCAAAATCCTTTCTGATTGGCAAGAAATGAGCAGATTTGGTTAGTCGATCAACAACTACCCAAATCGCATCATTCTTCTTCCGAGTAAGAGGTAGTCCAGTCACAAAATCCATAGATATCTTATCCCACTTCCATGTTGGAATATCCAATGGCTGTAACAATCCACTAGCCCTTTAATGTTCGATCTTAACCTCTGACAAATCATACACTTCGACACAAACGTCGCCACATCTTGCTTCATGCCCTTCCACCAAAAGTACTGCTTCAAATCCCTATACATCTTGGTAGAACCAGGATGGATAGTGAAAGGAGAACTATGAGCTTCAGTCATAACTTTCTCACGAAGTACCTGATCATTGGGAACACAAAGCCTATCTCCATACCATACAATACCGTCATTATCAACCTTAAACTCCGTCTGCTTACCTTCTTCAACATTTTGCACCACGGCCCACAGCTCGTCGTCATCTTTCTGAGCTTCTTTAATTTGCAGTATAAGGTTCGACTCCACCTTCATACTAGCCCAGTATCCATCAAAACCTCGTACACACAACTCAACATCCAAACTCTCTAAGTCACGCAAAATCCTAGGCTCAATCTTGATACTCGCAAGAATGCCTGATTTCCGGCTAAGTGCGTCAGCAACTACGTTAGCCTTACCCGGATGGTACTGAATGTTGGTGTCATAATCCTTAAGAAGTTCTAACCATCTTCTTTGTCTCATGTTAAGTTCCTTCTGAGTGAAAATATACTTGAGACTCTTATGATCAGTGAATATATCACACGCCTCTCCATACAAGTAATGTCTCCATATCTTCAACGCGAACACCACTGCAGCTAACTCAAGGTCATGAGTTGGGTAATTCTCCTCATAAGGTTTTAGCTGCCTCGAAGCATAAGCTATTACCCTTCCATGTTGCATCAAAACACAGCCTAATCCTTTCTTAGATGCATCACTGTAAATTTGAAATCCTCCATAACCAGTTGGAAGAGTCAAAATAGGAGCTGACACCAATCTTCGTTTCAACTCTTCAAAAATCTTCTCTCGTTCATCCGTCCATACAAACTTTTCACCTTTCCTCATCAGTTGGGTTAGAGGTAGAGCTAAGCGAGAGAAACCTTCAACAAAACGTCTGTAGTAACCAGCAAGTCCAAGAAAACTCTTGACCTCAGTCACTGTCGTAGGTCTTGGCCATTTGGTGATAGCCTCAACTTTAGACGGATCCATGGTGATACCATCAGCTGATACAATATAACCAAGGAAAGCGACTTGTCTTAACCAAAACTCGCACTTCGAAAATTTGGCGTACAACTTCTTCTTCCTCAAAATCTCTAAAACTATCCGAAGATGTTCTTCATGCTCTTCTTCAGACTTGGAGTAAACTAAAATGTCGTCGATGAAAACAATAACGAACTTGTCGAGAAACTCATGGAAAACACGATTCATCAGGTCCATAAACACAACAGGCGCATTGGTCAAACCAAAAGGCATAACGAGGAATTCGTAATGACCATATCTGGTACGAAACGCGGTCTTAGGAACATCTTGCTCCTTCACACGTAACTGATGATAACCAGACCTCAGGTCAATCTTCGAAAAGAACTTAGCTCCTTGCAGTTGATCAAACAAATCATCAATACGCGGCAAAGGATAACGGTTACGAATGGTAATACGATTAAGTTTACGGTAGTCGATACATAGACGCATGCTTCCATCCTTCTTCTTCACAAACAAAACAGGTGCACCCCATGGAGAAACATTGGGGCGAATAAATCCATTTTCTATCATCTCTTGCAGCTGTTCCTTCAACTCCTTCAGTTCTACAGGTGTCATGCGATACGGAGCCTTCGAAATCGGTTCAGCACCAGGAATTAACTCAATGCTAAACTCAACTTCTCTAGCTGGGGGAAGACCAGGGAGTTCATCGGGAAAAACATCGGTAAATTCGCAAACAACCGAAAGATTTTCAATGTTAGGACTCTCCAAAGATGTGTCCTTAACAGATGCTAGAAAACCTTGGCACCCATGAGCAATCATGGTCCGTGCCTTCATAGCGGAAATGAGCTTAACAGATTTGAGAGGTTGAGAACCATGATAAACGAATTCGGGATATTTTACGTCTCCAAAGATTACCGTTCTAGCATAGCAGTCAATTGAAGCTCTATGATAAGCCAACCAATCCATGCCTAGAATGATATCAAAGTCGACCATATCGAGAGGATACAGATTTGCAAAGCGAATACGATCATCAAAACGAAGAGGACACTTAACGTATTTATGATCAATGATCACGTGGTTCTTCATAGGCGTAGAAATCGATAAGTGATTTGTTAACGGTTTGGGCTTCATATTAAGTTTCTTAGCAAATGTGATAGATAAAATGGAGTGTGTGGCACCGGTATCAAATAAAACGAAGACAGCATAATCATCAATGAAAAGAGTGCCCGTAATGGTACCTGAAGTGCGCTCCGCCTGGTTACGAGTAGTAGCATAGACACGTCCAGTAGTAGTCGGCGTCTTGATGTAGTTTCCAGAATCACCGGTCTTCTTAGGACAATCTTTAATCTTGTGAGCAGTGGAGCCACAAGCAAAACAACCACCAGTGGCCTTGAAACACTGCCCTGGATGAGCCTTTCCACAAGTAGTACAAATAGGTGGGGATGGCAAAACCTCAGCTGTCCTCTGTTGACTAGAAGATCCGGAGCACGACCCGATTTGATCCTCGAGCTGACTGATCCTTGTTGTAACGCTGGTTATTGTTACCTTGGTTCTGACGATCATTTCCATTCTTACCAGCATTTCTATTATCTTGACTCCTCGTCTCAGGGCGCCCAGTGTCAACATTCCTTCTGACGACCCGCTGATCATAACTCCTATCCACTTGACTCCTCGAATCATAACTCCTACCAGAGTTTCCCTTATAGTCATTGCCTTGAGTCCTACCTTGAATCCGATCACCATCGCGAGTACGCTTGTTGGAACCGAAACCTCATGAAAGATCTCAATGTTACGAGCTGCGTCATTGCAGGCCGACACATTCTCATACTCAATATTAAGCAGTCGGTCCAACACCCACTTCTTCAGTCCCCACTTGAAGTGCTTAGCTTGACGCCTACCATCTCCAGCAATAGCTCCCACAAAACTCACCAGCCTCATAAACCTACTCATGTACTCATTGGAATTCTCATAATCAAACTGGTAGATTGCCTGATAATCCCTCTCATACCTTTGCTGCTCAGCATCAGGGAAGTAACGGTTATAGAAGATAGTTCAAAACTCAGTCCAGGTACAAGTAACAGCAAAAGCATCTCCTCCTCTTGCTTGTTTGAGTGCCTTCTACCAATTTAAAGCATCACCTTCCAATTTGAATGCAGCCAAACGAGTCTTAAACTCGTCTCCACAACCCAGTACTTCAAACAGCTTCTCAATATGAGTGATCCAGTCCTCGGCCTCAGTGGGAGTAGCAGCAGTGCTAAACGAAAGAGGCTTGAGCTTACCGAAACGCTCGAGCCAAGTGTGAATACCGACGGGTTGATTTCCTCCACCACTACCCGAAGCACCATTACGATTACGAATGTTGCGATCACTGTTCCATCATCTCAGGTGTAGTAAGACCAGGTAAAAGAGAGTTGAGAGCATTAGCAATCGCAGTATCCATGTTAGTAGCATCATCGTCTCCATCCACGCTACCGGTGCGACGAGTTTGAACCATCTGAACGATATTCAAACGATTAGCAAAATGAACAATGGTGAGATACGAAATGGAAGTACGCAGAAGGAATCCTAAAGTCTACCCAAATCCTCACAGGTCAAATCCTAAGCTCTAAGGTCTCAAAACCTAGGCTCCATATGTCACAGGTCCTGACTACAAGTCGTAAACCTGGGCTCTGATGCCATAAATTGTAACGCCCCGACCCGACAAGGGTAAAGGAATCACAAGTAATGGTGTCATATCAAAGCAAACATAAATATCCAAAAGAAATCTCAACATAAATATTGAAATAATCCAAGTCAAATGACTTCAATACATAGGTCCCAGCGGAAAATAAACTCCAAATGAAATGTCTAAAAATAAAGTCTAAATGGCATCATAAGATCAAAGCTAAAAATCTCTAAGGTAAGTCCACACAGCACTCATCCCAAAGCAATACCCAGCTCCAATGCTTAGATACCTGCCGCGGAAGAAAAGAAATGCGGCTGAGCTTCAAAAGCCCAGTGAACAGATATACAAGCAAAACGAATACGAAACAAGAACGAATACGAAATAAAGCGAAAGAAAGATAGCAAAATCATAATCATTTCAAAAGATAAATCAGGATAATAGAATAAGTTTTATAGCTAACTACCTCGAGCCCAAATACATATGCCATATCATAAACATAATCATATTCACATAAGGCAACATTTGTAGGGGAGACCTACCAGAGTTATGAAGGACGTGCATGCACGCAGCATCAATCATCAGATGACATATAGCATATAACATATAGTATATAACATATAACAGATCTAGGATGCACCCATACGCCCCACAAACATACATTGATAATATAATATAACTTGAGCTCATAACAAATAACAGATAAGGGACGTGGCAGAACTTCACTCTACTGCCCTAGAGTCATGTCAGAAGTGCATTACTGACACGGACATGGAACCCCCATGACTAGTTAATAATTGGCTCGGTTGTCAAACTATCTTAGGTCAAATAGAATGTCATAACTGACATAGATCATATTTTATCAAATGTTTAATCATGTTTTCAAAATCAAAGTCTTCATATCATATAGTTCAAAATCAATGTTTTATGATTCAAAAATCAAAGTTCAGATAAGCAACAACTCAAATAGACACATTAGGGTTCATAGCAAAGGCTTAGGAAATCCTAATGTAAAAGTTAACGAAAAGAAAACGTTATAAGAAACCTTTACTGAAAAGGTCAGAATATCTGTACCTTATTCCAAAGCAAATGATCGAAAAGAAGAAACAGGGAAAGCAAAGGATTACTCCTTCTTCACAGAACCTATACACATTAACGGTCGTACATGTTATTTATGATTCCATAATCGTCGAAATGATCTTTTAATATTTGGCGTTCATACTTAGTATATTTAATGATCTTAATACTTTAGGGTTTTATAATTAAATGAGACTTAAGTGTTTTATAATTAATATCGTAGATTAGGGTTCATTATGTCATTAATTAAAGTTTAGAGTTAAATGTGAAGATAGTTTAAACGTCATAACTCACACATAAAATAACGAATTAATATACTTAGCTTCAAACCCTAATCGACTCTCATTTATGTTCTAGGGTTTTCTCATTCTTTAATATCTCATTAATATGCATTTACTTACATGTTACGTCTTTTAATGACTCGTTACATAACCTAACACGTCATAAAAACAATCTTTCCTTTTATGTTTCACCATGCACGTTTATGATTTTATGTGACATACAAGTTACTTATTACTCGGATTAATTACACGTTTACACATTTACAAGTTCACTTGACGTATAATTACGCACACATATGAGACACAATTCACAAACCATTAGGGTTTGGCATACCTTATTCGGTTCACATATCAAACTAGGGTTTACGTTTACATGACCTTTACTCGTTTAATACATGTTCAAAAACTCTATATGTGGTTCGGTTTAATCTAGGGTTTCGGCTAATAGGTTATTACGCAAGTCTTAACTCATCTACGTACTTAACTCATTCAAGTTATCATGTTTTACACTTTAGTCGAATTATATGCATGGTTCGGTTATAACACATAAGGTTCGGTCCTTATGCAACTCGACATAACCATGACTCGATTCAATAATACATATTACGTAACATACTCTTTAATACTTTTAAGGTTTAATCATTAAGGTTTGCCTTGTTTTGGTTTCACATGGCTCGGTCACAAAAGAAAAACGCAACACGACAAAACGAAACAAGTTACAATACAATAACTTAAGGTACATCAAAGAAAACGAGAATAGGTTATACCTTGACTTGGTTGTAGCAAAAATCTCGACACCAAGGGTGTATGTATTCGGCAGTAGGAGAAAAAGAAAAGAGAGGCAACAACAAAACTAGGGTTTCACTTTTGTGTTTATGTGTTGTATATATAGGTGGTAGTAATTTCGGTTTAGGGCTTAGGAAAGGTCTTGGGTTTTCGGCTTGGCCCAACCGAACTTAAAACAAACGCACACCATTGGGCTCTTGAATTCTCGGCTTGGCACAAAAGAAATGAGTCCATCCAAACAAACGAACGGCCCAACATATTAGCGAAACGTTAAATCTTCGTCGTACCAAAATTGATCACGTACTCATTTTAGTTATGTTTTATTATTCGCAAGTTAAGTTTTAAATTTCGTTAAATGATATAAATGTATTTTACGTATTTTATAAATTTCGATTCCAAGGGTATTTTAGTCTTTAATCAGGTTTTAGATTTTCAGGTTTTACACTCTGCGACAACAAGGGCGCTATAGATCTTAGCAAAAATCCGGTGTTGCATTCTCGTACCAAACACATAGAGATTCGTCATCATTTCTTAAGAGATAATGTTCAAAAAGGGAACATTTCTATTGAGAAAGTGTCATCCGAAGACAACATAGCCGACATCCTCACCAAACCATTGAAGCATGAGCAATTCTACTTACTCCTTCAAGGACTTGGTCTTATGGAACAATCGTCTTGAATCTTTTCTTTCTCTACAAGGTATGTAAACTTATGTTTTTCTTCTTCTTCTGAGTCTAGGAATTCTATTTCGCAAAATTCACAAACAATATGGGGATTTATTTCTTATAATACTAAAAAGTATTTTTCTTCAAGAAATTCTTCAAAATATTTTCTTTCAAATATTTCTCCCTATATCATTTTGTCTTAAAAGAACTCTCATGCCTAGGACAAACATTTCTCTCTTTTTCGTCGTTAATACAAAGTAAAAACTTTTTCATTGCATCTCATGTGTCTATTAAATTCTAAATGGAATACATAATCAATATTTATTTTCGGGTACATTCAACCGAAACAACAATGAATTAAGGAGTCTTTGGGTTGTCTCACGTATACATATACATACGTATTTTTCACTTCTATGTTTCTCTTTTCTTTTAAGATTCGAGATAACCGCAACTCCACATGGTCTTCATATAGGCACACACTAGGCACTATCGTTTTCTACACGATTTTTCTGCCTAAAATCACCAGATACCCGGATCCCTGCATTAACGTAGGATGGATCCCTTTTGGGATGGATTCGTAGGAACCGGTGAACAGATGGTTGTTTTTTAACCTCTTTTACTCTTTTTTCTTGAAATTTTCAAATTTCAACATTTTATTTTCATCACCTATTGATTATTTAACTTAATGTTTGTGCTCTCATGATCACTTGCTTTAAATTCATGTCAAATCATTAGATTATGGCTCATTTTGTGGTTTTAGCATTCATTGTAATGCATCCTGTTTTCTATAAATAAGGTTCCAAAATGCTTGCATCTCCATCACCTTCAACCTCACAAACACATCTCATCATACTTCCAAAATATTTCAAAACAATGATAACCTTCCTAGTGAAAACAACCCTATCCAAAATATCCTCAACTTTATCCTACCACATTCCGTAATACCACCACCACCTAAAGCTAGAAAAACCACTCGGATTAATGTCCTACCATGTTGCTTTGTGAAACCTTTGTCTAACAACTCATCACCAACTACTCTCTCACCACCGACCAACTACAATGTAGCACCACCCCCATCTCATCAAAACTCACCACCACACTCTCCAAACGAGTCTGAAATTGACTCACAAGTAGCCACTGTAGCGGAACTACTTAGGACTCCAAAAACCTCTCCACTACATTTGTCTAGTCCACCACCCGCTCCAACTCAACCATCAAAGTCAACACCACCTCTAGTCTCAAATGTTAACCCAAAAGAGCTAGTTTTCTCCCCACACCTCCTACCTCTCCAAATGCCTTTTTCAATGAACTTGAAAATCTACCACCTCAACCACCCATCACATTGCAAGAACACCTAGGTTCTCTACCACCACCAATCCTCGAGATCATGGACATAGATCTATCTTTACCAACATTCTTACCACCTAATCCATAATCCAATAAACAAACTTGGAGGACGACATCCAACCACCTCTCCCTCACCATATCTTTTGCGAACATTGCCAATGTACTTTGGTTCTTACACTAGAAATTAGGGACAAAATGCGATTTATTCTTAACTACATTCTTGATTGCATTGACATTATCGATAACCAAAACTTCTACCATTAGACCCTATGCAAGCATGGAAGGACCGATAATAATATTTTTCTTCTATTTTATTTTTCTTTTTGGGTTTTTATAAAGAAAAAACCCTTTTCTTATTTTTACACTTGTATGTGGAATATATACCACTACATGTTGATGTTTTTATTACAAGGACTTGTTTACGTACCTTGGTCTCCTCTTTTTCTTCTCGTCTTCTACATGGTTATATTATGTGTTATCAGTAACCTTGTTTTTGTCGGTATCTTTTTACTTTTCACTTGACGCCCTATTCTAGGGGGAGCTACCGTCAAGGGGGAGTCTTTGCATTGTGGAACACTTTTTCCACCATTTTTATTTCTCTTCGAATCCCTTTTTGTTTCTACAATAAGGGGGAGAAGAGAGTAAAACTTACATACATTTTCATAATCTACATCTAATCTTAAGTTTTACTCACTAAAACTTTATGTTTTGTCATCAACAAAAAGGGGGAGATTGTTAATATAAATAAACAGTAAAAACCTTTTTTTAAATTTAGCGATCTTGTTAAGTTTTGTTGATAACAAATATAAAGTTATCATAAGTATAATTCTAAGAATACATGTTATTTTGAAAAATATATACATTTGATTATTTACATTTATGTTGTAATAAAAATGTGTTGTAATAAAACATGTAATAGGTTGGGTAAAAACCATGACCTATGACCCATACCCATGGAGCTTGATCCATAACCCATGATCCATTTCATGACATCATGCATGAAATCATGTTGGGTATTATCAATGATCCATGACCCAAAGTCTATGACCCATGACCCAAGACCCATGACCCATTGACTAGGTACAATGTATCTTGTTGGATATCCATGCTCCAAAGTCCATGACCCATGGTCCATAACCCATAACCCGGTTTGGTATCCAAAATCCGGACTTGAATGACCCAGAGGCCGGATCTCTCGGATTACACTGACCAGATCCCTTGGGTGAAGGATCCGCCGGATCCGAGATAACCGTACACAGAATGTCTATAAATAGTGAGCCATTTCTCCATTATTTCTCACCCTTCTTCTCACAACTCTCTCATATATTATCTCACTCTTTTAACCTCAGATCACTTGATCATTTTGTAGTTCTTCTCTCTTTTGTTGTAATTCTCTTTTTAGGTCCTTCACGAAGGCGAGATCACGATACTCATACAAGTCATCTAAGCAAAGGGTCTGTTAGGACCCTTTAACAATCAATTTCACACAATAATATGGTATGGTGAATTTAGATAAATGATGTGTTTTTAGAGAGATAAAGGAAATAAGATGAAACTATATTTCATATGAAAAACACACACTTACACACTCAAGCACACCCCTCAAATGACCATTTGAGGGGTATTTATACTTCCATACATATCACCCTTATGGGCTTGGGCTTGGGCTTGGATTGGACAATAACTTACATAAGGCTAGCTTAACATAACTATTAGCCATTTAGCTTAGCCCAATCCACGAGCCCGTTGACTATTCTATCACGATATCTAACACACGTTACAAAGTTCCTAAACGTGAATGACCATCACTTATATTAAATATTATTAAGGCTCAAAATCTCTCCCTAAGGGGTGGTCATTCAAAAGATGCTCCACTTGATTAGGTCTTTACTTTCCTTAAGCTTGAACTTTGTGTGTCGATATGGAATAGTCTTGATTTCCGTTCCTTCATGCTTTGTGATCATTTAATGGTGTTGTCCGCCGTTTGTCAACTTCTTTGGGATAGGTCATAGGTGTCACCACGTCTTTCTCCACCATGCTCATACTTCTTTTGACTTTGAATTTCCAATGATGAAGTTCTCTTGTCTTTAAACTTTGTAGATTCTTTGACATTGACGAAGAATCATCTTTAACTTTGTGTTGCCTTTGATTATGATGAGAACTTTCATGAGATGTTGTTGGTATGAGCATGGGAAGATGGTGCGGTCTTTCCTCCAAGGAATAATCATCAGTACCTGCATATATATGTTAGTTGAAAAATACCAATCGATCATTGTGGACTTTTCTTAAAGAATTGATCACTACGATTGTTATACTGATGAATGTCTTGATTCCATTCACCTTGGTCGGGCGAATCAGCCGTCCAAATCTCATAAGGGACAGTTAGCATTACATTGAATAAATTCAAGTAACGACCCTCATCTTCAGGATTCAATTCGTGAAAGGAATCTCCTTAGCGGGATTTCCAGCACTTACAAGTTTGAATGTCGAGGGTGTTAACAGCATAGTGTGAAAACACATCTCTACTTCTTACAAAGGCTGTTCCTGAAATAGAGGCCCTCAAGAAGGCTAACACGATATAGTGAAGTATATCTACAATTCACGTGAGTTGCTGAAGTACACCGAAGCATCACTTCACGATTGTAGACCGTTTGAGACACACTAAGCTTAATCCATAAAGAATTACCGAAGTGACCTGCTGTCAGGGTTGTTTGATGTTGACCCTGGTAGGAGTTTCCATTCAATCATTGAGGATCACAATTGTAAATCCTCTTATAAATGTTCTGGCAGATTGCTAAGATCTGCGTAGGACTCTAGAATATATCACTTGTGTTCTTATTGATGAACAATCAAGCGATGAAATATTAAGTGTTCCTATGAGATCTTTTTTTGAATCTCGTAGCTCTAGACTCAATTAGTGCATTTTGGTTTTCCAAAGCGGAGACTAGGAAGAGGGTCTCCTTCTTCAATACCAACAATCTCTAAGAGAAAGTCGATAGATTATGTAGGGTTCCCAGTGAGAATGAAACAAATCCTTTTAAGAGGAATTGAGTTACTAGAAGGTTTAGTGCAGTGCGTCACTGGGTCCATGACGTCTTTGTTTTCAATACCAGCATCATCTAAGTGACAACCAGTAGCAGATGAATTGAACCCGGTTTCTGCCCTAAGGTTGATTATGGATGGCTATTTCTTTTCACCCTTTCTTTTACTTTTCTTTTTAATTCTTCAACCCCTTCTTTCTCCTTTCTCACATTACTCCTTTTTTCAATCATACCTAAGGACTTCTAATACTAACTATGGGTATTGTCCTTGGGTAGATCCCTCCAGCTCTGGCGGATCATAGGACGGATTTCCTATCCTTAGACACCTTATAACTCCATGACTGTCCCATGTTGCCATAAAACCTTTTCTTGAAATTCTCTCAGAGTGTTTATGATAGAAAACATGTTTAAAACACTCCGAGAGTTTTATATTTTCAGAAACACTCCCCCTTCACATGTGCTTATATTGTTTTAACTTAAATTTGCACATAGAGGGTAGAGTTCGCACTTTTTGAATTGATCGGCTCATGATAAACAATTCCCCATGAGACACGGTTACGTAGCTTAGTTAAAGAGTTCCATTGTCAGTTTTTAGGTGACAACTAGCTCTAATAACTACCTTGAAGTTGTAAACTCTTCTTGAAAAGAAGGTTAGACCCATGTAAGTGCATGTCTATCACGAGTTTCTCGAAATGGTACATTTACTGACTTTGATTCCTCGTCAATTCAATGGTTTCAACTGAGTCGAGCTCTTTTGAGATTCAACCACCGATCATTAAACATTTTAGATCAAATTTTAATCTCGTCTTCTCCCCCTCAAAAATAGCATATTCGTGATATTTTTTATATCAACGGATTAAACAACATTTTTAGAATCTTTTGGGGAGACAAACGGATTTGATTTAAGCATGAATTTGGAACATTTTGGTTTTATACTCCCCCTTTAATAAAGCATAATCAGTTAAAGGGTTTTAGAGGGAGTTATCTTGAGCACAAAATATTTTGAAAGATTTTGAAAATCTTTTTGAACAATCTTGAAAAAGGTGCTCAAGATGATGATGATTTCTCACTAGTTTTAAATGTAGTGCACTGAAGCGTACACTAGATTTTTTCTTTAGAAACACGAGTTTTGATTTGAAATAATCAAAAGTCATCATTTTAGTCCGGGTTTCGTACTTAAGTATACGAAAGCCATTATTTTGAAGTCCGGGTTTCGTACTGAAGTATACGTTTTCATCCAATAAATGAGGCCCAGTCCACGAATCCAAACCCAATATGCACTTCAGAATAGGTTAGAGCCCAAAATCTAACTGAAAAAGCCCACAATCCATTTATATTCATATAACCGGTTTAAGTATAAGGATACCCTAATTATTCTCACATTTGACTAACCCTAAAAAAACTCTCTCAGTAAGAATACGCCTCCCACCAACAACGTTTTCTCTCACATATAGATCTGAAGAAAAAAAACATATCATATCAAACCTTTTTCTCAAACTCATCTCCCCTATCAAACGAAGCAAACCAAATGAAGCAAACCTCAAACATCCTTAACATAGATTTTCATTTGTCTAACCGAGCACAAAGAAAGTCTCATTCGTTCTGTCACACCTGAAGTACTCCCACGAAGAGTAACAAGATACGGCTTCTAGATCCTTATTGGGTCTCGGGTAGGTGTCTTCTTATTGTTGTTTTTATGTTGAGTTTTGAACGAATCAAGAAATGATTATAACACCATTGTTATTTATCCTTTCTTTTTATGATACGGATATTAAGGGAACAAAGTTTCCAAAAAGGATCTATGATGATTGAAGATCAATTAAAACAATCTTTAAAGAATTGCAAAAAAATTGATTAGAATCTGAGATCGATTGTTCATTTTGAAAAGTTTGTTGTTTGAATGAGTGTTGGGGAGAGATGGTGAGGGTCTATTGGTGAGTCTAGATTAGGTTAGGGATATATGTTTGTTGTTGATGTTTTGAGCAAGTCTGATGATGCACTATTTTTTTTTAAATTCGTTTCAGCCATTTGAACAAGGACCAATGATGGGTTAAACCTGAGGTCGATTGAGTCTTGGTAAATGGTATTTGATGTGGTCGAGTCATGGTCAGTAATAGTTTACGCATAAAGTTTTTTCTGTTCTTGCTCGAGAAAAAAATTCTTTCTTACGCGTAACCCTCTGCTTATGCGTAACCATGTCTTTGTCGAAACATCTTATGCGTAGAAACTTGGTCTTACGCGTAACACATGTTGCTTACGTGTAAAAAAATCCCTTACGCGTAAATATTTCTTAGGTGTAAGAAATAGCTAACTCGTAAGATCTTACGCGTATTCCATACGTGTAAGAATATCCATAGGCGTAGAAAACTAGGATTTTGACCCAATTGACTTTTTTCCGGCGAGATTTCGACCATGTTTTCTGACCAGATTCATAAGAAACCAAGAAAAAGCATAAAAATACTTTATATTACCCAGTTTAACCACACGAATCTGATGGTTTGACCACATGTACTTCACAGTTTGGTACTAAAAGATGTCTAAAAAGATGAGATATGCTGTTTGGACCAAAAGAGACTCAAAACAGATATCTATACATGTACGACCACAAGACTTTTGTACCTAAAGGATACTAAACTTTTAAAAACTGATTACCAAAATAATAGGGAAAAAAATTTTCCGGATCTAAAATAATATGGGTAAACAGCTTAAAAAATGATACAAAACCACAATAAATCAATAAAGATGAACAACCTAGCTCCGATGCCACTTGTTACGACCCTTTAAAAATCAATTTCACACAATAATATGGTATGGTGACTTGAGATAAATGATGTGTTTTTAGAGAGATAAAGGAAAGAAGATGAAACTATATTTCATATGAAAAACACACACTTACACACTCAAGCACACCCCTCAAATGACCATTTGAGGGGTATTTATACTTCCATACATATCACCCTTATGGGCTTGGGCTTGGGCTTGGGCTTGGATTGGGCTTGGATTGGACAATAACTTACATAAGGCTAGCTTAACATAACTATTAGCCATTTAGCTTAGCCCAATCCACGAGCCCGTTGACTATTCTATCACGATATCTAACACACGTTACAAAGTTCCTAAACGTGAATGACCATCACTTCTATTAAATATTATTAAGGCTAACAGGGTCCTTGATTGATTTGTCCATTCACAAGATTTCAGTAGCTTATCTTGTATTCCTTATTTCACATATTTGTTGTGTAATAGTTGTGTAAAGGTTTGGTTCTACCTCGTGGAAGAACTCGGTATTTAGAATTGTACCAGAAAAGTGTAAGTGATGTTGTGAGGCTTCTCTGCCGATTCGAATGAG
Source organism: Chrysanthemum makinoi (assembly GCA_910596185.1). Lineage (NCBI taxonomy): Eukaryota > Viridiplantae > Streptophyta > Magnoliopsida > Asterales > Asteraceae > Chrysanthemum > Chrysanthemum makinoi. The sequence continues at coordinate 161,265,115 of OU343220.1, forward strand.
CTTGTTGACATAGTGTTTGAACTCTCGATTGGGGTACTCGGGGAGTGGAGTAGGGCAAGGAAGGTGTCCTTGTAACTGAACCACTATAAATCACTTGTGTCACTACTTTCTATCTCTTACCTTACTTGCATTCTTTATTCACTTTATTTATTGTTTGGTACTATCTATTCATCCACAAGATTTCACATAAGCTTGAATTTAAACATTTGAAATCCAAATTTAAGTCGGTAAAACTATTCAACCCCCCATCTAATTTTCCACAAATAGGTCTGGCAAAGCGGCTACTAATAAAAACGACAAAACGGTTACTATGAAGGAGTGGTTTGCTTATCAAATTCAAGACCGTCGGAATAAAGAGAATTTGTTGTACACGGAGGTCGGTTGTTTCAACAGTTTCTGGTGGATGGTTTCACTATGATGGAGACTAATCGTTTGTATTTTCATCGGTCCAATCAGTCAAAAATTAGATGTGATACATACTCTAAAATACGTAAAAGTATCGTATCCGGTAATACCGACCCTACCAAGCTTGGAAAGCCTATCATCTTTCCTTCTTCGTATACTGGTGGACCAAGATACATGCAGCAAATTTATATGGATGCAATGGATTTGTGTAAGTGGTACGGTTGCCCAGATTTGTTTCTAACAATAACCTGCAATCCTAAATGGCTTGAAATTGCATGATATATGCGGGAGCACAACCTTGATTCTACAAACCGTCTTGATCTTCTTAGTAGAGTATTTAAAATAAAGCTGGATCAGTTGATAAAGGATGTGAAAGAATTACATCTATTTGGACATATTCAAGCAGGTACTCTATTTATGTTTTATATACCAGTTATTCCATTCTAATAATTATAGTGTTGTTACAATGTTTAAAACGTGAAATTTACCTTGAATTCACGCTAACAAAAAAATCATATTTGCAGTGGTACATACCGTTGAGTTCCAGAAGAAAGGCTTCCACATGCACATATATGTTTGTTTTTGCATAAGGATGACAAGGTCCCAAATGTAGAACACATCGACAAATTCATATCTACTAAGATACCAAATCCAAACGATGATCCCGAGTTGCACAAATTGGTTTGTGATTTTATGATGCATGGTCCTTTCAGTCCTGATGAACAAAATCAGGTTTGCACCACTGATGGGAAATGTACCAAACACTTTCCCAAAAAATTCATGCAACAAAGTTTAGTTTACTCGGAAGGGTACCCTGTTTATAGACGACGTGCCAACAGAAACTATGTTGAAAAGAGTGGACACAAGTTGCATAAAAGTTATGTTATACCTTACAATGCTACCCTTCTCAAACATTATCAATGCCACCTTAACGTTGAATGGTGTAATCAAACAGGTTAATCAAATATTTGTTTAAGTATATAAACAAAGGTCCACATACAGTCTCTGCACAGTTTTATGAACCAGCTAGCACGGGAGACGATAATCAAAATTCTAAACCAGTTGATGAGATTAAGGCCTTCTTGGACTGCAGATACGTGTCGGCATGTGAGGCTGCGTGGAGGATATTTGGGCTTTAGATTCACTATAGAACACCAGCTGTTGAAAGGCTATATTTTAACCTAGAAGGCGAGAAGTATGTTGTATATGACGAGGACTCTGATCTTTAAACAAATTATTAAAAAGACATCAGTTGGTGCATCTATGTTGGATGGTTAGATGAAAATGAATCAGATGTATCCTGCAGCAAGGGAGCTAACGTACGCGGAGTTTCCTACAAAATTTGTATGGAATCCTCAAAAAAGAAGGTGGACTCTCAGGAAGAAGCATTATGCAATTGGGAGAACTCATAATGTTCCTATTTCCACTGGTGAGACTTACTACTGTAGGATGTTACTAAATAGCTATAAAGGATGTCAGAATCAAGCTGAACTAAGAACCGTTTAACAAGGTGGTTTATTCTACTTATAAAGAGGCTTGCTACGCATTGGGTCTTTTAGAGGACGACAAGGAGTACATTGAGAGTATTAAAGACGCATTCCATTAGGTGTCAGGTGAACATCTACGTGACCTGTTTGTCACATTGCTATCTCAAAAAGAACTTCAAACACCTTTGATTGTGTGGTTAGAAACATGGCATTTGCTTGCACAAGATGTGGAATACAAAAGAAGTCAGATTTTAGGAGTACCAGGTACACCATTTACTATTTCTTAAATGTAATGCATTAATATTGTTTGCGGTTACTTGCTTGATAAATAAATAATAATTTCATGCAGGCTTGCGACTAAGTGATGATGAAAAAAATATTGCTTTGTTCTGGATCGAACAGCTTATGCGATCCAAAGGAACAACGCTGACCCGTTTTCCTGAGATGCCTTACCCAGATGATAGGTACATATCTCAGTTCGGTAATTGACTTATTTATGATGAGACACATTATAACCCAGCAGAGTTGGAAGCTGAATATGAACACTTGTATGCTACTTTAACCACCGAACATAAAGGCGTATATGGTACTATCATGACATCCGTTGAAATAGGTAGAGGAGGTGTCTACTTTGTATATGAATATGGTGGTACTAGGAAGACCTATTTATGGAAAAACCTTGTTGCCTGTATTAGAAGAAAGGGTGACATAGTCATAAATGTCGCATCAAGTGGTATTGCGTCTATATTAATGTCAGGTAGTAGGACTGCTCATTCAAGATTCCATATTCCTATCAATATTTACGAGACATCTACATGCTCCATCTGTCCTTAAAGTGATCTTGTAGCGTTGTTAAAGAAATGCAAGCTAATTATTTGGGATGAAGCACCAATGAAAAATAAGCTCTGTTTTGAGGCTTTAGATCGGTCATGGCGCGACGTATTACGTAAGGTTTGACACTTGTGAAACGCCTTTTGGTGGAATGACAGTGGTCTTTGGTGGTGATTTTAGACAAGTTCTTCCCGTTTTTCCAAAAGGTTCACACCAGGACATTGTGAGTGCGTATTTAAAGCAATCTTATTTGTGGGATCATTAGACGGTTCTGAAGTTAATTTACAACATGAGACTAACAGTTGGATCTCGCCCTGAAGATGTTAACGAGATACGTGAATTTGCTGAATGGATCCTAAAAATAGGAGATGACGACATATGAGATGCGAACGACGGAGAGGTTTCGATAGATATACCGACAGATATTCTAATACACGATGTTTCTGACCCGATAACATCCATTGTAGATTTTACCTATCCTAACCTTTTGAATCACATAGATGACCCGTCGTATTTTCAAGAAAAGGCCATTCTTGCTCCGACCAATGAAGTGGTTGATAATGATCATTTGCTTAAGACATTTCCAGGTGAGGAAATGGTTTACCTTAGTTGCGATAGTGTTGATAAAATTGATAGTGGGACAACAATCGATGAATCTATTTTCTCAACAGATTTTATCAATGGACTAAAGTTCTCAGGTGTTCCAAACCATAGGCTGGTTTTAAAATTTGGTGTCCCAATAATGTTGCTAAGGAATATTGATCAATCTAATGGATTGTGTAACGGTACACGACTTCAGGTTTTAAGATTATCACGAACTTCTATTCAAGCACAAATCATTAAATGGGACACGTTGGAAATAAGGTCATCATACCACGATTGAGAATTACTCCATCAGATAAACGTTTACTTCTAAAGATTGTGATGAAACAATATCCCATTTTGGTGTTATTCGCCATGACAATAAACAAGAGTCAAGGCCAATCGCTTTCAAAAGTAGGTTTGTATCTGCCACGTCTTGTTTTCACACATGGACAACTATCAAAAAGTACTATAAATGTTGTATATAAAGAAGTTCTTCAAGGTCTATGATCAAACGGCAAATAGGGTATATACATTAGTCATATATCATGTTTTGTAGCATTTTTCTTATTTACACTTATTATAAATCGCAAACTTATTTCACTTACATTCTTTTTGTACTTATTAGGTGTTCACAGAATGGAGCTTTTGTTGAAGTGTTAGAATGGTGACTACATGCATTTGCTTCTCAAGACAAAAATAATCGAGATCAAAAAGCAATCAGCGTTTATTACGCATATATTTACAACCATTGTATTTTATACTTTCAGACACTTATAACTTATTGTTCCGTTACAAGAAATGTTCATACCGTTTATGTTCGGTGTTCTTTCTTACTATATTCACGTACGTATCTTTTTTTAATTAAAAACCCTCTAAAATTTAGTGGATTCCACGGGTCTATAAGCTAGTATTTTATAAATTGATTGTTTAATTTTTGAACCAATTAAAAATGCTAGATGTATACCCGCGCAAAGTTGTTGTGTATATCGACAAATAATTATACTTGCGAAATCGTGATTTTGGTTTGACATTTGATGCAAATCTAGTGTTTTTTTAAATACAAAGTGTTTTTTTTAATTAATATAGTGTGTTTTTGGAAAAAAATTATCAAGTTTATAATTGACTAGACGAGTACCCGCTCCTAGCGGCAACGGTGTCTAGTTTTCTGCAAATTTCCGATGACCCATAAGTTTCTTTCAACAAACTGTATTTGTAGCGTCAGAGAATCATTTTCGAATAACTATAATTCTGATGCGTTGTTGCATAGCAGCAGAAATATACAGTTTTCAAGAAAATTATGTGGAGTCGATCTAAGTGTGGGAGTATATTTATAATAGGATTGTTTTAACTTTTAAGTTATTAATATTTTAGTAATAATATATTCAAACATTACAAAAAGCAGCGATATTATATAGTTGGCAACATTATATTGTAGTTTAGAGGTATAGCCAACGTGTGTGACCGCATTTTCTTGTTTTGTCAGTAATTTAGGCAGTGATAACTATTTTTTTACATGTGTAACGTTTATTATTTGGTGTGTGGCTTTTAAATTTGTAACCTTACAAATTTAATATCACCACAATAAGATTATCGTGTACTATCAATTTGCATATATATATATTTAAGCATTGTTCAAAGCTATTTGTTTGGGGTACAAATAATTATCTCTAAAGATAACAATACTATTTAATTTTTGTGATTCTAATAATTAATAAACTTACATAACATTATTGATATATTGGACAAAGGGCTATACATTAACTTTTAACAGATGATTTATATATGCTAGTCTCTTAAGTGGTGCAAGACCAATATTTTTCAAAATAACACAATACAAATGACAACGTACATGTGTCAAAGCAAAATAAACAACAAAAAACTAAAATTACTTGGTCTATCATTTTTCCAAATTTGTCACGGGTTCCACAACTACTTCATCATTTCTCATATAATTTTGTCAAATTTGAAACCTGGTTCGACCGGGGTGGTTCAACCGGTTGAACCGTTCCGGTCAAAAAAACAAGTCGATTTAAACCGAGTCAACCCGACAGGTTGGGTCGAAAACAAGTCAAATTAAATCGGGTCAACCCGCCAGGTTTGAAGCGTCTCGGGTCAACTCGGTTTTCGACTTTTCACTTTTTACTTTTTGGTTTTTCCTGATTCACCAGTTTGTATCGGTTTCAACGGGTCCTCTCTGGTTCGTTTTCGGATGGCTTTAATTGGTTAGTCAAACCGGTGGCGACACCGGTTCCCGGTTGAACACGTTGGTCCAGTCCGGTTTTCAAAACTATATGTAACATCAACTTGTTAGCTTGTATGAAGTTTTGTGTGATTTACTAATTTGTATAATGTGTATAATAACATGTACTTTTCATTTTAGGGTGTTTTAAAAATATCATTAATTAGTATTTTTAATTATTTATATTTTGGATTATGTTGTAGCTTTTTTATATTGTACGTTATGAAAATTTTATTGTACTTTTTAGTAATGAGTGTTTTAATTGATTGTTTTTAATTTGGTAGATTTGTTTTTAATTGGTTGTATAATGTAAATACATTATTGTACTTTTAAATAATGAGGTATCTTTTACATAAAAGATTACATCATTTCGGATGAATTTTGCAAAATCATTCTTAGTGAAAAAAATTTTGGACCAATAAGATTGCTCAATTTTGCAACGTAGGCAAAATCATGCGATGCGATTGGTTAATAAAAAGTCAAAATTGAATTGGTTTAGGTCATAATTGAAAATTTTCGTTAAGCAAGTAAAAAACACTAACAAAATATATGTGTCAAAAACGTGATAAAAAAAACTTCTAAAAAACGGGCCTGATTTGTAAAAACTACAAGGACCAAATGTTGAATGTTATATAACTTCCGATATATTAACCATATTTAAATCATGAAAAAAACATAACAAACCAGAATAACCTTTCTAAGCCTGCATCTCTTCCTGCCACCACCACCCGATCACCACCATCCGCGCACCATCTAAATATCCGGCAGTTCACTTTAAAGAATTCAAAACTTTAATCATAATGATCTTCTTTATTGGGTTAATCAAGGGTGTGTTTTTGGGGTAAGAATTTAATTAATAGATTTAGGGTTTTAGTTTTTTTTAAACGTAAATGAGTGGAAGGTTAATGTTTTTGTGTTTTGATTGAGGATTTGGGTTTTGTTCTTTGGGATGCTCATAAGTTTTCTACTGATCTTTTGCCTCAAAGATTTAAGCATAATATTTTTTCTAGCTTTGTGAGACAACTCAATACTTATGTAAGTAGTTAATCTTTTGTTGATCACTTTACCTTCATTTTTTTGTTGTTGACCTTTCTGCTTTTATGCATTTAACTTAGATGTGTTTTAGATTGGGTTTGCAAAGATATTGTATGATTAATTGATTATGGTATGTAAGTTGAATAATTTTGCCTGTTTATCTGTTAATACTATTTTTATCATCAAAATAAGTAGTGGTGGAGCTGAAGTTATGTCATTGAGTAGTGAAAACAAAGACAAGAAAAACGACATATATTCCATACTCTTGGTTGTGATGAGTTGTTACACATCACACCTTGCCACCTCTATACTGAGTTTCCTTGAACAAATAGGCACCACTGTCAAGTATGAATACATACTTGCAAAGGTCTGTTAGATATATGAGTCATGGATGTTTTGAAATTAACACTCATTAGGACATGTTAATCTTTTTAGTAGGTTGATATGTTAATCATTCACGAAAGTGTAAATAAAGATTCTGGGGTTGTAAGCCAAAAAGAACTTCAACGTAAGTGATATTGCATGATTTATTGACCAAAACCAGAGGAACATATTGATAGATTTATTATGGATTACGTGAGCCATATGGGATTTGTAACATTAATAACTCCCCTGCTTTTGGATGCTTAAGAAGGTTCAAACCGAGATTCCGAGAGTGGAAAAGAGCTTATTAGACAAATGAGTGCGTGAGAAAAGCTGAGTTAAACTTTGTGGGCAGAGATGGGTTCATCAAACAAACCCATCTTCACGGGTAGATATACGTCGGAGGGTAAGTGAAATTAGTATAAAGTATAAACATGCATTAGTCATGTGTAATATTGTCGAGTGTTTGTCTAAAGAAAAACTAGCAATGGCGAGAAATATACATCAATCACACTGTTTTTTCTTTTCTGTACTAATCTATACTTCGTTTCTTGAACTATACTGCCAAAGGTGCTGTTGGAATCGTGATGGGATAAAGCCAAAGATCTCGAAGAATTGAAAGAAGAACAAGAGAAAAAGATGATGATAGCGCAAAATGAAGATATCAAGATTACAATGTTGTTAGGCATGACTGGGATGCTGCCACAGCAACTTATTTCTTACGGAAATATGGACTTATAGGTAATAACTGTATTGTTCTCTATTCTAAGGTCATGGTCTTTTCATATGATTGTCAACGTAGTTACCGAGTGGCTTTTTGTTTCATCAAGGGTGCACTGTAGATGAATTCAAGTTAAATATCAAATGCAACCATACCACTCTATCTGGTCACAGGTACGTGACATTTCAGTTTAAGTTTTGATCTCCATGGAACAGTTTATGTCTGTATAAAGAAACGCAAAGAAGAATTTAAAAACATCTTTGCAACCTTCTATGTTTTACGTAAATTTACAACTTGGGAGCCCTTTTGGTTAGGCCCGATGATCATATTGCTATGTGTGTGAAATCAGCCATGGTTGGTGATGTTAGGAAAGAGATAGAAAGGGTCTTCTCGGCTATTATCAGATCATAGTATAACCATATGAGGTATGCATGTAGTTAGTATGTACACCAAAACATGTCATGTTGAGCTTTGAAAACCATTTTTATTGATTAAGATTGGGTTAGTGTCACAAAATATCAACAAACTTTTTGTTCACTGTAGTTGCCCCGTTTTTTAACAAATCGGCTAATAAACATCGAAACCATTTGATTATTCAAGTATAGATTGACTGATTACGTCAACAACAGATTGAAAATTTGAGAAAATAATTACCGTTATGATCATCGCTAATAAGTGTAATAACTAAAATGGATAAAAAAAGAGCTAAACTGCCAAATAAACAATTTCAAAAAATACGTAGCTATTTTTATAACATTAACTCATTAAAATATGATAGTGGGTACTTTTTTTTGGTACAAACCAAATTAGAAAGGTGAACGTATAATTTGTTATCTATAGCTGGATATAGCTGGTGTTTACAGATGATAGATCGATTTGATGAAATTGTGGTTTAATTGAATGTATTGGTATTGAATTAGAATTCTACGTGTGGTTGTTTGTTTATGCTAATTTACAGTTTTTGGATTTTAGGGTTTATTGATGGAGTTGGATGAACGGATATTAAAAGTAGATAAAGATTATGTCTTGGTAAATGTGGAAAAAACGGTTGATGGTGGAGAAGTTAAAAGTGATAAGAATGGTGAAGTAGTTGATGGGACGGTTGACATTGTAAACAAAGGAATTGATGAGATTGGTGGCGCCGTGGATGTGGAAGACAGTGTAAAAGATGTAAATGTTGAGAATGTGAGTGTAAACATAGGGGGAAAGATAGTAGACAAGATTAAAGAATCATTTGAGACTCCTCGCGATCCTGCTAAGGAGGTTATATCTATGAAGGTAAGTTTTTTTAGCTGTATATTCATTATTACTTGCGTATAGATTTTATTATTTATATGGTTACGTGATGTAAGCAGGTGAAAGATGATGAGAAAATACCTCTGGTGATACGACTAAGGATGAGTCTGTTAACGAGCTTGTGGACTCTGTTGAGTAAAAAGAGCTTAATTTGGTCAATGCTGTAAATGTTGCATAGGATATTGAGAGGAGTGAGTTGTTCGATAGTGATTAGCTGAGTGGGTTGGTAGGTATAGGGGTTGGGTAAATGAAAGTAATAACGAGGGTTTGAAGGGGATATCGGAAGCTGAGGAAAATGACAAAAAACTTCATATAATACGCGTTAAGTTTTTACGTGTTGCTCGAAGGCTCGGACAGACTCCTCATAATGTGATTGTGGCGCAAGTCATGTATAGATCAATATTGGCTAAACAAATAAGAGAAAAATATGGAGGGCGTATTGCTGCATTAAGCTTTGACCGTGTCATTGCCATGGCTGAGACCATCTTGGTTCTTGGGAAAACGGGTGTCGGGAAAAGTGCGACTACTAATTCAATATTTGATGAAGTTAAGTTTAGAACCAATGCATTTCAACTGGGAACTAAGAAGGTTCAAGATGATGTTGGAACCGTGCAGGGTATTAAGGTTCGTGTTATTGACACTCCGGGCCTTCTTCCTTCATGGGCGCCTGAAAGAAGAAAGAATGAGCAAATTCTTCACTCGGTAAAAAAAATTACTCAAAAATCACCTCTAGATATTCTTTTGTGTTTCAATCGGTTAGACATGCAGAGTGGGGATGACATGCTACTTTTTCGGACTATAACCGATACATTTGTCAATCTATATGTTTAAGGCTATTGTGGTCTTGACCCATGCTGCATCTGCACTGCCTGTAGGTCCAAAAGACCATGGAGAAAGGTGAATTTACCATCCTAAGTTCCTAACTATTCATCCAGAATATGCATTTGGTTCAACCGAAGCACATCAGGAATCTGCCACTGTTCCTGCAAATTCCACTGTGTTATGATGTCGAGTTGGTTTCATTTGAAAAGGTATATGCATGCAAAAGTCATGATCTTTTTATTTATCATGAAAACTTTGTTAGGATAAATTGTTGAATTAACGTAAACATTTCTATCGTAGGAAAAAGACTCATGGGAGCTAACTACTCCAGCAAAGAATGAAACATGAGGGAGAAAGAAAGAAGGGATACCATTTTCAAGAAACAAAAAAACAAAAAGGATTCAAAGAGATACGAGAAGGTAAACAAGTGTTGGTACAATACTACCCTTTGCTAAATCTTAGGGCCTAAGGGGATGTTTGCTTAGCCTTATGAAACTGATTATCTCATATAAATCAGTTTTATACCTGTTACAGATTTGGGTAGTTAAAAATATCAGAACTACTTACCATACTTCTTTATTATGTTTATTAAATTAATAGTACTACTTTTGGAATATAACTACTGGATCATATCTAAGAAGTATGATAGTTGTCATAAAAACTCAAATGTCAAAGAAATATTTATCACACAAAAACATTGAAGGGGGAGATGGTATTTCGGACAAACAACTTTGACGTTCTCCTTTAAGCCATCATTTTCTAACAAACGAAAATGGTATTTTGGCAATAATCGATATTTTCATTGAAGTTTATTTTGTGCAAGGTAAATATCTTCCGTAGACAATGTATCATGGAATTAGTCTGATATAGGATTTTTTTATATCTATACTACATATAAAAGAAAAATGATCAAACCTTTAAAAGTGAAATGTTGAAAATCAAAGGTGAGAGAAATGTATAGTGTAATTAATACTCTTATTAAACCACCTCATTACTTAAAAGTACAATAAATTATTTACAGTGTACAACCAATTAAAAGCATATCTACCAAATTAAAAACAACCAATTAAAACACCCTTTACTAAAAAGTACAATAAAATTTTCACAATTTACAATGTAAACAAGCTACAACATAATCCAAAATATAAAATTATTAAACATACCAATTAATGTTATTTTTAAGACATCCTAAAATGAAAATTACATGTTATTATACACATTATACAAATTATAAAACACACAAAGCTTCATACAAGCTAACAAGTTGATGGTACATATAGTTTTGAAAATCAGACCGGACCAACGGGTTCAACCGGGAACTGGTGTCGCCACCGGTTCGGCTACCCAATAAAATCCATCCGAAAACGAATCAGAGGGGACCCGTTGAAACCGATACAAACTGGTGAATCAGGTCTCATCAAGATCTATTTCTCCGGTTAATCGTCACAGGGTACCCGCCGCCGCAACGCGCGGGTACCCTGCTATACTATATATAAAGGAAAAATCAAAAAGTAAAAAGTGAAAAGTTGAAACTAAAAAAGGAAATGTTGAAAACATATATTTCAAAAGGAAACTATCAATACATATCAAAAACCGGGTTGACCCGTTTTTGACCTAACCCGTCGGGTTGACTCGGTTTAAATCGACCCATTTTTCGATCGGAATGGTTCAACCAGTTGAACCACCCAGGTCTAACCGGGTTTCAAAACATTATGTTTAACCCCAAATCTTCAAACTTCTATTATTTGTCGTTCATAACCCATAAACTTTTTTTTAAACACAAACGATCTGTCGTTATAAAATCTCGTTGCTATGCACGAGTACTCGTCTAGTAAATTACAATTAGTACATCAAAGTCGCTAATTTTTTCCTCTTATTAAACTAAGATGAATCTCTTTTCCTATTTGTATAGAATATTACAATTGATGCATTCCAAAGAAAATCAAATTTTGCCTCTGTGTAGATTGACAAGAGACTTCGGATTTCAAATTTCGGTTTAATTCTTATCCATTTATATCTCTGACCAGGCCACCACGGAAGATATCATGTAAAGTTTATACTTTATACAATACTGTACTTTGACTTTTTTAAGTCTACTGTTGAAAAACATATATTACCTCCATCCCATAATAATTGTCCACTTTGACTTTTTTAAGTCTTTTTTGTTACACTTTGACCATAACTATTTTTATTTGTGTAATATAATAATTAAATGAAAAATATATGAATAAATTGGGTTTATATGTATGTTCTTTTGGTATAAATTTCATGAAGCATTATATAACACAAATAAAAATATTAGTGGTCAAAGTAGAACAAGAAAGACTCAAAAAAGTAAAAGTGGACAATTATTATGGGACGAATGGAGTATTTACTACTTTATAATATTCGGAACATGCTAAATAAGGAAGTTTAAAAAGAAAAACATTTTCTCGCCACAAAAATAGTCACTGGGTACCCGCCGCCGCATTGTGCGGGTACCCTTCTAGTGTATCTCAATTAACATTGGAACATTAATGAAATGCAATTTTTTGTAATAAAAAACTGGTTGAAATGTAATTAGACTTATTATCGTCATTTTGGAATGTCCGTTGATTTCTTTTTCTCGACGCACAGATCTTTAGAGAAAAAAATTACTTAGTTGTGTTCATTGAAGTTCATTATTAATCTCAATGAATGCACAAAGCTTAATTAGATGATTTCAATGCACAAACCTCCTATTTTTAACTCAATATGTAAAGCATTTTAGAAAGAAAAAAAATTTTAAAAAATCCGTGCGTGCACGGGTATTGTAACTACTTTTAATAAAAGTATTAATTACACTATGCATTTCTCTCTCATTTGACCAATTTCAACAATTCAACTTTTCATCTTTAACCGTTTTTCTATTATATGTAGTATATATAGAAATAGATTAATCATTCACTGGTACTAGGGGTGTTCGCGGGGCGGTTCGGTTCGGTTAGTTGGAAGATTTGAACTATCCATCGCGGGGCGGGTAATTAATTTTACTACCCGAAACCGAACCGTACTAGACGGGTAACCGGACAAGCGGGTATCCGAAATGAGCGGTTACCCGCGGTTCAGGTCACGGTTAACCATTTTAGATGTTTAATCAAGTTTAACCGTATAAACATTAACATGTTCTAGAACGTAAAATGTCATTTTAGTAAAATTAAATGACATTTAATTGGTAATAGTCATATAAAAGTTATCCCGTTAGAATAATTGCATTCAAACATCCATATATAATCAACTAACAAAATAATAGTTATTCGATGTTTATGTATTACGATCACATTTATCAACTTTCATACATAAATGTTTAGAAATGTTATAATTATAACCAAAAAATGCGTTATACAATGAAATTAGTACAATAATCTATACTATATAAAATGGAAAAATGGTCAAATTGGAAAAAGTGAAAAATGTTGAAAGTTGAATGTTGAAAACATGGTCAATAGAGAGAGAAATAAATAATATAATTAATACTCTTATTAAAACACCTCATTACTTAAAAGTACAATAATTTATTCACATTGTACACCCAATTAAAAGCACATCTACCAAATTAAAAACAACCAAGTGAAACCGATACCGGTTGACCGTTGAAACCGATACCGGGTTGACTGTTGAAACCGATACGGGTTGACCCGGGACGCTTCAAACCCGGCGGGCTGACCCGGTTTAATTTGACATTTTTCGACCCAACCTATCGGTTTGACTCGGTTTAAATCGACCTGTTTTTTTATCGGAACGGTTCAACCAGTTGAACCACCCGGGTCAAATCGGTTTCAAATTTGACAAAATTATATGAGAAATGATGAAGTAGTTGTGGAACCCGTGACAATTTTTTTGAAATGAGAGACCAAGTAATTGTAGTTTTTGGTTTATTTTGCTTTGACACATGTAATTTGTCATTTTTATAATGTTATTTTAAAAAATGTTGCTCTTGCACCATTTAAGAGACTAGCATATATGAATCGTCGTTTAAAAGTTAATATATATTGTATAGCCCTTTGTCCAGTGTATCAATAATGTTATGTAAGTTTATTAAAATCACAAAAATAAATAGTATTGTTATCTTTAGCGATAATTATTTGTACCTCAAACAAATAGCTTTGAACAATGCATAAATATCTATACAAATTGATAGTACAAAATAATCTTATATGGTGATATCCAATTTGCAAAGTTACAATTTTAAAAGCCACACACCAAATGATAAACGTTACACATGTAAAAAAAATAGTTATCACTGCCTAAATTACTAACAAAACAAGAAAAATCGGTCACACATGTTGGCTATACCTCTAAACTACAATATAATATTGCCAATTACATAATACCGTTGCTTTTGTAATGCTTGAATCTATTATTACTAAAAATCTTAATAACTTAAAACAATCCTATTATAAAATATACTCACACATTTAGATCGACTCCACATAATTTTTTAAAAAACTATATATTTATGCTGCTATGCCACCACGCATCAGAATTGTAGTTATTCGAAAACGATTCTCTAATGCTACAAATACAGTTTGTTGAAAGAAATTTATGGGTCATCGGAACTTTGCAGAAAACTAGACATCGCTGCCGCTAGGCGCGGGTACTCGTCTAGTATAATTAATACTTGTACAATTATTTGAAAATTTAGTTAAAAAAAACCTTCATGTATTAAGCATGGTTCGGTTCGGTTAACCGCGGATATTAAAAAATAAAAACCGAAACCGAACCGTGATGAACAGTTTTTTTCGGTTTCGATTTTTTTCGGTTTTGGTTTATTCGGTTTCGGGTTTTTTCGGTTTCGGATTGAGCGGTTCGGCTCGATTCATCGGTTTCTCGGATTTTTTGAACACCCCTAACTGGTACAGATCTCAATTTGCGTTTCTAATCCTACAAGTAATTAGAAAGAGTATATTTATTTAAAAAAATATATTCTAATTTAATTGCAAGATATCAAAATATTCAATAGTTACGATTGATACGCGATTATATATATTCAAATGGACATTCACAACTTGTATCAAACACAAAATCATGGCAAAAGTAATTTATCCTTTGTGCTTTATTGGCTTTTTCTTGTTCATAATTGTGTGCTCCAATTACGTAGAGGTAATTTGTAAAATAGTCATTCACAAATGCATTGATATATTGTGCATTTCTAATCCTTATTGTTCTAAGTTTCGGTTCTTACATGTTTTCTTTTTTGCTTTTTTTTTAACCATCTTTGGATAGGGGAAAATGTGGTGTGTAGCTCAAAGCCAAGCATCGGATTCAAAGCTGCAAGAAGTTCTTGACCTCTTGTGTGCGAGAGTCGACTGTAAGGAGATCTTGCCAGGGGGTTCGTGCTTTGAGCCAGATACTCATCAGAGCCATGCATCTTATGCTATTGATCTTAACTATCGCATTAATGGCTTATGTGATGATAGTTATGCTACGTTTGCTCTTACCGACCCTTGTAAGTTGCTTTCTTGTTCTCTTGGCTCATAAACTTCTTTCGCACATAAAATCAACACGATGGGTAATGCACTATTCGTGACAGATTTCTTTTTGTTTTTCATGCAGCTATCGGAACATGTACCTACCCATGAGTGATCCAAAAAGATTTGGGCTGTCTCTAAAGACCAAAAACCCAGTGTTGGGTTTATCTAGTTTGTAAGGGGAAAATTTTTGTCCAAACAATTTAATTTATGATAATAGAACACTTGTTCCACGTTTATTTGATGTTCGATCTACTTTGGTGTGCTTAAATTGGTAACACTGAATGACGGGAGTGTATGTGAGCCATATGATATATTTACAACTAAAGGTATACAAGAGAAAGGAAAATCGTAATTCTAAAATGAAGAGGTTGATGTCAAAACCGTATTTATATTAGACCTAATTAAACAGATCGAAGTTTTTTACTTGCAAAGATTCAGATAGACTACATTTTTACTGTAATGTGCTTGATATGCCTAAGAAACTATGTAAGAAATCCAACGGTTTTCAATATTTAAATAAATTAGAGAAATGGACTATAAAGAAGATAATTTTAAACTGTACCAAAAATCTTGGTGATTAATCGCCAATATTTACAGATGTTCAAGGGTAAAAGTAGCAAATAGTTTATACCGCCATGACAATATGGTTTAAAAGGTTGCAACATTGCATTGAACAAACATGAGGTAGCAGATGATGCATACCCTACCATGAAAAGAATGAACATGGAAATAAAAATTGAGAATCTGAAATTAATCACAGTAAGGAACTATTCTAGTAGATAATGGATGCATACTGTAAAACGATCAATGAGCTGAACTATGAGAGGCGCTGGCCAACTTTTCCCCTCCATCACTTGGCCTCAATTTATGCATCCAGTCAGGCTCTACCACAACACCATCACCAAGATACTTTGCTCCAATAATCCGATATTTTTTGCTGGTGTCGATAAACATATCACTTTTACCACGTCCTTCACTCCCATCCCTAGCTTTGCCAGCCTGCCTTGAATGTACGTCCCGTCATTGGGAAAACTCGCGTGCCTGAATTTTGATGAATAAACAATTGCTTTATTGCTTCCCTCAATGAGCTCTAAACAACTAGGATCGACTTTTAATCTGATGGTGCCACTATGATCTGGGACGTACACCCTCCAAAGCTGACCATTGAAGTTGCTAATCCGGAGGGTGAAACGCTCCCAGTGGCCGACGTGTTCACCTGTCTGATGATCCATCATGTCAATGTTCACGTTGAGTATCTTGAGAGTAGACGTATCCGGTCCCTTGAATGGGAAAAACATCCTTATATCAATGTCGGTAAATATACCACCATTAGCCGGTTTAACTTGAACATTAACCTCTGCAGTTTCGAGATAGCCGTGTTTGACATAGGTATAGTCGTTGCCGTTAGGTTTTCTAAGAACCACGGGACTGAGGACGGTAAGTAAACCTGGGGATGGTAGTAAACCGTGGGCCTGTAATGATGGATTAACGCCTTTACTTGCTCCAAAACTGGCATTGTTGCTCCAAGGTTTGAATTTATCAAGCAACACATACTTAATTTCTTAACGCTGCTGAACTCCCTACTAGAGAAAAAGAACCGCCCGAAAAAAACAGGTTTACAGTTTACACGGTTTTGTAAGAGAAAAACTGGTGGTAGTAACATATTGAACATCTGCAGTAAGATCCTCCCGAACACACCTAACGTGTTCAAGATCAGGCTCCATATCATACTCAGGCCAGTTTATTGAAAGCAGTAACTACAAATCTCAGAGCTCGGTAACCCCAAGGGAGGGATGGGTTCCCACAGGCAAACTTTCCTCAGGATGGATATAAATTTTAGCTTTTAATCTACAGGTGACTTTAAAGGAGGATGAGGAGAGTCGTCAGTAGTTTTATATCAGTCAATCTCGTGCAACAAGAACATATGCACCTCTAAGTTGTTCATGGCTGCACTGAAAGTAGTGATCAAGGGCAAAGAACCCATTGGTTATTGACACCAGTTTATAAAATGTAACCATACCGTTCTTGTTTGCAGGGTCATTTGGGTTGGGAGACGACATTGACATATACTCGAAATCTGTCACCATAGCCAACTCTAATTCTCCATCAAGCCTTATTCTTCCCATATTAAAACCACCTTCACCTTCCATAACAAAAGCTAGAAACAACAAAAAAGAGTTAGTTTGTCTTCAAAAGGTTAAAACAAACATAAATATTTCATCCTCTTTATGTATTGTAAGTATGTCTTACATTGCCGAAACCGTTGCTCATCGCAGGTTACAACCAAAATCAATACCACCGTTAGTAATCGTCGCAACTTCCGAAAACGACCAAAATGCAACATGCCGAAACCGGATAAAATATTTTTTGTAGATGTTTCAATACGCTATAATGATATAAAATTTAGAAATACAAATGACAAATCTAATTGGCTAGTCAAAAGAGAACTAGTCAAGTTAACTAAGGGCATGCTTGGTTGGAGGTTATAGGTACTAAGGAATGGGAAAAGTAATCAAAAGTGATGTTGGTTAGAGATAATGGAATAACCCATTATCAACAGTAAAAGTCAAGGTAAATAGTCAAGTATCAATAACAAATAAATAAAAGAACAAAGTTGAGGGGATAAAAATGAAAATAAGTAAACTCGAAGGGTATAAATATGATTTTCGAAGTTTTAGGGGTGTTTAGCTAGTTTTTGTCAATCATATTCTTCCAGACATTTTTCTGCGCAAGTGTCGATCAAGGGAGTTCAAGAGAAGGAGAGACTCATAATTAAAGAATAAACTATAGACATTCATGTGATATTAGCGCCAAGCCACAACCAAGATAAAGAGGCTGATATTATCAAGGTAAAACCCGTTTGTATTCAGTTAGCTTAGCTAACGGATATGTGATGCGTATCCCTAGGTACGAAGATGGATTCTGCGGGTAGATAACTATTACGAATAAGTACTGGAGAATCATACACCTCCGTGACAATGAGCTACACCAAGTTTTGTTAAGAACTATCATTGAAAGTAATGCAGAGTTTATATTTTGATTAAGCTTTACAAAGTAAGGTTTTGAATTCGATGTAAACCTTATAGTTATTGATCCTAATGAAACAATTTATTTCAAAAAAATCCGGGTGTGACACAGAATGAGGTTTGTACCAAAAAAAAATCAAATTCCTTGTTCAGCTAAGTTGTTTACTTACCGGTTAACGATGCTACACATCTAAGATGTCGTAGTACTCACAGTGCACACCCTGAACTAGAAGCGCCATTAGTGGAAAACAAATCTTGTGTTTTTGCTTTGTTAATAATAGCAGTAAACATGATAAGCTTAGTCATAGCCCCAACTCATAACAACATGAAATATAACGACAAGCGGGTTCTGATGTTCAAATTCTAGCATTGCAAGTCTTAAGATAATAAAATACTATGGCCATAATTACATTTACAATTCATTTAAAACTTAAACAACAATATCATATTAGTACCACGAGAAACCTGTTCTATCATACCATCTGATTTTAAATTAATCGTTTTGGAAACCACAGCAAATTTGGAAATCACAAGGAGTAAGATTAAGGCCTCGTAAAACATCACATTTTTAACCACTTGGGCTTCACCATCTTCTTCTTCTCCACGGGCAAATTTTGTGTTGCAGGGGCAGAAGCAACAATGGGTTCAGGGGCAGGTTGATCAAGCTTAGACTTCTGCTCGGGTATGACTTCTAGACCTTTTAAAGCCATGACATCCTCTTTAAGAAACGGGCCTTGTGCTCTATCATCACCTGGACATAGAAACACATCATCAAATAAAATTTCGACTGTTAAACAAAATTCCATATTCTCCTCAACAGATTTGAATACAGTACATGCTAAAATGTTAGCTGCACATAGCAAGTATTATATGAAAGAGGCAACAAGAACTAACCTTGTGGTAGGTCATATGAAAAATAAACATTTGCACCCGGAGCAAAGCCAGCAGAATAGAAGTCCTGAGACATGTCCTTTATTTGCTTCTTAGGAGGAATAGTGTCTGAAAAAATTGCCAGTATTCTCTCAGATAATTATTCGTTTTCACCAGATGTGGCAATTTCAACCCATTTGCTTCAACATGGGTTTATTTGGTTTAAATTTTATCTCTAATGCATATTAAGGGTAAAAAAAATGTAGCTAAAAAGTGAATGGTTATAGCTTTTACAATCACTTTCTATAAAATAAAAATAAAAATATGTATAGTACTATTAAATAGCAAAGTTTTGGGTGACCATACGTGATACTTTAATTATTTAGCAGAGTAGACCAAAAAAGGGTTGATGGGTGAACCTAACCCGGCCTGATCCGTTTTGGCATTTTAACACGCATTGTTGCCCATTTTTATTTGTTACCCAGCCCAGCCAACCTGTCTACTTTCTACAATGTTCAAAGTTTTACAAATACAAAAAAAGCTTCATCTAGCAAGATGATTCAAGATAGCTACTGATGTGTTTATCCTTCTATACATGCATTCTTTTAAATAGACCATTGTTTGTGTTAAGGAGTTAGAATACTGTATTAAATTATTGTACGCTTACATAGATAGAAAGGGAGGTCCGGTTGAGCCACAACTTTCACAAGATGATCAAATAAGCTTTGCACTGGCTCTGATGAATCGAATGTCACTTCTAATGTTTGGTTATCTGGGAACCTTACACGAACCACTGCCTATAGGAGTAACGAAAATGTTAAAATACAAGTTACAACATACTAATAATCCAGATCCTAAAAACTATATTTACGTAAAGGAGTTGATCGAAAAATCAGGTCAACATTTACCTTGGTAATTCTTGATCTACTAGCTGCTGCTTTGGCCGCTGCTTCTGCATCTCGAATTTTCTTCGTCTTAAGACGATTATCTGCTCATAGTTGGACATAACCAGATTTTAGTAATGGTAAGGGCAAAATTTTAAACATCAAAAATCACTTCTCCAAAGAGATGCATTGCCATGTGTATTTAGACTATTAATGAACAAGACATGTCATGGTGTTTAGACTTCTGACAATATTATAACATGTTTAACAATGCCATCTTGTCAAGTCATCATCACTAAGAACTTGCGACATATCTCATCTAGATTTTTATAGCAATATGATATTTTTTTGATAGGAAGGGAAAACAAATTTCTACATGGATGAAAATGTGTGTGTTACTATTGTATTATCAGATAGATACAGGAGCACAGCAAAATGTTGCTCTGGGTTGTGAGTTACCAAAGTTTTAAGTTTTAACATTGTAACTATATACATGCACTTATATGTTCTACTCCCTAAACTTAAGATAATCTAATGTATTCTACAGAAAAATGTAATCATTGAACGGACCTACTACTAGAAAAAAAACACACCATCCTAATACATATCCTCACCTTCGATCTTTTTGGCAGCCAAAACGCGATAATAATCTGATGTGCTGAACTCCATGTCATCTGGATCCTCTGTCCAAAAAACAAATCACACATTAAAATCACATAATGACGCACACGTATCATTTCTATACAGTTATAAGAGAAGTCAGGTTCCAACCACTGCTGGAGGCAACATTGGATGTTTGAGGTATTGTTGCAGTTGTTGTCTCAAATACGCGTATTTCTCGCCCATAATTCTGTTTTGCAGCATCAAGCTTTTCCTAAATCACCAACAAAGAGTATCATCAGTGCAAAACAATAGACCTTCCCAATAGGAAGATTAAATCCAACAAACAAAAGCTAGCATCATCAAGCTCTTCAATTAAGTGTATTAAAATTTCAAAAGCTCAAATTAAATACAAATCGACCACATGGAGACTAAATAGATTATGCACTGGATCAAAAGCAAGTCAAACAAGCAAACTTTCTAGCACAGAAACCCTAATATATGACTTAAAACATTTATCGCTTACAAATTTAAGCAAGTAGAATATATATTAGGAGGTTGTTTGGGATTGCTCATTAGGAGGATGATCCAAACTACTTCTATGGGCTTATTTTGGAGTAAAATAAGTAGTTTTCAATAATCAGATCATACAACAACAACAACATACCCAATCCCGCCATAGCAGGGTATGGGGGAGGTAGAATGTAGACAGATCCTATCCCTACCCCAGGATAAGCCTGAGAGTAGAGAGACTGCTTCCAAGGAGACCTCGGGCAATCAATAATCATGGGCACATCTATAGAGGTCATCCAACACTATTTGAATCATGGGCACATAGTATAGTCTTGAATAAATAACACTGTGAACACAAGGAACACTAAAATCAAATAAAAGTAAAAGTTATATAAAAAAGAAGAGAATAAAACCGTGGCAAGATGAGAGTCCATAGGATCAGGAAACGAAAATCTTGTTCGTTTGCTAGTTGGTGAAGAAGGATCGGCTAGCATCGGCGACCAGAAACAAAACCTTGTGTGTCTGGTTTGTGTTTTTGTCTTTTGCGTCACGTTTGTATTATTCCTTGGAGAGATAGATAAAGGAAGACTTGTAATGGGTGGGCTTCTAGTTCTACTCGGTTTCTTATTATTATTATTATTCTTATATACTAAAAACCGTACATGGTTGCTTCACAATGGGGTTGGCAGGAGTATGGTTTCTTCACAACATTGTGTTTGCCACATGTCTTTACATGATTGGAGAAACATTAAATGAAGCATTAAAACCACCGCCTCTTGCTTCCACCGCCTCTCTCTCTCATTAAAAAAGATCCACCGCCTCTCTCTCAGTCATCTTCTCCATCTGATCTCACACCCAGATCTACCATCTTAACATCTTTCCCACCTCCCTCTGTTTCTTCCACATATTCACAAACCCAGTAATCACCTTCGACGTCACCAAAATCACCACCATCGACACCACTGATCACCTTCGACACCACAACAACAACCTTCAGCGCCGCTATTACCCAAAACCACCAATTACACACGCACCGGCGCACCGCTGCCCACGATTTGTTTAATTTTTGTTAACTTTGGTTTCTTTTTTAAAGGTATGTTCTTTCTTTTATTTTTTTGTGTTAATTTGTTTATTGTTTTGTTTAATTGGGTTTGTTAATATTTGTTTCCTATGTTTGTGTCGATTAGATGGGACCATCGTGAACCGCACTGCCGGCGAACCACCACCACAACAGTGGCCACCACCGTAGTCAGCAGTAGCACCACCACAGGTATCTTCAAAAGTGTTATACTTCTAAAGTTCCTATTGAACATATTTTTTAGAAAGTCATGCGCATTACATATTAGATAATATATTGATTGGTACTGTTTGATGTTTGGGGTTAAATGATTGATTGATATCAAATAATATACTGATTGGTGTTGTATGATGTTTGGGGTTAAAAAGAAGATAAATTTGCTAACTTGATTGTAGCAGTCTTCATAATTGTTATCTCTAAAACATGATAATTATCATCTTAGTTTAGTGACTAAAAAATAGGCAGATTGGTGGGATCAAAACAGGTAATTCTTTATATGGGTCGACTTATAAAATTTTTCCTTAACTGTTTATGTTGTAGAATTCTCAAAAAGGAGGCGATATAAGGCGTCGACCCCAATGACAAATGACTCTGCACCAAAAGGATTTAAGCCCACACCAACCAGGCTAAGAAAAGATCAAAACACAATTGAAAGGAAAGAGGTTCTAAATCCTCAAATGCCTACAAAGGTATTGACTATTAGTTGTTATATTTATTTGAAAATAAAAGTAAATTACTTTTCTTAAAGACAATGTCAGATACTCAGATTACTCTGTTTCGTATGGTTCTTCACAATTTTTTTTCTTCTAAACTTTGTAGTCCAATAATGTGTATTCTTATTTAAAGGTGACACTGGAAGCAGGAGTTTCAAATAAAGGAGTGGTTGTACTATATAGTCATGATATGGGTTACAGTCAAAAGTGTGGAAGTCATGGAGAGCTGAAAAAGATTGACCGATAAGGTAAACAAATGTTAATCCATAACGTGACTATATCTTGACTGTTATCAATTATTAGTCATGATTACATAATGGATGGCTGTGGGTGATTAGTCTTAATTATTGCTACTCAGTTCAGGAATTTACTGATAAGTTTATTTTTTAAGCTTATTAGGTTGCTTATTTGAGATTATCTCTTAATTAAAAATGTGAGAAGTTGCTGATGGTTGCTTGCAGATGGCTGATGCTTGCTTGCCAATCATGTAAGTGGCAGTGCTCATGACTGGGCTGAACGGTCTTAATGAGTGTGGTAAGGTTAGCTTTTTTATTACATGAAACTTTTTGTAACATGTTTTCTCCATGTGTAATGATATTAGCTGTAATCAGATATTTGTACGTATTTACAGAACTACATTGGTTTTAAGCTGTCGTAACAGTACGTGAAACCAAACCACACAATGAATTTCTTGAAATGTTTCCTGATGAAGAAAACATTAGTTTTTGGCTTTTAAATATATTCCACTTACATTATTGTCTATAAAATGAAAAAAATGTAAATGGGTCTAAAAGATAGATTGCTCATTGCAGCCGTTTTATTTCCGTACTTGAAATCTTATACCCTTCTAGACTGTGTAGGTGATTTTGGTTTGCCATGACATCAATGTCGCTTGGATATCATATGCAATGGAACGATTCCCAAATAAAGTTCACCAAATAGGAATAGAGAGGGAATCATGTGGCCTATCATCGAGAACAAAAAAGGTGGCTAACCCACCAGCTTCCATGGTTTCCAAAGTTACAAGGTATATTTTGTTTATACAAATCCTTTGTCGTATAGGCTGGGTCTTTTTTCAAAAGAATTTTTCCAATGAAACCTTTATGTTTTTCATACGTGTACTTTGCTTATGAATCGGTCGATTTGGTATATTCATTTATTTAATACAACTCATTTTGTTATATGGATTTCCTCGCTTCAGTTTTTAAACAACCGTCTTAGCACTAAAGATCCTTTTTTTAGCTCGGGCGTGACTGTAGGAGCAGGCATATCAAACCTGTATGGATGTGGCACCTATATTGTAATTCATGTTTGTAGTATTAGCAAATATCATTCGGTTAATAACTTAGCAACTACTTTTTTGTTGGGCTGCTGTAATTTGGTTATGTGCATTTTTTTAAGCGAATACTATATTTATAATGAACTAAAGATTGTTTTTTATGATCTTCCGTTTTGTGTTATTGATTATCACCAGGTATCCATTACTAGCTATCTATACAAAGAGCACACTGATATTGATCCCAGGGAATTGACGGACTTGCATTCAACATCAGTTAATAATGAATATTTTGCATATGCTGCTGTGAGACAGGATCATCATCACCACCTGGATTTCTTAAAGGTCAAATTGAAGAGTACGTCAAATTTGTAACCACCCTATCCACAGATACACACACTGGCTACCAAGAAACGCCCAAAGGTACGTTGCCATTTCTGATGCTCTTAATTAATGTCTTCCATAAATCGGACACACTACTATAGGAAAAATGGTGGGGTCAGACAAGTTGGTGTTCAATGTAGTTATTTGTACAACGCCTACTTATAAATAAACATTTATTAGCTACTTGAGCTAAGCATTGTAGAATATTGAGTTTCGATTTGCTTATTTCGTGGTTATGTTAAATTTAGTTTTGATAAGTGGATAACCTTTGACTTATTGCAAAACTTAACTGCTAATGAACAAGCAACTTCTATGGTCAGCTTTCGGGAGTATTTGTTTAAGCTTATATGTGGGCTTATGAGCTTACTATTACAACAATCTGTTTTTAGTGTTATGTTAGGCAAGTATTGTATTTGTTAAATTTTATTGTTTTTCTTTTGTTTGGTTCAATTGAACTTAATTTAAGGGCTGTTTAGGATTGCTTATTTTTCCTGATTTTACTTATAGATAAGACCTGTTAAATTGTCTAGGAAATACTGCCTGCATTTGCTCATTTTTATCTAAGCATGCAATTTTCACTGATTTATGTATTATCCGCGTTTGCAAGGTTTCGGGGCCTGATTTTTCTGTCGTAAACAGGCCTTTTGCGTGTATTATCTACTATTATAAATAGGGTGTTTGGTTAAGCTTTTCTGCTCTCACAAATACGACGTCTGGTCATATTACCTGTCGGGTTTTTAATGATAATGTCTGACATATATGTAGCGGCTTTGAGTTTGTGAAGTAGTAAGATCAAAGGTTATTAACGGCATGGATTAGGCTTTTTCATAGGAGGCTATGGTATTAGTTATATGATTGATTTTTGAAACATAAGTTAGTTATCGATTGCTGTTAGTATGAGTCATTGATATTGAATGCTCAGTCTATAAGAGGATAGGTGATTAGATATTGGATGCGAAATCATTGTTATATAATTTCTAATTATATGGATGACAATGTTTAGGTTGTAAGTTAAGAAGGCTAAAACTTTGTAGTTAGTAAGATCAAGATTATGAAAATTTGACGCATTGCACATTGTTATTTCTTATATGGCGATCTCATAACAGTGTTGTATGATGATATTTTTGTAACATTACTCACAGAAAACTAAAAGGCATTAGGTGGTTAAGGGATGTTTGGAATAACTTAGTTTTTGTGCTTATCGTTATTACGTCGCCTTTTAAATTTGTGCAAGTCCTTCTACATAATCTCATTTTTGACCTGAAAACTACTTATATTCTGTCCTAAAGAAAATGCGGATGAGAAGAATTAGTTTGGACGATCAATACACTCCAAACCAGGTTCTTTCTAAAAATAAGCATATATGTAGCCAAAAAAAATAGCTATTCCAAACACCCTTTAACAATTAGGTAACCAACCTTCTTATGTGTCGACCACATTATACTACGCCTGAATTTACAGATTCCAGTGACATATTATCAATATATATGCAGATTCCACCAGTTTTGAGGTATGTGTCGACCACATTATGCTACGCCTACAAAAAGAAGTTCCCTCCTGCTTATGAAAACTAATATTTAGTATCAATGTAAGCTTCAACAAGAGATAATGGCCACTTCCATTTTCAACCAGATCTGCACATTTTATTTCATCTCCATTTGTTATTTATTATATTTTGTTTACTTTTCTGATGGTTAAAACTTTCCAAAACAGAAGAAATGGAGGTCTAGCAAAGAAGCTGTCTCGGGTCATAAGTATTGTGAAAGGCATTTGCATCGTGGAATGTGAACAGGGATCCTGCTTTGGTTAACAAGATTACCGCTGCAACTGCCCAACATTGCATCCGTTCTACTTACTCTACATAGGAGAAACATGTAAATCATCACTTTTATTTGATCAATATATTGCTTGCATCATTTGGTATGTAAATTGCTTGCATAATTTGGTATGTAAATGTAGAAACACCTTAACTGTCTATGTATGTCTACATCCATGTTTCATAGAACACACCGCGGCAACGCGCGGGCACTAAACCTCGTATATACTAAAAGGCAGGACAAGTTTGTATCCAAAGTGTTTGCATTAATTGCAAACTTTCCCAACTTGGCAACAATAGTCCCTGAGGTTCAAGTGGCGCTGCAAAATAAGTCCTGCATCATTAATTGCTATCTATAGCAATCTGGCAAAAATAGTCCCTAAAGTTTAAGCGACGTTGCAAGGTAAGTCCTAACCAAACATTAAATGCAAAGTTTCACAACTTGGCAAAAACAGTCCCTGAGGTTTAAGTGTCGTTGCAAAGTAAGCCCTGTAGCATTAATTGCTATCTATAGCAATTTGGCAAAAATAGTCCCTAAGGTTTAAGTGTCGTTATAAAGTAAGTCCTTTGAAGCCAATCCCGCTGCATCGCTCGGGTTTCTACACTCGTTTTATACTACTAGGTGGGAAAGTAAAACGGTC
The DNA here is from genome assembly GCA_910596185.1 of Chrysanthemum makinoi. NCBI lineage: Eukaryota > Viridiplantae > Streptophyta > Magnoliopsida > Asterales > Asteraceae > Chrysanthemum > Chrysanthemum makinoi. Next base: position 161,292,192 of record OU343220.1, read on the forward strand.
GTGGGCTAAAGTTTTGGGACTAGCCAAATTTAAAGTCGAATTAGGTGGAAACAAATTAATATTTGAATTTGTAACAACTTGTGATTTTTTTTACATAACCGCCCACTTATATAAAGGAGGTGGTACTCACATCACATAAAATTTGATGCATACATCATAATTTGTGCATTACAATATTATACAGTACAAACTGTAATGTACAAATTATGGTGCATAAATCAAAAAATATGGTGTTGGTATCAATTCCTCTTATATAAAGTTTGTGCATGCAGAAAGTTCAAATAAAAATCAAATTATGGATTTTTTATGTGTGCTTATTTTTATTAAAAATAATGATATTTGGTTATATTATTCCTTCATAATATATGTCCATATTTACTAGAAAGAGAAAAATAATAAACATATCAACCTTGAGTAATTGATGTTTTTACAAACCACATTTAAGCATATGTTATAATTATAAATTGTTAAAGTAAATTATACGGAGTATTTTACATGAGTCAATGGAATATGCATAAATTTATGTATTCATTTTTTATTTTATTTTTTTATTTTTTATTTTTGGTAAAGAGTTTCTCCGATAAATGTATTACTTCAAAAAAGTATTTAAGCACAAAGGATATAGGTGAATCATATATCTCAGCCCATTACATAGATGGTGAAGCTAACATAACAAGACACTTATATCCTCAAAACAGAGAAAAAACAAGATAACTACCAACTAGATTACATTGGACACAAACCAAACATAACCTAACGTCTAAACTTGAGGGATCCTTATGTCAAAAGAATCGCGAAAGGCAACCTGATCAACAGAAAGCTCCTCGTGGTCTTCATCATCATAAGGGTCATTATAATAGGGGTCATCTCCATAAGTCTCCTTCCAACATTCATATAGACTCTTCTTCCCCCCACCACAATTATCACCTCCACGTTTAGAAGAACTAGCAACCCCAGGTTTCTCAGAAGCTAAGAAATTTATGTATTCACTTGAATATCATAGAAACTCGTTCTATCATCATGCATGTACGGAGTTTTGGGTATTACGGTTAAGTTAATACGATCATGATAATAATAACCCAAAAAGTTTTATAAATTAACATCTCCTTTTAGTAGTTTTATTTTTACAGACTAGAAACTTTTTTTCGATTTTTTTCCTTCTTAAAACACGAATTTGAGCCAATTTTTACTAATTGCGTATCAAATTTTGACTTTTGTTAGTTAATAAAATGGTTCGATTTTGCCACGTGATAAAATTAAACTCATCAATTAGCCTAATTTGATTTATATCAGAAACTTAGTTTTTGAAGTTAGCACTAAAATGACATTTTCTTTTATCATCTTAACTACATAAAATAGAAAAATGGTCAAAAAGTCAAAATGTGGAAAAGTGGAAAATGTGAAAAAGTGAAAAATTATTTTTGGTAACTTGAAAAATTATCTTTGGCAACTTGGTAAAAATCATATTGTTAAGTTTTTTAATAAATCGGGTATATCAAACCGAGTCAACCCGGGTGAACAAAAAACCGGCGATTCAATCCGATTCTCAAACAAGCAAAAACCCGGTCCTATCCGGAACGGTGTCCGAGCCGGTTCCCGGTTCAACCGGCCTGATCAATCCTGGTTTAAAAGCATTGCTATCAATCATATTACCGAAAAGCGCTCATAAATATTACTATTATTTTTTTGTTGTAATTTTAAATTATTAACTTTTGGTTATGAGTATTACTTTATTATTGCAATTACATTTTCATCTTTTCACGTTCTATTTTGAATGTTAAACGAAACACTTGCCACAATATCGCATATCGTTAATTGTCTACCACTAAGAACCGCTGTCGCCAGGCACGGATACTCGCCTAGTATCTCTAAATAATAAAGGAAATGAAAATTTTGAAAATGAATCATTCACAACAATCAAATTAGACCAACAAGAGAGGTCCATTTTAAAATCAAGTCTTCGTATTCGTATAACAACAAATTCAATAAGTTCGACATTTATTCTAACCAATCAACTCAAGAGATGTAAACCATACTTGTGCACTTATTCCATGAAGCCAATACTTTGATTTTATTGCTTGAAATCTTTATGACAACCACACATAAACATCAACAAAAACAAGTCTTACTCTCAGAAATTCCAAACATGTTCGATCGGTATATAAATAAAATTTATATCAAATGTATTAAAGATGAATAACAACTAACAACAAATTCAAGGTTCTTACAAAAGGTGTGCTAGGGAATCGGTTGAAAGGAGAAGTTGATACGCTTACACAGCGCGTTCGGGGTCAAAGGAACTTCCTTTTCGTCGAGCAAGTTTTTCAACACCCTAGGCAGTGAACCTAATCGTTGTAGTGTAGTATTAGGGTAAGCCACGGGAATTGATATCGTTCTCTAGGGGAATAGGAATGCTAGTGAGAAGTTACTACGCTAAGGTTGGGGTTGAGGAAGATTATTTTTTATCTTTTTATGTTTTTTAGGAAATGGAAAGGTACGAATCTCGGGGTTTGAATTTGGGGGGTTGGTATTTCTACCGATTACTTCTACTATCTAATTATCTAATTAACTAAGGTGAGGGTAGTCTATGTCTATTGTTGTGTGCTCGTATGATGATTAAAAATGTATTTGCTTAGGCTTTATTACTCCCTAGTTATCTCCTATTGATGGTTGAATTGTCACGTCCTTATTCTTAATCGCGTTGTGTCTCTAAGGTCGTAGGGTATGCGTTTATCCCTAACTCTTTGAAGCTACCAAAGGTTAATGACTACAAAATCTCTAGGATTTATAAACTTTAACTCTAAGGTATTCTTTGGATGTATAGCCTGCAATTACTCTAGGTGATTATAAACTAAGGTTCAACAAAGATTAATCAAGCATTAACAATACAACGAATGACCTATCGCAATACTAGGTCAATCACAACTAAGATAAGAGACAACCAATCAATATTCAATAACTAAGTTTCATATTACCTAAGCAAACACACAAGTAAATTAGCCGGACATGGGGAACATGCAAGCATACACACAATCAATTGAAGACATAATTAAATTAATGAAGTAAAACGCTTATCTTGATGTAAGATAGGGTATGGAACCCTAAAATACTGTACAAGACAGCCTTGGTTCGGTTTAGGTTTTTACTCCACAAAACTACACACTGAAAACTAAAAAATTTGGTTTCTATATATAAGGTTACAACTGCGACGGCGTCACCCTTTAGTTTGTGACGCCGTCGGGTCACCGTCATTAGGGTTTCGTCTTGGCCACATTAGCATTGCGACGACATCACCTTATGCCTGTGACGCCGTCTCCTTCAGTCTCTGACGTCGTCTAGATCAAATCTAGGCCGTCTGAGCTAAGACGCCCTACTCTTTTAACACCTGATGACGTCACTTGAAAATAAGCAATTTGGCTACTGAGTCATCACAAAACTTGTTCCGACGGCGTCACAAGTATAACCTAACGCCGTCCCCTTTCAATTCAGCAGCTTGAGTGTCTCGATTCTTAACTTTAGCCATTTTCTTCGTATATTCGCGCCTTTTCGTCCGAATAAGTGTCATTCCAGCAATTTGCCTTCAAGAGACCTAAAAAGTGAAAAGGAACGATATTAAGTAATAAAGGATACAAAAGTGATCAAATAAGGGCTTAAATGACCTTTCAAAAAGGTACATTTTAAAACCTTATCAGAAGCCAAACCAAAGTAACTCTTGAACACCAAATCCAAACCAAACAATAACCCAAATCACCAGAGCTTTACCCCTTTTAAATCGTGATGAGATTTTGCTGAGTGTGATTTCTTGTGATTGATCAATTGGTATAAAAAGAGGAAAAACAATAGTAAGGTTAGGCTTCCTTTCTTTCCTTGGTTTATGCGAATCCCACACATAGGCAATCTCCCTTTCACTCTTTTGATCTTTAGTACCTCTTGTGACTCCTTTTATTGAAAGATGCGATGGTCAAGAAAAGGATGGGGCAAGTTTCCCGTTTGACCTTCTAGTGATGACAGCCCATCACCATTCGAAAAGGGGTGATTGTGTTTTAGAGGTGGAGAAAGGTGGGTAAATATTTGCTAGAAGAAGAAGATGATGTTTGGAGGGAGGCGCGGGTTTTAATGGGAAACAGACAAGTGATAAAATGTTATCACATGGGAATAGGGGCGTGGGTGTATGCGGGCTAGGGTAGGCTTATTTTAATTTTTAGTATTTTGTAAGTATTGTATTTGTTAGATATATTAGGTTGTTTTGGGTATTAAATATATTTCGCGTCCCGCTGTTTGGATTGTAGACGTATCATTCTAAATGGGAAAAATATAATATTTATACTTCCGGACACGTTTTAAAGAAACTGATACGATGATATAATTTCCGACTTTATTAGCTCGTTTTCATTTTTCATGTTTTCTTTTATGATACCGGTACGCGTGCGGACTCGTAAGACGAGAAAATATCTCGTGAGCGTGATTTAGTTATCAGTAAATATCATGCATTATCAAATAAGACTACTCGGAGATGCATAAATTTTTATGCAAAAAAAATGAAATGTGTATGCTAAAATGCTTAACTTAGCTCAAATAAGTTTTGATAAACAATCTAGTTTATTGATATGAAAATTAATGATAGTGAAATTTTACAGGTGGCTACAGTACCTACCCCTTAAGAGAATTCCGTCCCGGAATTTTAGTTTACGGTAGTTGTCGGAGTTGAATTTGCAAATAGATGTGGGTACTTAACATGCATGGTGTCTTCGCGTTCCCACGTGTACTCCGGTCTTCTTTTGGAGTTCCATCTAACCTTGACAATAGGAATGCGACTTTGCTTAAGTCGCTTGACTTCCCTATCCATGATTTCAATTGGTTCTTCAACAAAGTTGAGCTTGTCATCGAGCTTAATCTCTTTTAGTGAAACAACAAGAGATTCATCCGACAAGCATTTCTTCAGATTTGAGACGTGGAAGGTAGGGTGTATTCTACTAAGTTCTTCCGGGAGTTCAAGTTTGTATGCAACCGGGCCGATTCTCTCTAGAATCTTGAAAGGCCCAATGTATCGAGGATGTAACTTCCCTCGCTTTCCAAATCGAACCTTTCCCTTCCAAGGTGATACTTTTAACATGACTCGATCACCAACTTTAAATTCCATGGGCTTTCTTCTAACATCGGCGTAACTCTTTTGTCGATCTCTAGCAGCTTGAAGTCGTTGACGAATTTGCACAATCTTCTCGGTTGTTTCTTGAACAAGCTCAGGTCCAGTGAGTTGGACATCTCCAACCTCGGCCCAACAAACGGGCGATCGACACTTTCGACCATAAAGTGCTTTAAATGGAGCTGCTTTGATGATAGCGTGGTAACTATTGTTGTAGGAGAATCCGATAAAGGCAAGTGTTTATCCCAACCTTTTCCAAAATCGATCACACATGCTCGAAGCATGTCTTCCAAGGTTTGGATAGTCCTTTCGCTTTGGCCATCAGTTTGAGGATGATATGCGGTACTCATATCCAAACGAGTGCCTAAATCCTTTTGAAGAGATTTCCAGAAGTGAGAAGTAAAACGACTGTCACGGTCGGAAATGATGGAAATTGGCACTCCATGACGGGATACAATTTCCTTTAGGTATAGTTGAGCAAGGGTTTCCATTTCATCAGTCTCCTTGATGGGTAAGAAATGAGCGGATTTGGTAAGGCGATCGATGATAACCCAAATGGTGTCGTAACCTCTAGCAGTTTTCGGCAGTTTGGTTATGAAATCCATGGTGATTCTTTCCTATTTCCAAACTGGGACTTCAGGTTGAGTTAAAAATCTGGAGGGCTTTTGACATTCGGCTTTGACTCGAGAACAGGTGAGACATTTCCCAACATATGTCGCAATTTCGGCCTTCATGTTTGGCCACCAATAAAGCTTCTTGAGATCTTGGTATATTTTGTCGGATCCCGAGTGAATGGAATATTTAGACTTGTGAGATTCATGCATAATGAGTTCCCGTATTCCTCCATAGAGTGGTATCCAACTTCTATCGTTGAAACATAAGGTTCCATCCGATCTCTTCACAAAGCCGTTCTCGTTTTTTGGCATTCCAAAGATTCTCTCGTTAGGACGTTTTTCAAGTTTGAGAGCTTCAACTTGAGCTTCAAGGATTTTTGATGGAAGGGGAGACTTAATTGTCATTCCCAAAGATCTTACTCGAAGAGGTTTAGGTCAATCCTTTCGACTAAGAGCGTCCGCCACGACATTTGCTTTTCCCGGGTGATAACGGATTTCACAGTCGTAATCACTAAGCAACTCTAGCCATCGGCGTTGTCGCATGTTCAACTCCTTTTGATCTAGAATGTGTTGGAGACTTTTATGGTCGGTGAACACCGTACACTTGGTTCCATATAGATAATGTCTCCATATCTTGAGGGCGAAAATCACGGCTCCCAATTCCAAGTCATGGGTAGTGTAGTTCTTTTCGTGAGTTTTGAGTTGCCGCGAAGCATAAGCGATCACCTTGTTTCTTTGCATCAATACCGCACCTAACCCTAGGTGTGATGCATCATAGTAGACCACAAAATCTTTTACTCCGTTGGGTAGTGCTAAGATAGGAGCTTCACAAAGCTTTTGTTTCAAGAGTTGAAAGGCTAACTCTTGTTCTTCACCCCAGTCAAACTTCTTCTTTTTCTGGGTCAACTCCGTTAGGGGTTTAGCGATTTTCGAGAACCCTTCGATAAATCTTCGATAGTAACCCGCAAGACCCAAAAATTGGCGTATTTCGGTAGGGGTAGTAGGGGATGACCAATCTTTAACAGCTTCAATTTTTGCAGGATCAACATGAAGACCATTACTATCTATCACGTGACCAAGGAATTGAACTTTTTGAATCCAGAAGTCGCACTTGGAAAACTTAGCATACATTTCTTCTTTCTTGAGTAGCTCTAGAATAGCTTTCAAGTGTTCCGTATGCTCTTCCTTGTTGTGAGAATAGATGAGAATGTCATCAATGAACACAATCACAAATTTGTCCAAGAATGGTTTGCACACTCAGTTCATTAGGTCCGTAAATACCGCCGGTTCATTTGTCAAACCAAATGGCATCACTTGGAACTCATAGTGACCGTATCGTGTTCGAAAAGAAGTTTTTGGAATATCTTCTTCTCTCACTCTCAGTTGATGATACCCAGACCTCAGATCAACCTTTGAGTAGACGCTTGACCCTTGCACTTGGTCGAACAAATCATCAATCCTAGGCAATGAATATCGATTCTTTACCGTTAGTTTGTTCAACTCTCAGTAGTCGATACACATACGAAAAGATCCATCCTTCTTTTTGACAAATAAGACCGGAGCTCCCCAAGGCGAAGAACTCGGTCGAATGAACCCTTTTTCGGACAATTCTTGTAGTTGGTCGGACAATTCTTGTAGTTCAGAAGGTGCAAATCTATAAGGTGCTCGTGCCACGGGCGTCACTTCCGGCACTAACTCAATTTGGAACTCTACTTGCCGAACCGGAGGAAGACAGGGCAAGTCTTCAGGAAATACTTCGGGAAAATCCCTAGCCACGGGAACGTCTTTTAGTTGTTTCTCATCCACTTTCTTCTTCTCCGTTACTTGTGTTAGAAAAATGTGGCATCCTTTTTCTATGTACTTTGTAGTTTTGACGCACGAGATGATATTCAATCGGGTCTTACTTTGATTACCCCGAATGATTACAGTTTCACCATCGAGAGGAATGTAAACGACCTTTTCGTCACAAATGATTCTTGCACGATTCTTGGATAGCCAATCCATACCAATGACAGCATCAAAGCTACCAAGTTGGATAGGCATAAGGTCTACATCGAACGGGTGGTTTGATAAGAATAGGTTGCAACCTCGAAAGACAGTGTTAGTTCCTACTATTTTTCCATCGGCTAACTCTACTTCATAAGTGGTATCTAAGGCAGTTGGTGTGACTTTTAGCAAAGGTGCAAATTTAGAAGACACAAAGCTTTTGTCCGCTCCAGAATCAAATAACACTTTAGCTAAATGATGGTTGAGTGAAAACGTACCCGTAACGACGTCCGGGTTTTCTTGTGCATCTCCATCTCCTAGCACATAAGCTCTTGCTCTAGCAGGGTTATTGTAGTTCTCATTCTGTTTTGGGCATTTACTCTTGACATGGCCAGCTTCTCCACATCCAAAGAATGTTATTCCCATAGGTTGAAAGTTATTTCCGGTAGCAGGGCTTCGACAATACTTGTGTATATGACCACCCTGTTACACTTTCCAAACTTAATAGTACAAGGCCCCACATGATGCAGGTTGCATCGAGTGCACAAAGGGTGTGGTCCAACATAGCCTTTTCAGTGGGGGAGTAGCAGATATGCCCGCGAGCTTCTAGCCTACGGTTTTGTTGATTGTGGTGGTTGTTTTGGTTTTGGTGGTATGGGTTGGGATTGTTGTTGCGGTGTTGGTTATGGTTGTTGCGGCCTTGATTGTTGTTGTTGCGGTTATTGTTGTGATGGAAAGAGTTGTTATGATGGTGGAAGTTGTTGGAAGTGTTGCCTCGATGATCATCAAATTTCCTTTTGTTGTCGTTACTGCTTTGCACAGATCCATGTTTCAGGACTTGATCCATGAGTTGGTAGGAAATTGTGATCACTTCTTCCACAGTCTTGGGCTTTGATGAAGTAACATTTCTCTCAATGTTTCGGGGTAATCCCCCTATGAGGTTTTCCAGCAACTTGACATCATCAGAAACCATGGATGGGCATAAAGCTTTCAGTTCTTGGAAACGCTTGAAGTAGGTTTTGAGATCATTGCCCTTAGTAGTTAGATGATAGAACTCATCTTCCAGTTTCTTGATCTCAGTTCTTGGGCAGTATTGCTTCATCATCAATTGCTTCAATTCAGTCCAAGTAGTTTTGTAAGCTTCTTCCATGCCAATAGGTTGGGCAAGAGCTTTCCACCAAGACAATGCATCCTCTAGTAGAGTACCAGTAGCAAATTTCACCTTGCAATCTTTCGAGCAATCACTTAGGAGAAACACAGTTTCAAACCTTTCGAACCAATGAATAAGGCCAACAGCGCCTTCGGTTCCTTTGAAGAAAGTAGGTTTGCAATTCATGAATTCCTTGTATCCGCATTTGCGATTCACAACAGCTTCATTCCGGTTGGTTAGATTTGCGGCTTCATTTGTTTTAACCGCCTCAGCAGGTCGTGCAGCAAAAGCAGCACCAACCTCATCAGTAACCAGTCTCCGAATTGCATCAGGGGTCATGTCAGGAGTTGGAGTAGGTGTAGATCTCGTTCTTGCCATTTTTCTAAAGACATACACTCAGATTTTAGAATTATTCAGCATAAGTGAGAATTATTACAAAAATAATTTCATAATAGTCAAGATCATCATATTATATCAATAGAGTATAATCACCATAAGAAAGAATCACAATGTGTTAGAACCACATAATAATATATATAAATGATCACTTCGATTTATATAAATCGATGCATATGAAAGATCACCATACATAAGAACATAATGAAAACAACCATAACTTCATAGATCCATCATCCATACATAGTAATACAATAACCATACAATGTCACATCAATAGCTTGTTCGATAGTTTAACAAAACATACGGATACAAAGCCTTATCAATGCCACAGGCGGCAGGCTAAAGTACTAGTAGACTAAATGGGTGTGTCTCCGATCTATGGGCTGTCGGGTGCATCACTCACGCGTCGCTGCAAGTCTCGGACAAGCTCCGCCAAATCATCCATCTCCCTATTTCTCGCCTCCAATCTCTGCTCAAGAGTCGCAGTACGTGTCGCCATGGTCACCATCTGCTCAGACTGTCGCTGCACAACTCCCTCTAGCATCTCAACTCTGTCTAGTAGCTCCAATCTCTCCGACTCAACTCTCCTCTATAGGGCTGTCACCGCCTCACTAGCTCGCTCAGACTGAGTACCAATCCTATCAAAGACCTCCTCCATCGCGATCCTCCCAACTACGAGGTTTTCAACCTCCTCCTCTATACTCTCAATCCGGACAAGTGGGATCTCATCGACGTGTGCCATAGCCTCTCCAAGCTGATCCTCGTATCGCAAATATACAAGAAACATGGGTCGAAAGATGCGATCAGCATGCAAAGAAACGAAAGGAAATACGTGACAAGGAAGTGCATACCAACCTTCGACATGATCTTGTGAATCATCTTTGGAAACGACACCTAGAACGACAACAACATGACGATATGTAGTCTATTTATTGATGTATTTTTTCCAAAATCTCGTATTGTAATTTTATTTTATCTATTGTAATTTTAATTTACTTTTAATAAAATGTGTTTGTTTTAAATAAAAATAAATAAATAAAAAGTGTTACCAATAACATGTTATTGGTGTGCTATGGAAGAGGGGTTATTTAGTTATTGGCGTGTTATTGGGAGGGGATGATGTGGCGCTTATGTTGCATACCAATAACGTGTGATGATACCTTGAACTCTAAGCTCCATGTGTGCACAGGCACTAAAACTAGTACTTTTAATGCGATGTACAAATGTGTATTTCTTCATTTTAATTGGCACATCATTTAATAAGATACAATAGCCATTTCAACGTAAGGTGATTCTAAAGTCTATAAAGAGATCAAAGTTCATTTAGCGAGATATATATCTTGGGATGGTCACGGGAATATCGATCAAATCACAGGTATAATGATTAAACTACGTACATTAAAGTACCTAGGGGAGAGCAACAAAGCCGAAAAACCTAACCAGAACCCAAAAAAACCGAACCAATTCTAAAACCGATGGTGCAATTTTGGTTTAAAAAAATGGAAATTTTTTGTTCGGTTTTTGGTTTTATATGAAAACCTAAACCGTAAAACCCGAACTGCAACATGCTAATATTCATAAAACTAATAAAAAATATATACGTATTAGTTTTGATACAAGTAATCATCAAAGTCCAAAAACTAAGAGATTAGATATTCGTAACATGTGTTTATTTAGCTAACACTATAATAAATACATAAAGTTAGTTTTCTTTATTTCATATATGTTCGCACATCTCATCTTTATATACATATTTGTAATCTTATTATTTTACGACAAAATATTCAACTTACATTCTAGGATTTCTTGATTTAGGTTTTAGATGTTCAAAAAATATCCGTATTAGGATATCGAAAAATTGATTAAAATTTATTAAAAGGTTGTGTTTTATGAATTGTCAGTTTCGGAACTCATATAAACGTTTTTCGAAAATTATAGATATTTGGATATTCGGATATATAAAACTATTATCCGAAATTTCGGATATCTGAATTTAAATAACTTAGCTAAAATAATAGGTATAACATAAAACCATCAACTTAAATTTCGGATATCCGAAAACCAAAATAACCAAAAACCGAAATGCATAAAACCAAAAACCGAACTGAAATTTTGGTGCGGGGTTTGATTTTAAAAACATATACTGAATTTTTTATTTGGGTTTTGCTTTTAACCAAAAACCGCCCCATGATCATCCATAAAAGTACATCTCCCCATTTATCCCGGTTTATTTAGTGAGATACACAAATTGTGTTGAAAACAGGTTCGAGGGAAAAAGATTTATAATCGTTTTGGATGATGTTTGGATTGAACGCTCTTAAAGGAAAAAGAGACGCTAAGTAAATCATTAAGTGTTGAAGCGAAAGGTAATATTGTTGTAAAAACGACACGATCAATGGAAACTAGTGTCATGATGGCAAAGGTTCCCGAGTTGCAACTTGAGTTGGGGATTTTATCAGAAGAGAACTCTTGGTTGTTGCTCAGGAAGCTTGCATTTCCGCAAGGAAATATTGTTCCAGATGAGCTAGTGCTTATTGCGAAGATGATAATTGAGAAATGCAACGGATTACCCATTAGTAGTAGAGAGTTTGGGTAGCTTGATCTCGTCAAAAAGTAGGTTGAGCTCTTGGGAATAAGTGCTGCATAGCAATATGTGGGAGATTGACAAAAATAAGATATTTCACGCTTTGATGTTGAGCTATGACTACTTGCTTCCCCATGTAAAGCAATGTTTTGCATATTGTTGTTTGTTTCCTAAAGGTTATGTGCTGAGAAAAGATTCGTTGATTTTGTGATGGATGGCATTATGACAAATAGCTTAATTGACTTGTATGAAGATGGGGAAGAAGTTATGTTTGGTCTGGAGGTTTTTCATTTCAAGTTATTGAATGTATGATTTGGTGTACGACCTTGCACACTATGTGATGGGACACGATTGTGCATTAATTGAGAAAGGGAAGGATATAATAATCCTATATGAGGTGATACATTTGAGTTCATCATGTCCTGATTTTATGTTATCACTTAAAGATTTGGAGTAGTCTAAATATTTCCTCTCAATACTGATATTCAATAATGGATATAATGGTAGCATCAAGCAAATATTCGACCATGTCTATTTAAGGGTGATGTTTTGGTTTAAGATTGGCTTAAAAATGTTTCCTGGTTCAGTTTCAAAATTGAGAAATCTGAAGTGTTTGAACTTGTCTTTTTCAACGATTGAAGTTCTACCAGAATCCATGATGTATCTACAGAATTTATTAACTATGCAATAATGCCATAATTTACGTATGTTGCCTCAAGGTTTGAGGTAAATGACGAAACTCCAGCATTTGGATATCAACGATTGCCCGAACTTGATCATTTTCCCCTTGGTATCAAGGAGGAGATCTTTTTCCCCCGACTTTCAAACTTTATGGTTGGTAAAGATAACGGGGCCCAACTAGAGGAATTGGGGGATTTAAACTATCTAGAGGGAGAGTTGGTTTTATACAAACTTTGAAATTGTAAACGGAATCAGGTCAAGAGTGCTAAGCTAAGATTGAAAGGAATCAACAGGTTTTGACTTTAGATTGGTCAAACTCTTTTTTTAGTAGAAAGGAATGTGCAGAGTGTCCAAATGTGTAACACCCTAGGCAAATCCCACATTGACCGTGACTTGGAGTGATGTTGGGATATAAGTTAACATTCGCCTTATACAACAACAACACATTTTGTGGTCTAATGCTTAATCGCTCATCGATTAAGCATGCTCATGTGAGAGTAGTACTGGCTTGGGTGACCTGTCAGAAAGTCTTTACATGAGGGCCACAAAAGCAAAGCCGTGAGGCTACGGGCAAAGCGGACAATATTGTGGTCTATAAGGTGAGGAGTTACAAAATGATGAGATGGTTCTTGAGGGATTGGAACCAAATCCTAGTCTTAAAGAGTTGACGATATCATAGTACATGGAAAAGATTATGAAAGGGAGTTGGGTGGTCAAGTTAACGGATTTGGTAAAGATTATATTCACATTCTGTAGTTACTTGGATTCAATTCCTCCACTTGGGAATTTACCCAATCTTAAGGATATTGGATTAGGGAAATTCGATTCTTTGAAGGGTTTCCATGATGATGATAACACCATGTCTCCAGAAGAGGGTCTGTTTCCTAGTTTGCAAGTCCTGTATATAAATTCATGTATAAAGTTGGAATCTTTTCCTGGTTACTTTCCAAAACTCAGAGCCATGGAGATATTGTGTTGTTATAGTTTAGGTTCACTGCCTCAGAATATTCAAAGTATGAGGGACCTCGAGGGACTTCATATTGCCTTTTGTGAAAACTTAGCTAAAAGGTATGAAAAAGATATCAGTGAAGACTGGCATAAAATTTCACGCATTAGTTATACGATATGGATAAAGCTCGGTAATATTTCTCCTCTTATATTAATTTCTATGTTTATGTTTGAATGCAAATACATCATACTTTGTATTGCTAACTATTAACAGGATTGTGAAACATATACAAAAACTTTATAATATTGAAATGCAAGGGGCCACAAACTTTTCCATTTATGCTCAAAGTGAAAGATTCTGGTAGAGCTTAAGATTAATACAAATAATGATGTTAAATTTCATTTGTAAGAAATTAATAAAGAGAAACAATGTTTTTTCATAAACTAGAAAGGATATTAGATTTACTATCTTTGGATCAGTTGGTACCCACTTCCAACAAATCTATGAGCCTACTGGAGAGATTTTTGTAGACAAAAGGTCATGGGTTCGAGTCGCGGCTCGTGCTCACTCCAGTTGGTGCTCCTCTAGGCCAGGAGAGTTGCCGGAGCTATTCTTTGTGGGGTGGAGAATGACCGGTTCCAAAAGGAACCCGGGATCAGGTGTTCCTGCCAATCCACACCTTTTGTGGATATGAGAGTCTGATTATATGTTCTCTAATCCTTGTAGCGCTTCCTCATTGGATGATTCACAAAGTGGTGGCAGAAAGACATTGGCAGAGAAGGGTTCATCTTCCAAGGTTGTAGGCGGAGAAGATGATGAAGGATCCTCCATGATGAAGGGTAGATTTAGTTCACTTGATGCGGTTCAGAGACATGCTAATGTCAACATCTGTAAGATAGATAAGTAAAAGAGAATCGCCACTCGAGCCAAGATGCAGGGGCAGGGGGATAGATAGAGGCACTCATGAAAAAATCGAAGACATCTGATTGAATAAATAAACGTATTTGTAGTTATTTAAGTATTGTAGTTAATTAAGATCTTGTCTTAAGTATTAGACCTAAGAACATCAAATTGGATATTAAGGGATGTCAAATCAAGTTTCCTCTCATCTTGCGGTGATAAAGTATGCACGGGGCTCCCTTTTAAACCTTTCAGGTTTAATTAAATATGATTTAGTACTTTTTATATATTTGTCATGATGTTGCTTATAAGAGCACTATTATGATGGGTTTATGAAAATGTCTAAAGAAAATGAAAAGGTTTATATTTCAACCATAGTGAACACTCATTTCATGTCTATGTGTCATGAAGAGGTCCTAATTCTTTATGAATTCAATACAGTTAATGCTTTTGTTAAAAAACACATTTTATAAAGTTGGAAAGATTTATATTATAGTGAATGCAAGTTTATAATATCAAAAGGTCTAAAATTAATTGATTTGTTATCGTATAAACTTTTGTAAATGGTTTATCATAATAGATGCTCTAAGATAACTTACTTGACTGTATAAGAATATAATTAATTTTACATGATTGGGTTTTCGAGAATGATTCAACCTAGGAATGGATAATGCTTGCTTGATGGCTTTAGAAAGTCGTGTTTAAATAAGGATTTATAAAAATAAGTTAGATGATAATCTGACTGGGTTGGTCACGAGGTCCAAAAAGTTGATTCCAGTGAAACATTTGAAATTGAAGTATTAATATATACAATTAAAACTCTTTGTCGGTGACTACTATTTTATTATTTTATTATATTTTATTCGTTTGGGCTTTTTCAGGTTACAACCCAACTCTGGCCTGTTAAGTCTTCAATTGCACTAGGCCATGCTGTCATTCCTTGCGTTTATTCGATTACTACAAGGATAAGAGTCACCGATTTCTTTTTCCATAAGCTATTATCATCAAGCGACTCCCACACAAATCAAGAACCGACAGCCTCATTTTTTGATATCTATCGGCGAGCCTATAAAATGGGTTCGGTTTGATTGTTCTGTAGATCCCAACTGAAACCGAGTGAAAAATTTGTTTGGACGGTGACTTCCGTTTTGTATTGAGTGAAAAATTAGGTTGGTAAGGCGTGTTGGGCAATGGGTCGGAACGCATAATTTTGGTATAGTTCGAAGCAGGTCCGTTTGGGTTGACTGTCTTTAATCAGCCACCTCTTAAACCCTTTTATTCGATCATTGAAGCGTCATTTTGAAGCTAGGCGATCAATACAGTGCACTTCATTTGCGACATATGTTAAATATCAAACATCTTTCAATAAAAATTATTATTATTATTAGGTAACCCAATTCGTTTATTTTGTTATCAAACAATTCTAGGTAAACCAATTAAATTTAGGTTGACTCTATGTTTAGGTAAACCAATTCGTTTATTTTTATTGTAAATTAAATTTAGGTCGACTTTATGTTTGAATTCGTTTATTAGATTATCATGAGATCATAATTAAACAGATTTAGCAAATATAATGTTTTAGGTTTGGCTTCTTTGCTTTGTATTTTTTTAATGTATACATGTTTCTATCTGCTTTGGTGTATCTGGAAGCATGAATAGTGTGAGAGAGGTATGGTGTAGCCAATGTTAATGACAAAATTAACAAGGCGGTGAGGAGCCAATAGAGCCGAATAATGCCACTAGGGTGTGTTGGTGCTAAATCCCCATCATCTTTCAACCCGATCACCAGTATGATGCATTTACTCGGCCCCTAAGTTTTGTTTTTCTTTGTCTTGGGAAAATGACTACGGGGTGTTTGGATTAGGTTATTTAACCACGCTTACGGGCTCATATGTATTTGGAAAAGCTCACGCGGCCACTTTTTTTCACCGATTTTCACTATTCAAAATTGGCTTAAACTTCCACGTTTAGGAAAATGTTTATTTAAACTTTCACCGACACATATGCCCTCTTGAGATATAGCAGGACCTAAATTGACCCATTCATGAGTAAAAGTGTCAATTTTCTCCTACCTATCAGGCATAATATTTAAAAGGTGCAGGAAAACATCACATAAAAAAGGCTATTTTGTGTAGGTCTATTTTCGGCTCCTACCTGCTGATTAACCAACAACATTGCTACAAGAATGGTTGTGGTGAGAGTGGTGTGACTTTTGCTGTATAGCTAATAATCCTATGGTGTATAAATTAAGTCTGGTGCTAATTTGGATTATATTAATTGGCTAGCAGACTTTTGTATTATAAAGAGGTTATTTTTGGGCGCCATATACTAAGCCTTTGAGAAGATTATGTGATTGTCATCTTAGGCACTGCTTCTTCACTCGCTAGCCATACAACAAGACGTGTTGCAAAGAGGAGTAGAAGACTGCCAACAGCAATCACAGCCACAACTGCTACACCCACGCAGGCAACTGCATCTACACGCGCAGGTTTGCTGCATACACTTAGCTCATATCAGATCCTAAAATACTTTGCTTTATGTATTTGTGTACCGGGTTGTGATCTGTTTTCTTATGTGACATGTAGAGCGCCAAATGAGCATAGGCGTTTACACCGTGCACCTGCGTGTGTTCTGGTCACGGTCACTTTTGTACCATTTATTTACACTCATGCAATATGTACATATTATACAGAGGTCCTAATCTAAACGTTTATTATACATCAATTCCTGTAATATGTACACTTAGTAGAGTTTACGGTTAGCGCGGCACCAGAGTGTAGTATGCACGTCTGAGCGGCAATGTAGGCTAGACATAAGTTAGTTTCGACCATAACTAATATAAAACATGCACACTGTTGGTAATGAATTGCAAGCTTCAACATTAATGCTATGTACCCGACAATCTGTTCCATTCGACATTGCAACTTTCACACTGCAGCAACCAACAAATATATAGCAGATGCCGTTGCGCGGGGTTCGGCACCTTGTTGTCCTTAAAACTTAAAGAAAAAAAAAGTGGAGTTCTTGTGCGTAAAAGTATCAAATTTCATAAAATTTGGATGAATTAAAGGCCACAATATTGTCTAACTTTTTTTGTAAATCTGAAAATATAAGGAAATCATGAACTTGAAAACTATTAAGAAAACACTTTTGTAATTATTAAATTAAAATTAAATTAATATTTTTTAACACAAAAACCATATGTATACATAAAGTTATTAATACAAAATAAATAAATAAATAAATATATATATATATATATATATATATATATATATATATATATATAGAGAGAGAGAGAGAGAGAGGAGAAAGAGGGAGAAGTGGTGTGCGAGAGAAGATTCCATTTTAGAGGAGCTAAATATTATATTAAACTTCAGGAATTTAACCCAAAAATGACAAGATTAATCCAAGCAATACAAATCAAGGGCATTATGGTAGTTTTATGAATGCCAAAACACAAAACCAAAAGGCAGACACACACACACGAGTGTGAAAAGCCAATGCTCTCTCATTATTGCCTCCTCAAACACCACCGTACACCATTAATCAGCCATTGCCAGTTCATTCAGTGATGATCATTTTAAATATAGAGCTCATGATTAATTAATATTAGACGTAGAAATGGTCCAGAATATAAGAAATAAGAATGATTGAATATATGTTAG
Organism: Chrysanthemum makinoi; assembly: GCA_910596185.1. NCBI lineage: Eukaryota > Viridiplantae > Streptophyta > Magnoliopsida > Asterales > Asteraceae > Chrysanthemum > Chrysanthemum makinoi. The sequence continues at coordinate 161,310,266 of OU343220.1, forward strand.
TATTCATTGTTCATACCTCAACTTGTAAGTACAT
>OU343220.1:161310399-161329076 GCA_910596185.1 Chrysanthemum makinoi
CGTTACAGCTACTAAAATACTTGTATCGTAAAAATAATATAGTTTTTCAGAAATTAATAGTTACGGCAAGTTTATGAAAACGTGCACATCTTTGTCGTTTCAAATCCGTTTTCTACGTATAATACGTCCTTAGCTTCGTATCAAAGTATAATAATATATTTTTGACAAGTCGAAATAATTTGTAAAGCTTAAGGCTCGTTTTTGACTCGGACAAAATAAATATAGTATGCTGAAATTTCTGAAAATAATATATTTCGTCGTCAAACTTTAAAAATTCACCACGACTTCGTTATAAGTCCGTTTTATTCCGTTCAAGCGGCCACGGATTCGTTTTAAAGTATATTTTCTAATTATCAAGGCCAAAAAGTCGTGCCTACTGTCGGATTTTCCAGAAAATCAAAACAAGGACAGAACACAATATATACTTATCGAAAATAGTTTTTCTCGGACAAAACCTATTCTAATCCCTCCAAATCAACTCCAAAACTAATCTAATCCTACCATACACCTTCTTAGGGTGTCATGGGTTCCTAGACATCATCAAGACCAAAGAATACCATGGGAATAATTATAGGATGACCAAATATATTTATATATACTAAAAATCATGTAAAATGGTATAAATCACATATGTCTTGCATGTTTGCTCCAAAAATGAAAAGATGAATATGAAATGATAAGGAAACATGAAAATGAAAGAAATATGCTTACAAATGAATATGATGAGGTGAAAGTAACAAGGTAAATCCTAAACACTCTTGGTTTTTATTTCAAAACCTTATAAAGAGTGATAACTAGATTGATTAAACCCTTGAGCTAGCAAAAATTTTTGATCCCTTGTTTCTTGATGATGAACCGGTTTGGATGGAGAGACACAAAGAGAGAAAAGCAACTAACACTTGATGAATTATTGCAAGTAAATGAGTGAAAATGAATGAAGACTTTAGGTAAGTGTATAAATTTATACATTCAAAGAACCATGCCACATTTATTGTTACCCTCCCCCTTGGTCGGCCAAGGGGGGAGGGATTTGGTAAAAATTATTATTATTTTTTTTTTACTTATGTACTTGTGTATAAATTATAATTAAAATTGTAAGTAAATGTTACAAAGGTAGGAAAATGTAACTTGTAAAGGTAAATGGAAAATTTTTAGGTAAAAGTAATTGTTAATAGATCAAAATAGAATGTATTGAGATAATAAAAATTGTAAAAAATACATTCCTTGTGAAATTTGAGTGATAAAATAATTATCGAGTAGTTTTTAAGAAAACGTCGTAATAATTTAACTTTAACGATTTATGTACCAAATAAATTTGAAACACTAGGAAAACTAAAAATATAATTTTTATAAACTAAATGTAAGTTTAAAAATACATCGGGATCATTTTTGAAAGTAACGGATTAAATATTTAAAATAATAAATCACGCGATAACGTTTATTTAATATAAAAATTACGCGTTAAATGTGAAATGAAATGTCATGAATGAATTATTATGATGCAAATGATGTCAATGAAATGTAGACTAATCTTAGTCCATATGAAATGTACGTGATGTTATGATCATGAATTCGCCGCTAAACCTTTAAGGTTACGCGAATTTGAAACACGTAAACCAAGTTTACGATAAATGTTGAAATTGTGAGGCATAAAATGTGTCGAGAAATGACCTGAAAGTACGGGTTGTCACATTTTATGTGGGCAATAAGAAAGTACTGCTAAGGGGTTCTCAACAGGCTACACTTCAGTGGATGCAACCTAGAAAACAGAATAGTGCTATGTTGAATTCTATGACTTTGTGTGTCTGTCCTGTATCATTTTGTAGTATGGTAGGGACAAGTATGATTGAGTCACAGAAGATTGAGGAAATTTTGGGTGAATTTAAAGGTGTGTTTGAAATTCCTACTGGTTTACCACCAAAAAGATCACATGATCATCATATTCCTCTTATGCCAAACACTCCTCCAGTTAACATCAGACCTTATAGGTATCCTCCAAGCCAAAAGGATGCCATTGAACAGATGGTTCAAGAGTTATTGGATGCTGGTGTTATCAGATCTAGTCAGAGTTCTTTCTCCTCTCCTATAGTCATGGTTAAAAAGAAGGATGGCAGTTGGAGAATGTGTGTTGACTATAGACAATTGAATAAGAACACTGTCAAAGACAAATTTCCCATTCCTATGATAGAAGAATTGATAGATGAATTACATGGGTCAGTGGTGTTTTCAAAGCTTGATCTAAGGTCTGGGTATCACCAAATCGGAATGAAGGAGGAAGACATTCATAAGACTGCATTCAGAACTCATGATGGCCACTATGAGTTTTTAGTGATGCCTTTTGGACTCACAAATGCTCCTTCCACATTTCAATCACTCATGAATGAGATCTTTAAACCCTTCTTGAGGAAGTTCACATTGGTTTTCTTTGATGATATCTTGGTTTATAGCAAGTCAATTGAAGAACACATTGTACACCTTCAAATGATTTTGCAAACTATGCAGGCTCACACCTTGTTTGCAAAAAGAAGCAAGTGTACTTTTGCAGTATCTCAGGTGGAGTATTTGGGTCATATCACTGATAAAGGGGTTGCAACAGATCCTTCTAAGATTGAGGCTATGAAAGATTGGCCTACACCCAAGAATGTGAAGCAACTGAGAGGATTTTTGGGCCTCACAGGCTATTATAGGAGGTTCATTAAGGGGTATGGAATAATCAGCAAGCCATTAACTGCCTTATTGAAGAAGAACTCTTTTGAATGGTCTGACATAGCTCAAGAAGCTTTTGAGCAGTTGAAGTTAGCCATGATACAAGCACCAGTGTTGGGGTTGCCAAATTTTGAGAAAGAATTCACTGTGGAAACTGATGCATGTGGAACTGGTATTGGTGCTGTATTGTTGCAAGATGGTCATCCATTGGCATACCTGAGTAAGGCTTTATCTCTCAGACATCAAGCTTTGTCCACATATGAAAAAGAATTTTTAGCTGTTATTATGGCATTGGAGAAGTGAAAAGGTTACTTAATGGGTAGACATTTTAAGATAAAGACTGACCACTTCAGCCTCAAATACTTGTTGGATCAAAGGCTTACTACTCCTTTCCAAGTTAAATGGTTGCCTAAATTGCTTGGGTATGATTATGAAATTGTCTATAAGAAGGGTAGTGAAAATGTGGTAGCTGATGCTTTGTCTAGGAAAGAAATGCAGGGTCAATTATTGGCAATGATAGCTACTAATGTGACTACTGAACTCTCAAAGAAATGAAGAAAGTTGGGTGACTGATGAGAAGTTGGCCAAATTAATAAAGCAGTTTGAAGATCCTAATTTTCAGTCATCAAAGTACACTTGGACTAATGGCCAGTTAAGAAGGAAAGGTAGATTGGTGGTGGGAAGTAATGATGTACTGAGAAAGAAAATCTTCTCACAAGTTCACAATGACTCAGTGGGTGGGCATTCTGGTGTTCAAGGACTGTGCGAAGATGAGTTCTATTTGTTATTGGAAGGGAATGAGAAAAGTGGTTAAGCAATGGATTAGGGAATGTGATGTGTGTCAGAGGCAAAAGCCTGATCTCAGTGCCTATCCAGGACTTTTGCAGCCTTTGCCCATACCAGTTAGAGTATGGAGTGATATATCAATGGACTTTGTGGAAGGACTGCCAAAGTCTCATGGGAAGACTGTTATATTGGTGGTGGTGGACATGCTCAGTAAGTATGCTCATTTTGTTTCCTTCGCACCCTTTCACAGCTGCACAAGTAGCACAAGTGTTCTTAGATAACATCTACAAGTTACATGGTTTGCCAAATACCATTGTAAGTGATAGAGACAAAGTGTTCCTCGCTGCTTTTGGCAATCATTGTTCAAGGCTTTGAAAGTTAAACTACAAATGTCAACAGCTTACCACCCACAATCAGATGGACAAACTAAAGTGGTGAATAGGTGTCGGAGTGTTACCTAGATGTATGTCGGTGAAAAACCAAAGAGTGGACACAGTGGCTTTCAATGGCAAAGTTTTGGTATAACACAAATTTCCACACTGCTATCCAAACTACTCCATTTGAAGTGTTATATGGTCAAACACCACCCATCCACATGCCTTATTTGCTCGGTGAAAGTACAGTTGAGACTGTGGATAGAACAATGCAAGCAAGAGAACAGGTGGTTAACATTCTTAAATTTCGTCTGAAGAGAGCACAAGACAGGATGAAAAGTTTGGCAGATAAAACACAGAACGATAGGAATTTTGAAGAAGGTGTTTGGGTCTATTTGAAACTGCAGCCATACAGGCAAGTGACAGCTAGACAAAGTCCCTATAACAAACTCTCAGCTAAGTACTATGGTCCTTTCAAGATTATAGAGAAAATTGGCAATGTGGCTTATAAATTGCAGCTTCCAAGTGGTACTCAAATTCATCCAATATTCCATGTGTCCCAACTTAAGCTTTGCAAAGGGATGGTTGATAAGCCTGGAACTCTTCCTATGTGTGATAATGAAGGACTCCTATCGTGTTTCAGTGAAAATCCTGGACAGGAGATTGGGGAAGGTTGGTAATAGAGCTGCTGTTTATGTGTTGGTACAGTGGTCAAATGGCAGTGAGGAAGATGCAACTTGGGAACTTTATACTGAAGTATTGAAGAAGTATCCTGGTTTGATCAAGAGGAAGCAATTGAAGGTGCTATTTGACTGTGGAAAGTCAAATGTTAAGGGGAAGGAATTTGATATAAGCCAATTTGGATTCTACTGATGGATTCCACTGAAAGCCAGTTCTCCTTCCTCCCAACTGTGGATTCTACTGAAGGCCAAAAGTTAGTTATAACTTTTGGCGGGAAAATCTGTTACTTCTTCTTTTTCTTTGTATAAATACTCATTTCCATTTCACTTGTAATGCATTCATGAAAAGATTTGTAATATCTCTCTCTCAATTCCATTACAATCCTAGTGAATCATTTGAATACAAATACGGATTCATTTCTTCTTATGTGATTCCCTGTTTGCTTTCATAACAACTACATTTCTTAACTGATTTCTGGTTGTTACAATCTGGTACGTATCAATACCTTTAGTTGTAAATATATCTATATGGCTCAAGTACACTCCCGTCATTCAGTGTTACCAAGTTAAGCACACCAAAGTAGATTGAATATCTTCCCCGCCCATCGAACATCAAATAAACGTGGAACAAGTGTTCTATTATCATAAATTAAATTGTTTGGACAAAAATTTTCCCCTTACAAACTAGATAAACCCAACACTGGGTTTTTGGTCTTAGAGACAGCCCAAATCTTTTTGGATCACTCATGGGTAGGTACATGTTCCGATAGCTGCATGAAAAACAAAAAGAAATCTGTCACGAATAGTGCATTACCCATCGTGTTGATTTTATGTGCGAAAGAAGTTTATGAGCCAAGAGAACAAGAAAGCAACTTACAAGGGTCGGTAAGAGCAAACGTAGCATAACTATCATCACATAAGCCATTAATGCGATAGTTAAGATCAATAGCATAAGATGCATGGCTCTGATGAGTATCTGGCTCAAAGCACGAACCCCAGGCAAGATCTCCTACAGCGACTCCGCACACAAGAGGTCAAGAACTTCTTGCAGCTTTGAATCCGATGCTTGGCTTTGAGCTACACACCACATTTTCCCCTATCCAAAGATGGTTAAAAAAAAAGCAAAAAAAAAAAAACATGTAAGAACCGAAACTTAGAACAATAAGGATTAGAAATGCACAATATATCAATGCATTTGTGAATGAATATTTTACAAATTACCTCTACGTAATTGGAGCACACAATGATGAACAAGAAAAAGCCAATAAAGCACAAAGGATAAATTACTTTTGCCATGATTTTGTGTTTGATACAAGTTGTGAATGTCCATTTGAATATATATAATCGCGTATCAATCGTAACTATTGAATATTTTGATATCTTGCAATTCAATTAGAATATATTTTTTAAAATAAATATACTCTTTCTAATTACTTTGTAGGATTAGAAACGCAAATTGAGATCTGTACTAGTGAATGACTAATCAATTATAAACTTGATAATTTTTTCCAAAAACACACTATATTAATTTAAAAAAACACGAGATTTGCATCAAATTTTAAACCAAAATCATGATTTCGTAAGTATAATTATTTGTCGATATACACAACAACTTTGCGCGGGTATACATCTAGCATTTTTAAATGGTTCAAAATTAAACAATCAGTTTATAAAATACTAGCTTATAGACCCGTGGAATCCACGAAATTTTAGAAGGTTTTTAACTAAAAAAAGATAAATACGTGAATACAGTAAGAAAGAACACCGAACATAAATGGTATGAAAATTTCTTGTAACGGAACAATAAGTTATAAGTGTCTGAAAGTATAAATCACAATGGTTGTAAATATATGTGTAATAAACGTTGATTGCCTCTTGATCTCGATTATGTTTGTCTTGAAAAGCAAATGCATATAGTGACCATTCTAACACTTCAAAAAAAGCACCATTCTGTGAACACCTAATAAGTACAAAAAGAATGTAAGTGAAATAAGTTTGCGATATATAATAAGTGTAAATAAGAAAAATGCTACAAAACATGATATATGACTAATGTACATACCTATTTGCCGTTTGATCATATACCTTGAAGTACTTCTTTATATACAACATTTATAGTACTTTTTGATTGGTTACCATCCGCATCTGTAACAACAACCTTCAAACCTTTTTTGCTTTTGACACGTGAAAGAGCCGTATATAACTGTCCATGTGTGGAAAAAGGACGTGGCAGATACAAACCTACTTTTGAAAGCGATTGGCCTTGGCTCTTGTTTATTTTCATGGCGAATAACACCGAAATGGGATATTGTTTCATCACGATCTTTAGAGGTAAACGTTTATATGATGGAGTAATTCTCAATCGCGGTATGATGACCTTATTTCCAAAATGTGTCCCATTAATGATTTTTGCTTGAATAGAAGTTCGTGATAATCTTAAAACCTGAAGTCGTGTCCCGTTACACAATCCATTAGATTGATCAATATTCCTTAGCAACATTATCGGGACACCAACTTTTAACACCAGCCTATGGTTTGGAACACCTGAGAACTTTAGTCCATTGATAAAATCTGTTCAGAAAATAGATTCATTGATTGTTGTCCCACGATCAATTTTATCAACACTATCGCAACTAAGGTAAACCATTTCCTCACCTGAAAATGTCTTAAGCAAATGATCATTTATATTGTCAACCACTTCATTGGTCGGAGCAAGAATAACCTTTTCTTGAAAATACGACGGATCATCTGTGTGATTCAAAAGGTTAGGATAGGTAAAATATACATTGGATGTTATCGGGTCAAAAACACCGTGTATTAGAATATCTGTCGGTATATCTATCGAAACCTCTCCGTCGTTTGCATCTCCTATGTCGCCGTCTCCTATTTTTAGTGTAACTTCAGGTTACTTTTCATTTTTTGAAAAGTTACTATTTACTTTTACTATTCATCCCGTAAAATTTTTTATTTTTATTTTACCATCATGACAAGAAAGTTGATACTCGACAAGTCGTCCTGACGACGTACGTTGAATCTATTCAGAACCGATTTCACAAAACCGTGTCCGATAATACTTTTAGGTTTAAACGTTATTCAGGCATCCCGACATGTCCAGATAACTTTATAAACAATAGAAATATGTATTTCTCACATCATATGACAATTCCACAAGTTTTGGAATTTTAGGTTTTCCTGTTCTGCATTGTACGTGAATTACGGGTTTTTGACCCGCGTTTCCAGCTTTAACAACGTTTAAGCAACCCGATGGAACTTACCACTCATTTTATATTTTATTATTGAGTATATTGATAAGCTTAATCATTTCTACAAGTTTCATATTTTTACGATACCCAGTTTTACATTTTGTGATTTAAATACTTACCATTAGCAATTACCGGGACCAAACTGACTCCGTAAAAGCAAGATAATGCAAGTTTATCCATCTAGTCACCCCTTATCCCATATGAACGTGTATTATGGTGTGTCACAAGCCTTGTTGGCTTGTGATAAGCCTTGTTCACTTAGGATGGTTACATGTGTTAAAAAAAACTAGCTAAGTTAACTTAGGCCATAAGTTTACTTCATCTAAACCAAGACTTAGTTAGCAAGATTGGTTAGTCACCTTCCTAGCACCTCCTCAATGACCAAGAAGTCCTATAAAACCCCCTTGACCCCTATTTTAGTCGTTCATGTCACACAAACACCAAACACTCTTCCTTTGATTTCCAATCTTCAAGTTACATTACAAAGTTCAAGGCCTAGTTATTCTTTACATGATTCAAGAGTTTATATGGTGATTCCATGGTCGGATTAAGAGCTACAAAAGGGTCTAGGGGCTGAATTCATAAGGTTTTTACAAGGGTTAGATCAAGCTTAGCAAGGGTTAGCAAGATGGATAAAAGATTGAAAGCTAGGGTTCCTAGTTATTGTCCTAATCCTTGTTCTTAACTTCCTTTCTTTAGAAAGCCAAAAGTTTTAAGAATACTAACCACCACTCTTGATTAACATCATTTACATGTTTCTCATACTTCATTTATGTTATATATGGTCTTTATATTGTTATCATGATGTACAAAAACCCCTAAAACAAGTTAAAGAAATCATATGTTAGCTAAATGGATGTAAACAAGAAAGCTAGCGACATATATTGTGAAATGCGACAAAAATAGTATAACCATTTTAACAACCCGTAAAATTTTAAACAAATTTTAAAAATAAACTATAGTAAATTTGTTACTAAGTTTCACTCTTGGATTTTTCTGAGCCTATTTGAATCGAGAACGATAGATTTTCTCGTAAAACGTAAAAATCGACAGTCGACACATACCGACACCAGCGGACTAACGGTAAAACGATTATAATTTAATCGTTACATAATAAAGAAATTGTACTGTTATGCTTTCGAAAAATGCTTCCCAAGATACGATCTTTATGATTTACGGATATCAGGAAGGTACATTTATTTAGAGATTCGGCGAAACACGGGGTACACAAAATACTATTAATAATAATAAAAATACAAATAATACAAAGCCTAAAACCTATTCCTATCACTATACACGCTCCATCCCTTTCATTCTTTCTCTTTTTCTGCTTTCCTGTCTCTCTCCTTTCGCTCCAATCCCACACAATAAAAAAATGGAAATATTCTTGCTCCTGCTCTCCCAAGTCAACCATGAACATCACCATCATTTTTCCCTTCTCGGCTCTACTACCCCTAGGTATTCACGTTTTCTCCTTGGTGAAGGTGGTAGAAAATGATGGCTGCTAAAGGAAGCTATACTTCAAATCGAGGCAAGGAAAGTGGTAGTCCAAGCTTTCCATATTTTCGTCTATAAATAGGAAATATTTATACAGGTTTCTTCACACATCTCACGCAAATCATAGAAACTAGGGTTTTTGTAACAAAGGGGTTTTAAAAATTAAATTGGGTATTAGTAAATTCGTGATGTGATGAGTTCAATTTGAGAGTTAATTTTGTAATCGGTTGGAATAAAAGGAGTATTAAGAGGTTTGGTTGTGGTTCGATTTCCTTCTCACTTCGGTCACTGTTTCGGCCACTCACTTGCTGCCATCACCGCTGCCTTGTCATGTTATCAAGCTCAGCCGTCGTTTGAAGGCAAGGTCGTGAAGGTTGTTTTGGGTTTAGAGTGACTTGGGTCAGACCTAGGTTTCATTCGTGCTGGCTTGTGTGTTCACCGCAATCTCATCTCCTATCTCTTTCCTCTCTCGACCTTAGTGGTATGCTCGACTCTTCACCTATCTTTTCATTATTCTCATTAATAAAATGATGTGGATGGTTTTCATGGACTAAACCGGTTTAAACTTTTTAATCTTAATTTTCATGTGGTTAAATTATTGATTAAGTGGTGTTTGTGTGATTTGGTTATGTTGTGGTGTTTCGGATCTGATGAGACAACCACTAGAGTGGTCACGTTGTATTCGGTTAGGCTCTTGGCTCAACCAACCCACATAGGGTGTTCAGTGTTTGCTCGGTTCGGTTAAGATATAGGGTCGCAAAAGAGAGTTGATTTCGAGTTTGCTATATTTGTTTGTGTTTATTCGTGTGCATACACTTCTTTTCTTTTGATTGTCTCGGTTCATGATAAAGGAAGTAACATAGGGGATGTTTGATCTTGGTTTGCAATGTGCAAGTATTTGTGTTACGTGTATATGAGTAATACGGGCCTTAAGCCCACTAATAAGGGACAGTGGGACATAGCCTAATCACCTATGTCCGACTCAGAGGTGAATGTTGCAATACTGAAAGTAGTTATAATAGTGGTATGCCCAGTTGACCTCTTGATTGACTTATGAAAAGGGTAAAATTTTTATGTGTGTTCATCATAAGAGTTATAAAGGTATACTCCTACACATCACACACTGACGCCACAACATTTTCTCACTACGATACTTTTTCTCCTAAGTGGAACGCCTTTCTCATTACTACACTCTCTAAACTGGCCATTTTACACTACTCCCTTACGCCTCCGCGTTTACATCTTACTAGCAACGAGCATGAAGATTTGCTTGGCAGATGATGCAAACTACCACTTCGCGTAAGAACACCACACTGATCCATGTTGAAATGAACCACTTTACACCACCACTTCGCGCCCTCCGTGCCTACGTTATGTATGAGATTTGCTTAGCAGATAATACATAACCAGTGAAATGTTGCATGATGCGAGTTAATGATTATATTTTAGATTTTCTTAGTAGATTATGCGCGACTAACTAAAATTTTAATTACCGCACGACGTTACTCTAGGTTTAGATTATATTTTTGGGTTGCTACAGTACCATGTCTTCTGTTTTCCCGTCTCATCGACTTATCGTCTTCATTACTGGACCATTAAACCTCTATTTCTGAGTCGTTGCAACCCATGTATCCATCATCCCATCCTATTATCATTCTCTTAGACGTTGAGATCGAAGTCATCTCGTCATCCGTTGCGGTAACAGTGTCATCTCTACCCTGAAACTCGTACTCAATCGATGAACCGGATTACATCCCTAGCTGTTCTAGGAACATCACACCTCGACATCTACAAAGGGAACCCCTTGCTAAACATAAATAATAAATGAACGACTAAAAGATCTAAAAACATAACAAGAGTCAACTTGCAACTCAAGTCAGTTTTTCTGGGAACGGATCCCTAACCTTTCACTCATTCCTTTGAAATACCAACGGTCCGTCCTACTACCCTCTTATGAAGAAAAAAAAAATAAAAATAAAAATAAATAAACTTCGTCGTTATCTAACATGAACTGTTTTCAACTGTTTTACCAATCACTTCACGGTCATTTTTCCAAAAAGTCTTACTACTGTGCCATTAAACAAAAAATTTACGACCTTACTAATACTTCATAAACAATGACCTTACTAATGCTTTGCAAACTATTTTCTTATAGAGTGATAAACCGATTAATTACCCTACTACTATTTTATGAAACAACAAACAATTGCGATAACAATTTGTAAACTATATTACAAATTTTTCCTGCAAGTTATATTACAGTCTTATAAACTATTTTACCCTTTTGGTGAGCTGCTTTAGCCACTGTCTAATTTAAAACAATAAAACTTGGTACTATTACCTCACAAACTATTTTTCCTTTACCGTACTAAATATTTTACTACCACCCTATTAATTGAACTACGAAATCTTCTACTATTGGACAAACAATAAATTGTTTTCTTATAAGCTATTTTACAAATCATTTCACGAGTTATTTTATAACCTGAATTGTGTCTTACCACAATATTTCACTACTATTGATAAACCGTTTTCTACTACTTTATAAGCTGTTTTATAAGCTGAATTGTGTCTTACCATTGATAAACTGTTTTACTTGAATTGTTTTCTTACCAAGTTGTTGCTTTAATACCAAACCACAAACTATGATTTATCATAATAAAAGTATTTTCTTTTTAAAGTGGTTTTACAAACATTTTCATAAACTTTACTGCAATTTCCTTACAAACTATTTACTCCTCATGAAAAACTTTAAAGGATGACCGATATTTTCTTTTGTAAATAAAACGAAACATCGGAGTAAAAATAAGCGCTTTGTTTTGAAAACAATAGATACACATTTTAATGGGAAATGCTTGAAAACAAAACGGATTCATCATCTACAAAAGCCAAGGTATTTGAAATTATTTGAAATTGGGAAACAACTTTTGAATTCACATATAAACCTCCAGCTTGAAACCGAATTCATGTTATCGCTTAAAACCTTATTTAACAAGTTTTCATCACAAAATCTGAAATTCAGCAACTTTCTTGACATACATCAAGTTCCCTCTTAAAAAATTTAAAGGCTTTATATTTTTATATATACCCCCACATTCGAGAAGCATAACCTTAACAACTGAATCCTGCCCATAAACTTTTAAAACTTATCGAAACGTACATACCCAACCACATCTTCTTCTATGACGTTTTCACCTTCGAAAACTTTTCTTTAAATAACAATTGTGCCAACAATGAAACGCGTGGTGACATTTTTCTAGAAAGATTTATTCTGACGAGTCAAAAATTTTCTGGTCAAACCTTATCAAAACTTCTTATGCTAAGAAATATCAAATATCGACCTTTGCAAAATTGTTTTAATTGCATCATGTGTAAAAACCGGTTTTATTGAATTTAGATTCTTTCGAGGATGCAAAACTCATACCCAATTTTATATCTCAAAGAAATTGCATTTCTTTAAATTGTTATCCGAATAAATTATCCGCGTTACGATTGAAAACAAAACTGGAAGATTTCAAATTTGTCCTTTATTACCTAAGCGACTAACACAAACTTAACCTTGAGGACGAGGTTCCCATAAGGGGTAGGTACTATAACAACCCGTAAAATTTCAAACAAATTTTAAAAATAAACTATAGTAAATTTGTTACTAAGTTTCACTCCTGGATTTTTCCGAGCCTATTTGAATCGAGAACGATATATTTTCTCGTAAAACGTAAAAATCGACACTCGACACATGCCGACACCGACGGACTAACGGTAAAACGATTATAATTTAATCGTTACATAATAAAGATATTGTACTGTTATGCTTTCGAAAAACGCTTCGCAAGATATGATCTTTATGATTTACGGATATCGCGAAGGTACATTTATTTAGAGATTCGACGAAACACGGGGTACACAAAATACTATTAATAATATGTTAGGTCACCATGTTTGTAACACAAGCATCAATGATAAAGAAGAATAGATAAAGAGGAGGCAGATGAACACTAAACATACAAGCACACACGAATATGTTATGAAGAAAGGTTATGCGTAGGTGTATTGTGTGAAAGAGAACAACCAACCCTTAAGTGAGGGTTTACAAGATTATTTATAGGAGGGAACTAGGGCAACACACCAAGTTCCCATCCTTTCCTTATTAGGCTTGGGCCTAGGCTTATGGGCCTTCTACATAAGCCTAAGCTTAATAACAAACATAAAGGCCTAATTAAGCTAACTATTACATATTAATTACTAACACTTGAATTCTAGTTTAGGAGTGATTCCAACAATCTCCCCCTAAGTGTTAGTGATTGATGATATAAACGTTGTAGGTGCTGATGTAATAGAAGCTTTGACGTCTTCTGACATTCTTCTTTCTTGTGAGAAGAAGTGTCTTGATTCAAACAATCTCCCCAGCGTAGAGAAATTGTTTCCTCTGTATTCTCTGGCGTCATTATCATTGTTCTTTGATCTTTGTTCTTTGTGATGGTAGTGATAGTTTGTTGTGGTTGTCTGCATCAGGTCCGCTTTGTTGCTCCAGTGTCTCCACGTCTTTATCCTACATGCTCACACGCTCTTTAACGTTGAATTTCAGTGCTGATGTAGTTCTCTTAGTCTTTAAACTTTGTAGATTCTTTGACATTGACGTAGAATCATTTTGACTTTGTGTTGCCTTTTGAGAGAACTTCCATTAGTGATGTTGTAGGTATGAGCATGAGGAGAATCTTCACGATCTTTTCCACCCGCAAGCATCCATAAGAAGAAAACATAAAATATAGGTTAGAAATAATCCGCCACGTTTGAACTTGAGTGTGTTACAGTGAGTGTGAAAACACAACTCTAATTCTCACAAAGGCTGTTCCTGAACTGGAGTCCCACAAGTGAGATAACGCGATGTACCAAAGTACACCTACAGTTCAGGTGAGCCGCTGAGGTACACAAGCATCACCCCTACGACTATAGACCGTTTGAGACACACTAAGCGTAATCCACGGGGAGTTGCCTGACACCTGCTGTGGTCGTTCATGTTGACCCTAACAGAGTTTCCATTCAATCACCGAGGATCACAATTGTGAACCTCTCATAAATGTTCTCGACAGATTGCTAAGATCTGTGAAGGACTCGGTAATGTATCACTTGCGTCCTTATTGTTGAACGACAAGCGATGAATTGTCAAGTGTACCTAAGAGATCTTTTGATGAGTCTCGTGGCTCTAGACTCAATAGTGCGTTTTGGTTTTCTTAAACGGAGACTAGGGAGAGGGTCTCCTTGCTTCAATACCGGCAATCTCTAGAGAAAGCCGATAGTTTATGCGGGTTCCTGTGAGAATGAAACAAGCTTCTGTTGAGAGAAACTTGAGTGGTTAAGAAGGTTTAGTGCATGCGCCACTGGGTCCATGACGACTTTGATCTTCAATACCGGCCATCAAGTGACAACCAGTATATATGAATTGAACCCGTGTCGCCCTAAGTTGAATAATCTGGAGGGCTATTTCTTTTCACCCTTTTCTTTGCATTTCTTTTTAATTCTTCAACTCCTTCTTTCTCTGATTTTCATTTTTTCCTTTTTATAATCATACCTAAGGACTTCTAATTCTAACTATTGGTGGTGTCCTTGGGTGATTCTTCCGGCTATGGCGGATCATAGAACGGATCCTAACCTTAGTCACCTTATAACTCCATGACTAACCTATGTTGCCATAAAACCATTTTCATTGAAAATCTCTCACAGTGGTTATGAGTAAAAGCATTTAATACCAATGTTTGAGAGTTTTTTAAGATTTTGCATAATTAATCCCCCTCCACACGTGCTTAAGAGTTTTGACTGAAATCTGCACGGTGAGAGAAGAGCGCGCACTTTTGAATTGATCAGCTCATGATAGACAATCCCCCGCGAGACACGGTTACGTTGTATAGTTAAAGAGTTACATTGTCAGCTTTTAGGTGACAACTAGCTCTAATAACTACCTTGAAGGTGTGGACAACCTCGAAAGGTTGTCAAACCCGACAAAGTTCATGTCTACAAAGAGATTCTTGAATGGTACATTCTACTAAGACAAGTCCTTTGCGAGACACGTTTACATCACTAGCGAACTAGATTGAAATTATTACCCGTCCCAGACAAGTCTTTTCGATTTACTAGCATTTCAGAGTTCGTCAATTCGTTGGTTAAGTCTATTCACACGATGATTCTCTTGCAAGTTACAACATATTTCTTATCACATAATTTTTCTCCCCTAAAATGGCATATAATGTTATTTTGGACGAAATTTGATATCGAATATGTCCATTTCGAGTTTTGTGGGAAGATTAACACAAAGAACAATTTGTGAACAAAGTTTTTAATCAAATACTCCCCCTCAACAAGTGATATTAACTTTTGAGGTTTTGAAAAACATAAGGGAAGTACTTGTTCTTTTGAGCAAAACTTTGAAAATGAAAGTTTTGATTAGTTTTACTCAAAAGTAAGAAGCTTTCGCTCCTTTTATTAGGATTGTGGCACTGCTGTACCACATGGTCCTTTCATTACATCGCTGGTTGTACATTATGTGCACAACCATAGTTCATAAATCACAAAACCAAGTAATGATAATGAAACAAATCAAGGGTTAACAGGAGAATCCGGTAGTCCGAATAACCAGGAATGCGTTCGGGCGTTGATAGCCTGTGAGAGAAATGCTGACGCTACCTACGAAACTCTCCAACGTTCCGAATCTCCTTCAACAACCTTTCATCGATGCGAGTGATGATCCTCTTAACATCCCTTTTCTCCTTTGAATTCCATCTCTTCTTCGACCCTATGCCTTCATGTATCTCCTTTAACCGATAAGCTAAACCGTCCCTGACTTTCTTCAGTGTATGATCCCGAAACTTATGAAGCTCTCTACACGTCATTAAGCAGCTTTGTAGTTCACCGCGGTAGACGACTCCAAATGGTTTGCTGATGAGGGTGTACTGATGAAGTATGTTTATGTCGGAAGGAGCCTGTGGTTTAGTGAGGTTACCAATTGTCGATATGATTTCATGGCAAGTGAATGTCTTCTACACGTTCTTGGATGACAATGCTTCCGATGTAGATGAGTAGGGACTTGATGGGTTCGCGTTGGATAATTGTGGAGAAGTGTCGCATTCGTCCTTGCACCTTAGCGAGATACATATCTTCAATGTCATTCAGTGACAGTCTCGAAAAATCCCTTCACAAATTCGTAGTCTCTTTGTCTTGTCTTTTACCACAATGTTTTTGTGAAATGTAGTCCCATTTAGACTAGAGAGACATGCCTAATAGCAACGATCTATTTATCACTATACACTTCGTTTTGACTTTTGAACCCGGCAGCTTTTGTAGTATATTCTTCGCTGTTCCGGCCAATGGTGAATCCCATACATTGCATCAAGGTCATACTTTTCCACGGCAAACATGTGAGTAGCTTTTTCTTCGATGGCTATGCAGTTGGAGTAAATTGCTGCCGGGAATGGAAGTGTAAGTGATGTAGTGTATTTCTTTGACACATCGCTACCATGTAGAAGAAATTCCAGGTCATTGTTGAAGAAATAACGGAATGGAATCTTTGGTTGATCTGGTTGGCCAATTGTAGGTAGAGGTCTTGTCCAGTCTGTGTAGTATGGAGCTTTGTCTTTTCGTGTGAAGTCAATGTTAGCTTCAGGGTTGAGCAAATCGATGTTGTTAGACATGGATCATGCTATGTTTTCAAGATGGTACTCAACTTCAATAGCACTTTCAGAGCTGTCTTTGAGCAGTTGAAAAGCTTCATTCTTGATACGTCTCAACTCTGCTTTAGTCATCTTTTTCACCCGAAACTTTTCTTGAAGTAACTTAGCATGCTCCAATGTTCGACCATCTAGCATTTCTTGACCTTCGTGTGAGTGAGGAGTAGCATCAACAAGTGTAGAAAACCAGTCGATTCAGCAGGTCATCTTCGCTAGCCATGAGACAACATCTGTCTTTGTCTTCTTCTTCTTCTTCTTCTGTGGCTTAGATGAGGACTCTGGTTTCTTTGTTGTGGTGGGAGAGGTGGGTTGTTGTCGGGGCTCAGGTATCTCTTCATCATCACCACCAAATTGTACTCGAAGTGATCACTCCTTTTCTTTGTCGAGGTGGTAACCGGAGTCCTGAGGTTTTTAGTAGCACAGAACTTGGTGGAGAGCTTCATCGTTGGAGTCCTTTGGGGTGGTGGTGGCATGGAGGATGATTCACCAGTTTTCTTCGGATGTTTAGGCTCTGTATCTTTGTCCTTATCCTTATCATCATCGTCTCTTAGACGCTTAGGCCTTGCAACTTGCTCCTTGCATGAAGTCTTGAGTTGATATTCCAGTAATGCCTCAAATAGTTTACTTTCGTCTGAGGTGAAAGTTGCAGATCGTTGAGACAATTGTAGCACCAGCTTGGAAATCAACTCAGCATCAGAGAGAACTTGGCTCAATGGATTGATCGTCATTGTTACCAGGGTGGATTGCATTGTTTGCTTGACCAATTTCATGAGATTTGGATAGAGATGTCTGGTGAACATCTCCCCTTGTAACTCCAGAACAGTGTCGAGAAGAAACTTGTGATTATATTCTCTTGCCGTCTTCTCCATTTCCTTTTAGAAATCTCCTTTGATAAACTTCTAGATATGCTCCCTTTATTTCAACAACTCGTTTATCCCGATTTGAAGAAAGTTGATTTTGTCGAGTATTGAAAGCATTTTGTTGGTCACGTCTTTCTTCCCGACTTGCTTGACGATATTGACAATCTTTGTCTAGCTCGATATCCAAGAGTCTGGTTGGTTTCTTCACTGATTTGGATGTGGATCCGGGTTGTGCCTTTGGATGGTGGTGGAGATGAATGAGAGGATGAGTCATGAGCGATGGGATATGAGGAGACTCAGGATCCTTTGGTAGTTCAGAAGTTTCTTCTTTTGAGCGTTCTGGACTATATAGAAGAAAATCATCATAATTGACTTCGTCATCTTTTCCAGACTTGGCCAATTCTTCTGCCTTAATCTTGGCTTCTTCATCAGCTTTAGCTTGAGCTTCCATTTCTGCTTCTGACTTAGCTGCAGCGCCAACATCTTCACTCTTTTTCTTTCTCGGATTCTCCTTTCTCGGTTCCTCAAATTCATAGGTGATGGTATCCTCCAGTTGCCGTTGTTGTTAATCGTGGGTGGTGGTACCCAGCTTCCTTATCGGGGTTTAACAACCCATCAAACGTAGATAGTGCACCACTCACCACCCTCGGGGCCATGAATTTGTTGCTGATACGATTTCTTTGGTAACGCGGTCGGAGTCTCTTTCACCTTTTCCCCGTAGTCTTTGTCCAGTTGCTCTCCTTCGAACTCTCTTCTTTCTTGCTCAAGCACTGAGTTTTCTTTGCTTTTATCG
>OU343220.1:161329176-161505051 GCA_910596185.1 Chrysanthemum makinoi
TCCATGTTGATGGCTGTTTTTAACGAGGTTGTGAAACTTTTTGGAATGAAATGTCTTCTAGTAAAATCAAGTTCACCGGCCATATTTTTCAAAACAATAAGCTGTTTGTAAAGCGGAGTTATAGTAAATTAATTACGGATGTTCAAACTTGGCCGAAACTCATTTTCTGCACACAATTAGCCAAAATCACTATCTTTAACCCTTAATATCTTTATGATCGAGACCTTTTGGAAGAAAACTCCTGAACTGAAACTTTTAGACATCGATTCAAACTTTCCAAAACAGTCGAGTTCGTTCTCTAACGATCGACGTACACCATTTTACGACTAGTTTTCCAAAGCCATTTTTGTTAATTTCATGAAAATTTCGATGACATTGTTTTACGACGAAAAGTGAAAATTTCACCATAAATCATTATAAAACCATTGTAGGATGACATTTTAACGTAAAAACATGTAAAGTCATTTTCGAAGGGTCAAGACGTCAAAAGAGTATTTTTTCGACGATGTGTAATATTTTCAAAACTCGTAAATGGTATAAATAACATACGGAATGCATGCATAACATTACATTGCAACTCATGACATATCATATCATTGATAATAGGTCGGTTAGCATCACATTAAACCTAGGTGTACTCACATTTGCCATTATTCCAGTTTACCAAGTGAGTTTTCATAGCCCCGTCGTATACACTTTTAATTATTTTCAAACCTACGGGGAAGAATACATTGCACAACATTTTTATTACGATACCAAGTACATTAAATTCAATTACATTGCTTAAGTTACCGCATTTGCCAATTGAAATTCCCCATTACATGAACATGAATCGTTAATCTTTGAAGCGAGGATGAGTGGATAGATCTATCGAGGGTGACGCCTCCATCCGAGTTGGTGAATCCCAACTTGTCATACGGATGCATTTCATTTGATAACATTACGGAGTTGTCTGGCAAACACTCTGCAGGGGCATACATTATGAACAGTCTAGTTTCGGGGTCATGGGCTTATTGCAATTGTAACATTTTTTACGTGACTTGAGGGTCATGCCTGATCTATACTTGTGTAGTCGTATAAAACATTTACATAAACCTATGATTTCTCACCAACATTATTGTTGACCGTTTTAGCAATGTATTTTCAGGTAACTGAGGCATTATCATCATGACATGGTTTAGGGACCTACATTTTGAGTCGCGGCGTCGACTTACATATTTGTACATTATGGCACTTTATTTCAAAACATCGTTTGGAATTGTAATATATTTGTATTTCCGCAAACTTTCTAAACCTTTTGGGACCATGTTGTAACTCTGAACGCTTTTGTTAAATATCCAACGATGTGTTTTTAAAACGACACTTTAGGTCGTTCAATATAACTGTGATGAGGTGCTATGACAGTCAATCCCCCAGGAATTCCATTCCGCTGCAAAACAGGTAAATTGGGGGTGTGACAGATTGGTACCAGAGCTACAGTTATAGAGAACTAGGTTGCATCATTGACCCTAGACTATAGCTACATTATCATAGCATCTCATCATTTCATCATAGTACATATTCACTTTTCATGCGGATTCACTTACACTGTATTCGAGGTTATTTACTTTTATTTCACATCGGTTGTCACAGACATGTCTTCAGATTCACATCCCATCACCATATCATCGGACTCTAGCTCGGATGATGTTCCAGCTAACCCCATCATGGATGATGTTTCATCACACTCCACTGAGATCGTGTCTTCCATTGGCTCTACTCCAGCCTTTCCACCTATATTGACTGACACGGAGACCGAACCCTTTGAGGAGGGCGAGGTTGCACCCACTCCTCATGTTAGCCCAGTTCACGATCCGATACACCCACCATCACCACTGCTAGCACCACCATCATCACCATCATCATCATATTCTCTTAGAGATCCTTTGCCTACGACAGACTTGCCGCCCAAAAAGCGTGCTCGTTTTGACATCCCGACACCACCATCTACTGAGCCCGAGCCACCTGCTAGGTTCGAGTTAGGCGAGAGCTCTAAGGCTGCAGCTGCTCGACAGCCTTCTACCGAGGCGTTAGGAGCCCGTATTGATAGTCAGCAGATCCAGATTGATAGGTTGTCACGACAGTTGGAGGAACTGTCGGTAGATAGGATTGAGCCCATTGCTGAGGAGGTCGAGGGTTTAGTGTTAGGCAGGGTTTCGATTGATTTGTCACATCAGAGTATTCAGAATAGGCAGTTAGAGGACAGGGAGAGTATTGCTTCTTTGCAGGGTCAGATTGGAGAGTTGAGGAGTTTGGTGGCTAGTTTGACTACTCAGGTTCGTGATCTTCAGGATCGAGCCGGCGGAGCACCATGAGGTGCCTTATGTAGACTTTTGTCATGTATAGTTTTGACCATTATTATCCTAGTCACGAGGTGTGTGACGTAGTTTAAAGAACTTGTTGTATTTTGGTTGTTGTACAAACAAATGTATCAAGTATTGACTCTACTATGTAGGAATGGTTGTTATTATCTATGATATCGGTCCATGTAGGCCGAAATTTTCATGTATATTATCCACGTGTGTTGTGATTATATTTGTGATATTTCGTTATTGTTCCGTTGTGATTCCATTTACTTTATGCATGATGTGGTTGTGGATATATTTGTATGATGGTTGTTTCTACTTACGAGTTCTCATGATTGTTTCATCTTGTGATTTTGAAGAGTTATGGCGCCTAAGAAAGCTACACCGGAAATGACCCAAGCAGCAATTCAAAAGTTAGTGAATGATAGCATTGCTAATGCTCTAAGAGTCGAAAGGGAAACAGTGGCTGCTGCTGCTGCTGAGACCGCGGCTGCTGCTGAGGCCGCTAGGCTAGCTACTACTCTGGTAATGCCGGAGGATCTGGGGTTAAGAAATGTTCGTACAAGGATTTCAAGAGTGGTGAACCCACTAAGTTTAGAGGTACTGAGGGTGCCACAGCCATGGTTCGATGGTTTGAGAAGTTGGAATCGGTGTTTTTGCTTTGTAACTGTCCGGATGACAGTAAGGTTAAATTTGCTACGAGCACATTACTCGATGGAGCATTGTCTTGGTGGAATTCATATGCTCAACCGATTGGGATGGAGAATGCTTTCAAGCTTACTTGGGAGCAATTTAAAGGTTTGGTGACTAAGAAGTTTTGTCCTCGCACGGAAGTGAAAAAGTTGGAGACGGAGTTCTATGAATTGGTAACCATTGGGTATGATATCGACACTTACATTCGGAGATTCCAGGAATTGGCCGCGTTATGCCCGTCGATGGTACCGGATAATGAGAAGTTACTAGAGGCTTTTATCGGGGGACTTCCCGAAGTTGTTCAAGGAGATGTGACTTCATTTGATCCACAAACAATTGAGGAAGCTATTCGAGTGACTCAGAAGTTGATGGCACAAGTGGTGAAGAGAGGTAAGTACACCAACACCAACCGAAACAACAACAACAACCCCATCAACCGCTTCAATAACAACAATAACCGAGCCAACTACAACAACAACAATAGCAACAATAACAAGCGCAAGTGGGACAACACCAGGGGTAGAAATGCTACTCAACAACCACCCAAAAGGCAAGAGGTTGCTAAGGTTTATGCTGCGGTTCAAAAGGAAGGAAAGGGGTATTCGGGGGTTTTGCCGAAATGTAATAAGTGTTCAAGTCATCACAATCCGGTCGATGTCTGATCCATGTGAGAACTGCAAGAAAGTTGGTCACCGAACTGGGGATTGCAGGTTACCAACTATGGGGAAAATCGGAAACAACAAGTTACATGTTTTGGTTGCGGGGAACGTGGACACTACAAGTATGAATGTAAGAAGGGAAGGAATCAAGGAAATCCGAATCGAGGAGGTTTGGCACCAGGAAGGGTTTACGTCATTGGAGGCGGAGAAGATAGGGAGGACCGAATGTCATAACGGTGCGTTCCTTCTCAATAATCGTTAGCAGTTTTATTTGATTCGGTGCCGAAAAGTTTTGTGTCCACTGCATTTGCACCTTTGCTCAACATTAAGCCAACCACCTTAGATACATCATACATTGTCGAATTAGCTAATGGTAATTTAGTTAGCACCAACACCATTGTCCGCGGTTGCACATTCAATTTTCTTAATCATCCCTTCAACATAGACCTCATGCCCGTAGAACTTGGTAGCTTTGACGTCGTCATCGGCATGGACTGGTTATCTAAACATCGTGCAAAGATCATTTGTGATGAGAAAGTTGTTCATCTTCCTTATAACGGCGAGACTTTGATTATTCGTGGGGAACGAGGTGGAACTAGAATTAGTATCATATCGAGCATCAAAACCGAGAAGTACATTAAGAAAGGTTGTCATGCTTTCTTAGCCCATGTAACCGAGAAGAAGTCGGAGGAGAAGCGACTTGAAGATGTACCAATTGTCCGAGAATTTTCTGAATTCTTTCCCGAGGACTTACCGGGACTTCCACCGGCACGTCAAGTAGAATTTCATATTGACTTAGTGCCCGGAGCTGCACCGATTGCGAGAGCACCGTACCGTTTAGCACCATCCGAAATGCAAGAGTTGTCTAATCAATTGCAAGAGCTTCTAGACAAAGGATTCATTAGGCCGAGTTCCTCGCCTTGGGGAGCACCGGTCTTGTTTGTGAAGAAGAAGGATGGATCCTTCGAATGTGCATAGATTAGCGAGAGTTGAACAAGTTAACGGTGAAGAATCGTTACCCACTCCCCAGAATTGATGACTTGTTCGATCAGTTGCAAGGTTCTAGTATCTATTCCAAGATTGATCTCCGGTCGGGTTATCATCAACTTCGAGTTCGGGAAGAGGATATTCCGAAAACAGCTTTTAGAACACGTTACGGTCATTACGAGTTTCAAGTGATGCCGTTTGGATTGACTAATGCACCTGCGGTATTCATGGATCTCATGAATAGAGTTTGTAAACCGTATTTGGACAAGTTTGTTATTGTGTTCATCGACGACATATTGATCTACTCCAAGAGCAAAGAAGAGCACGAAGAGCATTTAAGGACGATTTTAAGGCTACTCAAGAATGAGAAGTTGTATGCCAAATTTTCGAAGTGTGATTTTTGGAATCGCAAAGTGCAATTTCTTGGTCATGTCATTGATAGTCAAGGACTACAAGTTGATCCCGCAAAGATTGAAGCCGTGAAAGATTGGGCTACTCCAACGAATCCTACAGAAATTCGATAATTTCTAGGACTAGCAGGATATTACCGAAGGTTCATCGAAGGTTTTTCGAAGATAGCGAGACCTTTGACCAAGTTGACACAGAAAAACAAGAAGTACGAGTGGGGAAAGAAACAAGAAGTTGCTTTTCAGTTGTTGAAGCAAAAGCTTTGCAGTGCGCCAATTTTAGCACTACCCGAAGGAATTGAGAATTTTGTTGTATATTGCGACGCTTCGCATAAAGGACTTGGGGCTGTTTTAATGCAAAACGAGAAGGTGATAGCGTATGCTTCTCGACAACTTAAGACTCATGAGAAGAACTACACAACTCATGATCTCGAGTTAGGAGCCGTAGTTTTTGCACTCAAGATTTGGAGACACTACCTCTACGGTACAAAGTGCACAGTGTTTACTGACCACAAGAGTTTGCAATATATTCTTGATCAAAAGGAGCTTAATATGAGGCAACGTCGTTGGTTGGAATTACTCAGCGACTATGATTGTGAAATCAAATACCACCCGGGAAAAGCCAATGTTGTGGCCGATGCTCTTAGTCGGAAAGAGAGGCCTAAACCTTTAAGAGTTCGATCATTAGGAATGACGATTATTTCTCCTTTACCATCGAAAATTCACGAAGCACAGATAGAAGCACTTAAGGAGGAGAACCGACCAAGTGAAAAGCTTTATGGTATGCCCGAAAGCGTAAATGGTTTTGTAAAGAGAGCAGATGGAGTATTATGTTTCAAGGATAGAATGTGGGTTCCATTGCATGGCGGAATACGAGAATTGATTATGCATGAGTCGCATAAGTCAAAGTATTCTATTCATCCAGGATCGGATAAGATGTATCAAGATCTTAAGAAGCTTTATTGGTGGCCGAACATGAAAGCGGAGATTGCCACGTACGTTAGCAAATGCCTTACCTGCTCTAAGGTAAAAGTCGAATATCAGAAGCCGTCAGGTTTACTCCAACAACCAGAAATTCCTCAATGGAAATGGGAACGCATTACAATGGACTTTGTTACGAAACTTCCTAAGACATCGGGAGGTTACGACGCTATTTGGGTAATTGTTGATCGTCTTACCAAATCAGCCCATTTCATACCGATTAGAGAAACTTATTCCATGGAGCAACTCACTAGACTTTATGTCAAGGAAATAGTCTCGAGGCACGGAGCACCAATTTCTATCATTTCCGCCAGAGATAGTCGATTCACTTCAAACTTTTGGAATTCATTGCAAGATTCATTCGGAACTAGATTAGAGATGAGCACAGCATATCATCCACAAACCGACGGTCAAAGCGAAAGGACAATTCAAACGTTAGAAGATATGCTGAGGGCATGTGTAATTGATTTTGGAAATGGTTGGGCTAACCATTTGCCATTGATTGAATTCTCGTACAATAATAGTTATCACACCAGTATAAAGATGGCACCATTCGAGGCACTCTATGGTCGAAAGTGCCGATCACCTGTTTGTTGGGCCGAGGTAGGAGACGCAACTAACTGGTCCAGAAATGGTACGAAACCACGGAAAAGATAGTTCAAATTCGTGATAGACTCGAGCTGTCAGAGTCGACAGAAAAGTTATGCGGATGTTAGGCGCAAGGATTTGGAATTTCAAGTGGGCGACAAGGTTATGTTGAAAGTATCGCCTTGGAAGGGCGTGGTACGATTTGGAAAGCGTGGGAAATTGAACCCGAGATACATTGGACCATTCAAGGTTTTGAGCAGAGTTGGTCCGGTAGCCTACCGACTTGATCTTCCATCAGCACTTAGCCATGTGCACAACACGTTCCATGTTTCAAACTTGAAGAAATGTCTTTCGGACGAATCGCTTGTTATTCCATTGGACGAAGTTCAGCTTGACGACAAACTCACTTTTGTGGAGGAACCTGTAGAAATCATGGACCGCGAGGTCAAGCAGTTGAAACAGAGTCGTATTCCTATCGTGAAGGTTCGTTGGAATTCTCGACGAGGTCCTGAGTTTACTTGGGAACGGGAAGACCAGATGCGACACAAGTATCCTCATCTTTTCACCGACACCGTTAGACCTAACAACGATTGAATTCAGGGACTGAATTCCTTTTTGGATGGGCGAATGTGACAACCCGTACTTTCAGGTCATTTCTCGACACAATTTATGCCTCACAATTTCAACATTTATCGTAAACTTGGTTTACGTGTTTCAAATTCGCGTAACCTTAAAGGTTTAGCGGCGAATTCATGATCATAACATCACGTACATTTCATATGGACTAAGATTAGTCTACATTTCATTGACATCATTTGCATCATAATAATTCATTCATGACATTTCATTTCACATTTAACGCGTAATTTTTATATTAAATAAACGTTATCGCGTGATTTATTATTTTAAATATTTAATCCGTTACTTTCAAAAATGATCCCGATGTATTTTTAAACTTACATTTAGTTTATAAAAATTATATTTTTAGTTTTCCTAGTGTTTCAAATTTATTTGGTACATAAATCGTTAAAGTTAAATTATTACGACGTTTTCTTAAAAACTACTCGATAATTATTTTATCACTCAAATTTCACAAGGAATGTATTTTTACAATTTTTATTATCTCAATACATTCTATTTTGATCTATTAACAATTACTTTTACCTAAAAATTTTCCATTTACCTTTACAAGTTACATTTTCCTACCTTTGTAACATTTACTTACAATTTTAATTATAATTTATACACAAGTACATAAGTAAAAATAAATAAATAAATAATTTTTACCAAATCCCTCCCCCCTTGGCCGACCAAGGGGGAGGGTAACAATAAATGTGGCATGGTTCTTTGAATGTATAAATTTATACACTTACCTAAAGTCTTCATTCATTTTCACTCATTTACTTGCAATAATTCATCAAGTGTTAGTTGCTTTTCTCTCTTTGTGTCTCTCCATCCAAACCGGTTCATCATCAAGAAACAAGGGATCAAAAATTTTTGCTAGCTCAAGGGTTTAATCAATCTAGTTATCACTCTTTATAAGGTTTTGAAATAAAAACCAAGAGTGTTTAGGATTTACCTTGTTACTTTCACCTCATCATATTCATTTGTAAGCATATTTCTTTCATTTTCATGTTTCCTTATCATTTCATATTCATCTTTTCATTTTTGGTACAAACATGCAAGACATATGTGATTTATACCATTTTACATGATTTTTAGTATATATAAATATATTTGGTCATCCTATAATTATTCCCATGGTATTCTTTGGTCTTGATGATGTCTAGGAACCCATGACACCCTAAGAAGGTGTATGGTAGGATTAGATTAGTTTTGGAGTTGATTTGAAGGGATTAGAATAGGTTTTGTCCGAGAAAAACTATTTTCGATAAGTATATATTGTGTTCTGTCCTTGTTTTGATTTTCTGGAAAATCCGACAGTAGGCACGACTTTTTGGCCTTGATAATTAGAAAATATACTTTAAAACGAATCCGTGGCCGCTTGAACGGAATAAAACGGACTTATAACGAAGTCGTGGTGAATTTTTAAAGTTTGACGACGAAATATATTATTTTCAGAAATTTCAGCATACTATATTTATTTTGTCCGAGTCAAAAACGAGCCTTAAGCTTTACAAATTATTTCGACTTGTCAAAAATATATTAGTATACTTTGATACGAAGCTAAGGACGTATTATACGTAGAAAACGGATTTGAAACGACAAATATATGCACGTTTTCATAAACTTGCCGTAACTATTATTTTCTGAAAAACTATATTATTTTTACGATACAAGTATTTTAGTAGCTGTAACGTCCATGTTGAGGGCTGTTTTTAACGAGGTTGTGAAACTTTTTGGAACGAAATGTCTTCTAGTAAAATCAAGTTCACCGGCCATATTTTTCAAAACAACAAGCTGTTTGTAAAGCGGAGTTATAGTAAATTAATTACGGATGTTCAAACTTGGCCGAAACTCATTTTCTGCACACAATTAGCCAAAATCACTATCTTTAACCCTTAATATCTTTATGTTCGAGACCTTTTGGACGAAAACTCCTGAACTGAAACTTTTAGATATCGATTCAAACTTTCCAAAACAGTCGAGTTCGTTCTCTAACGATCGACGTACACCATTTTACGACTAGTTTTCCAAAGCCATTTTTGTTAATTTCATGAAAATTTCGATGACATTGTTTTACGACGAAAAGTGAAAATTTCACCATAAATCATTATAAAACCATTGTAGGATGACATTTTAACGTAAAAACATGTAAAGTCATTTTTGAAGGGTCAAGACGTCAAAAGAGTATTTTTTTTCGACGATGTGTAATATTTTCAAAACTCGTAAATGGTATAAATAACATACGGAATGCATGCATAACATTACATTGCAACTCATGACATATCATATCATTGATAATAGGTCCCGGTTAACGCATCACATTAAACCCCGGTGTACTCACTTTTGCCATTATTCCAGTTTACCAAGTGAGTTTTCATAGCCCCGTCGTATACACTTTTAATTATTTTCAAACCTACGGGGGAGAATACATTGCACAACATTTTTATTACGATACCAAGTACATTAAATTCAATTACATTGCTTAAGTTACCGCATTTGCCAATTGAAAGTCCCCATTACATGAACATGAACCGTTAATCTTTGAAGCGAGGATGAGTGGATAGATCTATCGAGGGTGACGCCTCCATCCGAGTTGGTGAATCCCAACTTGTCATACGGATGCATTTCATTTGATAACATTACGGAGTTGTCTGGCAAACACTCTGCAGGGGCATACATTATGAACAGTCTAGTTTCGGGGTCATGGGCTTATTGCAATTGTAACATTTTTACGTGACTTGAGGGTCATGCCTGATCTATACTTGTGTAGTCGTATAAAACATTTACATAAACCTATGATTTCTCACCAACATTATTGTTGACCGTTTTAGCAATGTATTTTCAGGTAACTGAGGCATTATCATCATGACATGGTTTAGGGACCTACATTTTGAGTCGCGGCGTCGACTTACATATTTGTACATTATGGCACTTTATTTCAAAACATCGTTTGGAATTGTAATATATTTGTATTTCCGCAAACTTTCTAAACCTTTTGGGACCATGTTGTAACTCTGAACGCTTTTGTTAAATATCCAACGATGTGTTTTTAAAACGACACTTTAGGTCGTTCAATATAACTGTGATGAGGTGCTATGACAGTCAATCCCCCAGGAATTTCATTCCGCTGCAAAACAGGTAAATTGGGGGTGTGACATAAAACCTCATGGTTAATTTTTCAAAATTGCACACCATTTCTCCCAAAGTAGACAACCACTGTATTCCCAACACTACTTCACAACCTCCCAAAGGTAATACCATAGCATCAATCATGTAAGTGTCTTCTCCCATGGTCAGAGACAAACCACAACACATCAAGGTACTGGTCATAGCTTGACCATTAGCCACAGACACTTGCAAAGGACACATAGTTTTAGTCTTACAACCCAACTTTTTAACAGTCTGCAAATCAATGAAGTTATGTGTACTTCCACAATCCACAAGCACATGCACCCCTTGTTTGCCTACCATACCCTTAACCCTCATTGTCTGATAATTGTACACACCAGTGAGTGCATTTAATGAGATTTGAGCCACCATTTCATTATTATGATCAATTTCAAAAGTGCGATCATAATTCCCCAAATGACCCATTTCATCATTAGCCAATTCTTCTTCCACGGACTCAATTTCCTCATCTAACACCACTTCTAATGAATGCAATTGACCACTACATTTGTGTCCAGGCACATACTTTTGATCACAGTAAAAACAAAGATTCTTAGCCCTCTTATCTTCCAATTCTTTTTGAGTCAACCTCTTAAAAGGTCTATTCTCACCATATGGTGTTCTTGTGGGTGCAGGCAAAGCCATAGGTCTATTAACTGGTTTTGGTAGAATACCCTTATCCTTATTGACATAACCAGTAGCAACAGATCTCATAGGAGATTGGAAATTATACCTTGGCTTTAATGCAGCATTATTGGCTTCTTGTTTCTTGGCCTGGCTATACGCATCCATCAATGTTGACAACTTAAACATTCTAATGGGCATCCCAATTTCATCCTTCAACCCTCCAATGAACAAACTAATGGCATATTCTTCACTCAACTCCACCTTATTCACCAATTCTTCAAACAAATCTTGATATTGTTGTACACTACCAGTTTGTTTCAAGTTCTTCAAATCCATCATTGGATCTTCAAAACATGAACCAAATCTTTGCAAGGCTTGTTTCTCATACACCTCCCAAGAACTGTTCTCACCAAATCGCTTAATGAACTGTTGATGCCACACCAATGCCTTGTCATGCACATGCATTGCAGCAATTCCCACTTTCAACTCATCATCTACATTATCAAGACAAAAGAACTGCCTACACCGAAAGATCCAACCCTTCACATCATCCCCATTGAATCTTGGAAACTCAAATTTAGACAACCTACCATATTGTGTAGTTATCTGACCACCATTTCTACCATTGTTACCATAATTCCCAGAACTGGTACCTTCACCATTCCTCATTCTTTGCATTTCAGCCATCAAATCTGCCATAGTTCTTTGCAAATCACTAACAGTTTGTTGGAGTGATTCCATTGAAGAATCTTGATTATTAACTGTGGTTCTTGTATTCACCATCTCACCAGTAATGTTATTGCTCATCTACAATGGAATAACAACTACTGGTCCTATTCTTGATTACCCAAACCAAATGCTTCTGATCAGCTTGTTCAAGGCTAGAGAATTTAACCACTAATGGGCTAGCCTTGTGACCGTACAGATGTTTGGCACTAATCTGATGTAATAGAATAGGTGAAATTAGTGGTGACTAATTTCTTGCCGGAAAATCTTGTTCTTGTCGGAATTACGCCGGAGAAGATAACCGGAAATCAAGAATGTCGGTTTAACAATCTTGAAAATTATCTTGGTGCCAAGAAAGGGCTCTGAATACCACTTGATACGTACCAGATTGTAACAACCAGAAATCAGTTAAGAAATGTAGTTGTTATGAAAGCAAACAGGGAATCACATAAGAAGAAATGAATCCGTATTTGTATTCAAATGATTCACTAGGATTGTAATGGAATTGAGAGAGAGATATTACAAATCTTTTCATGAATGCATTACAAGTGAAATGGAAATGAGTATTTATACAAAGAAAAAGAAGAAGTAACAGATTTTCCCGCCAAAAGTTATAACTAACTTTTGGCCTTCAGTAGAATCCGCAGTTGGGAGGAAGGAGAACTGGCTTTCAGTGGAATCCATCAGTAGAATCCAAATTGGCTTATATCAGGTATACAAGAGAAAGGAAAATCGTAATTCTAAAATGAAGAGGTTGATGTCAAAACCGTATTTATATTAGACCTAATTAAACAGATCAAAGTTTTTTCCTTGCAAAGATTCAGATAGACTACATTTTTACTGTAATGTGCTTGATATGCCTAAGAAACTATGTAAGAAATCCAACGGTTTTCAATATTTAAATAAATTAGAGAAATGGACTATAAAGAAGATAATTTTAAACTGTACCAAAAATCTTGGTGATTAATCGCCAATATTTACAGATGTTCAAGGGTAAAAGTAGCAAATAGTTTATACCGCCATGACAATATGGTTTAAAAGGTTGCAACATTGCATTGAACAAACATGAGGTAGCAGATGATGCATACCCTACCATGAAAAGAATGAACATGGAAATAAAAACTGAGAATCTGAAATTAATCACAGTAAGGAACTATTCTAGTAGATAATGGATGCATACTGTAAAACGATCAATGAGCTGAACTATGAGAGGCGCTGGCCAACTTTTCCCCTCCATCAGTCAGCCTCACTTTATGCATCCAGTCATACTCTACCACAACACCATCACCAAGATACTTCGCTCCAATAATCCAATATTGTTTGCTGGTGTCGATAAACAATTCACTTTTACCAGCAGCGTTCTTCACTCTCATCCCCAGCTTTGCCAGCCCGCCTTGAATGTACGTCCCAGCATTGGGAAAAATCGTGTGCCTGAATTTTTATGAATAAACAATTGGTTTAATGCTTCCATCAATGAGCTCTAAACAACTAGGATCGACTTTTAATCTGATGGTGCCACTATGATCTGGGACGTACACCCTCCAAAGCTGACCATTGAAGTTGCTAATCCGGAGGGTGAAACGCTCCCAGTGGCCGACGTGTTCACCTGTCTGATGATCCATCATGTCAATGTTCACGTTAAGTATCTTGAGAGTAGACGTATCCGGTCCCTTGAATGGGAAAAACATCCTTATATCAATGTCGGTAAATATACCACCATTAGCCGGTTTAACTTGAACATTAACCTCTGCAGTTTCGAGATAGCCGTGTTTGACAAAGGTATAGTCGTTGCCGTTAGGTTTTCTAAGAACCACGGGACTGAGGACGGTAAGTAAACCTGGGGATGGTAGTAAACCGTGGGCCCGTAATGATGGATTAACGCCTTTACTTGCTCCAAAACTGGCATTGTTGCTCCAAGGTTTGAATTTATCAAGCAACACATACTTAATTTCTTAACGCTGCTGAACTCCCTACTAGAGAAAAAGAACCGCCCGAAAAAAACAGGTTTACAGTTTACACGGTTTTGTAAGAGAAAAACTGGTGGTAGTAACATATTGAACATCTGCAGTAAGATCCTCCCGAACACACCTAACGTGTTCAAGATCAGGCTCCATATCATACTCAGGCCAGTTTATTGAAAGCAGTAACTACAAATCTCAGAGCTCGGTAACCCCAAGGGAGGGATGGGTTCCCACAGGCAAACTTTCCTCAGGATGGATATAAATTTTAGCTTTTAATCTACAGGTGACTTTAAAGGAGGATGAGGAGAGTCGTCAGTAGTTTTATATCAGTCAATCTCGTGCAACAAGAACATATGCACCTCTAAGTTGTTCATGGCTGCACTGAAAGTAGTGATCAAGGGCAAAGAACCCATTGGTTATTGACACCAGTTTATAAAATGTAACCATACCGTTCTTGTTTGCAGGGTCATTTGGGTTGGGAGACGACATATACTCGAAATCTGTCACCATAGCCAACTCTAATTCTCCATCAAGCCTTATTCTTCCCATATTAAAACCACCTTCACCTTCCATAACAAAAGCTAGAAACAACAAAAAAGAGTTAGTTGTTGTCTTCAAAAGGTTAAAACAAACATAAATATTTCATCCTCTTTATGTATTGTAAGTATGTCTTACATTGCCGAAACCGTTGCTCATCGCAGGTTACAACCAAAATCAATACCACCGTTAGTAATCGTCGCAACTTCCGAAAACGACCAAAATGCAACATGCCGAAACCGGATAAAATATTTTTTGTAGATGTTTCAATACGCTATAATGATATAAAATTTAGAAATACAAATGACAAATCTAATTGGCTAGTCAAAAGAGAACTAGTCAAGTTAACTAAGGGCATGCTTGGTTGGAGGTTATAGGTACTAAGGAATGGGAAAAGTAATCAAAAGTGATGTTGGTTAGAGATAATAATGGAATAACCCATTATCAACAGTAAAAGTCAAGGTAAATAGTCAAGTACTCAAGTATCAATAACAAATAAATAAAAGAACAAAGTTGAGGGGATAAAAATGAAAACAAGTAAACTTGAAGGGTATAAGTATGATTTTTGAAGTTTTAGGGGTGTTTAGCTAGTTTTTGTCAATCATATTCTTCCAGACATTTTTCTGCGCAAGTGTCGATCAAGGGAGTTCAAGAGAAGGAGAGACTCATAATTAAAGAATAAACTATAAACATTCATGTGATATTAGCGCCAAGCCACAACCAAGATAAAAAGGCTGATATTATCAAGGTAAAACCCGTTTGTATTCAGTTAGCTTAGCTAACGGATATGTGATGCGTATCCCTAGGTACGAAGATGGATTCTGCGGGTAGATAACTATTACGAATAAGTACTGGAGAATCATACACCTCCGTGACAATGAGCTACACCAAGTTTTGTTAAGAACTATCTTTGAAAGTAATGCAGAGTTTATATTTTGATTAAGCTTTACAAAGTAAGGTTTTGAATTCGATGTAAACCTTATAGTTATTGATCCTAATGAAACAATTTATTTCAAAAAAATCCGGGTGTGACACAGAATGAGGTTTGTACCCAAAAAAAATCAAATTCCTTGTTCAGCTAAGTTGTTTACTTACCGGTTAACGATGCTATTCACATCTAAGATGTCGTAGTACTCACAGTGCACACCCTGAACTAGAAGCGCCATTAGTGGAAACAAAGCTTGTGTTTTTGCTTTGTTAATAATAGCAGTAAACATGATAAGCTTAGTCATAGCCCCAACTCATAACAACATGAAATATAACGACAAGCGGGTTCTGATGTTCAAATTCTAGCATTGCAAGTCTTAAGATGATAAAATACTATGGCCATAATTACATTTACAATTCATTTAAAACTTAAACAACAATATCATATTAGTACCACGAGAAACCTGTTCTATCATACCATCTGATTTTAAATTAATCGTTTTGGAAACCACAGCAAATTTGGAAATCACAAGGAGTAAGATTAAGGCCTCGTAAAACATCACATTTTTAACCACTTGGGCTTCACCATCTTCTTCTTCTCCACGGGCAAATTTTGTGTTGCAGGGGCAGAAGCAACAATGGGTTCAGGGGCAGGTTGATCAAGCTTAGACTTCTGCTCGGGTATGACTTCTAGACCTTTTAAAGCCATGACATCCTCTTTAAGAAACGGGCCTTGTGCTCTATCATCACCTGGACATAGAAACACATCATCAAATAAAATTTCGACTGTTAAACAAAATTCCATATTCTCCTCAACAGATTTGAATACAGTACATGCTAAAATGTTAGCTGCACATAGCAAGTATTATATGAAAGAGGCAACAAGAACTAACCTTGTGGTAGGTCATATGAAAAATAAACATTTGCACCCGGAGCAAAGCCAGCAGAATAGAAGTCCTGAGACATGTCCTTTATTTGCTTCTTAGGAGGAATAGTGTCTGAAAAAATTGCCAGTATTCTCTCAGATAATTATTCGTTTTCACCAGATGTGGCAATTTCAACCCATTTGCTTCAACATGGGTTTATTTGGTTTAAATTTTATCTCTAATGCATATTAAGGGTAAAAAAAATGTAGCTAAAAAGTGAATGGTTATAGCTTTTACAATCACTTTCTATAAAATAAAAATAAAAATATGTATAGTACTATTAAATAGCAAAGTTTTGGGTGACCATACGTGATACTTTAATTATTTAGCAGAGTAGACCAAAAAAGGGTTGATGGGTGAACCTAACCCGGCCTGATCCGTTTTGGCATTTTAACACGCATTGTTGCCCATTTTTATTTGTTACCCAGCCCAGCCAACCTGTCTACTTTCTACAATGTTCAAAGTTTTACAAATACAAATAAAGCTTCATCTAGCAAGATGATTCAAGATAGCTACTGATGTGTTTATCCTTCTATACATGCATTCTTTTAAATAGACCATTGTTTGTGTTAAGGAGTTAGAATACTGTATTAAATTATTGTATGCTTACATAGATAGAAAGGGAGGTCCGGTTGAGCCACAACTTTCACAAGATGATCAAATAAGCTTTGCACTGGCTCTGATGAATCGAATGTCACTTCTAATGTTTGGTTATCTGGGAACCTTACACGAACCACTGCCTATAGGAGTAACGAAAATGTTAAAATACAAGTTACAACATACTAATAATCCAGATCCTAAAAACTATATTTACGTAAAGGAGTTGATCGAAAAATCAGGTCAACATTTACCTTGGTAATTCTTGATCTACTAGCTGCTGCTTTGGCCGCTGCTTCTGCATCTCGAATTTTCTTCGTCTTAAGGCGATTATCTGCTCATAGTTGGACATAACCAGATTTTAGTAATGGTAAGGGCAAAATTTTAAACATCAAAAATCACTTCTCTAAAGAGATGCATTGCCATGTGTATTTAGACTATTAATGAACAAGACATGTCATGGTGTTTAGACTTCTGACAATATTATAACATGTTTAACAATGCCATCTTGTCAAGTCATCATCACTAAGAACTTGCGACATATCTCATCTAGATTTTTATAGCAATATGATATTTTTTTGATAGGAAGGGAAAACACATTTCTACATGGATGAAAATGTGTGTGTTACTATGTTATGAATGCTTCTAGCGTGTATTATCAGATAGATACAGGAGCACAGCAAAATGTTGCTCTGGGTTGTGAGTTACCAAAGTTTTAAGTTTTAACATTGTAACTATATACATGCACTTATATGTTCTACTCCCTAAACTTAAGATAATCTAATGTATTCTACAGAAAAATGTAATCATTGAACGGACCTACTACTAGAAAAAAAACACACCATCCTAATACATATCCTCACCTTCGATCTTTTTGGCAGCCAAAACGCGATAATAATCTGATGTGCTGAACTCCATGTCATCTGGATCCTCTGTCCAAAAAACAAATCACACATTAAAATCACATAATGAACTACGCACACGTATCATTTCTATACAGTTATAAGAGAAGTCAGGTTCCAACCACTGCTGGAGGCAACATTGGATGTTTGAGGTATTGTTGCAGTTGTTGTCTCAAATACGCGTATTTCTCGCCCATAATTCTGTTTTGCAGCATCAAGCTTTTCCTAAATCACCAACAAAGAGTATCATCATTGCAAAACAATAGACCTTCCCAAAAGGAAGATTAAATCCAACAAACAAAAGCTAGCATCATCAAGCTCTTCAATTAAGTGTATTAAAATTTCAAAAGCTCAAATTAAATACAAATCGACCACATGGAGACTAAATAGATTATGCACTGGATCAAAAGCAAGTCAAACAAGCAAACTTTCTAGCACAGAAACCCTAATATATGACTTAAAACCTTTATCGCTTACAAATTTAAGCA
Organism: Chrysanthemum makinoi; assembly: GCA_910596185.1. Lineage (NCBI taxonomy): Eukaryota > Viridiplantae > Streptophyta > Magnoliopsida > Asterales > Asteraceae > Chrysanthemum > Chrysanthemum makinoi. Next base: position 161,347,323 of record OU343220.1, read on the forward strand.
AGTAGAATATATATTAGGGGTTGTTTGGGATTGCTCATTAGGAGGATGATCCAAACTACTTCTATGGGCTTATTTTGGAGTAAAATAAGTAGTTTTCAATAATCAGATCATACAACAACAACAACATACCCAATCCCGCCATAGCAGGGTATGGGGGAGGTAGAATGTAGACAGATCCTATCCCTACCCCAGGATAAGCCTGAGAGTAGAGAGACTGCTTCCAAGGAGACCTCGGGCAATCAATAATCATGGGCACATCTATAGAGGTCATCCAACACTATTTGAATCATGGGCACATAGTATAGTCTTGAATAAATAACACTGTGAACACAAGGAACACTAAAATCAAATAAAAGTAAAAGTTATATAAAAAAGAAGAGAATAAAACCGTGGCAAGATGAGAGTCCATAGGATCAGGAAACGAAAATCTTGTTCGTTTGCTAGTTGGTGAAGAAGGATCGGCTAGCATCGGCGACCAGAAACAAAACCTTGTGTGTCTGGTTTGTGTTTTTGTCTTTTGCGTCACGTTTGTATTATTCCTTGGAGAGATAGATAAAGGAAGACTTGTAATGGGTGGGCTTCTAGTTCTACTCGGTTTCTTATTATTATTATTATTCTTATATACTAAAAACCGTACATGGTTGCTTCACAATGGGGTTGGCAGGAGTATGGTTTCTTCACAACATTGTGTTTGCCACATGTCTTTACATGATTGGAGAAACATTAAATGAAGCATTAAAACCACCGCCTCTTGCTTCCACCGCCTCTCTCTCTCATTAAAAAAGATCCACCGCCTCTCTCTTAGTCATCTTCTCCATCTGATCTCACACCCAGATCTACCATCTTAACATCTTTCCCACCTCCCTCTGTTTCTTCCACATATTCACAAACCCAGTAATCACCTTCGACGTCACCAAAATCACCACCATCGACACCACTGATCACCTTCGACACCACCACAACAACCTTCAGCGCCACTATTACCCAAAACCACCAATTACACACGCACCGGCGCACCGCTGCCCACGATTTGTTTAATTTTTGTTAACTTTGGTTTCTTTTTTAAAGGTATGTTCTTTCTTTTATTTTTTTGTGTTAATTTGTTTATTGTTTTGTTTAATTGGGTTTGTTAATATTTGTTTCCTATGTTTGTGTCGATTAGATGGGACCATCGTGAACCGCACTGCCGGCGAACCACCACCACAACAGTGGCCACCACCGTAGTCAGCAGTAGCACCACCACAGGTATCTTCAAAAGTGTTATACTTCTAAAGTTCCTATTGAACATATTTTTTAGAAAGTCATGCGCATTACATATTAGATAATATATTGATTGGTACCGTTTGATGTTTGGGGTTAAATGATTGATTGATATCAAATAATATACTGATTGGTGTTGTATGATGTTTGGGGTTAAAAAGAAGATAAATTTGCTAACTTGATTGTAGCAGTCTTCATAATTGTTATCTCTAAAACATGATAATTATCATCTTAGTTTAGTGACTAAAAAATAGGCAGATTGGTGGGATCAAAACAGGTAATTCTTTATATGGGTCGACTTATAAAATTTTTCCTTAACTGTTTATGTTGTAGAATTCTCAAAAAGGAGGCGATATAAGGCGTCGAGCCCAATGACAAATGACTCTGCACCAAAAGGATTTAAGCCCACACCAACCAGGCTAAGAAAAGATCAAAACACAATTGAAAGGAAAGAGGTTCTAAATCCTCAAATGCCTACAAAGGTATTGACTATTAGTTGTTATATTTATTTGAAAATAAAAGTAAATTACTTTTCTTAAAGACAATGTCAGATACTCAGATTACTCTGTTTCGTATGGTTCTTCACAATTTTTTTTCTTCTAAACTTTGTAGTCCAATAATGTGTATTCTTATTTAAAGGTGAGACTGGAAGCAGGAGTTTCAAATAAAGGAGTGGTTGTACTATATAGTCATGATATGGGTTACAGTCAAAAGTGTGGAAGTCATGGAGAGCTGAAAAAGATTGACCGATAAGGTAAACATATGTTAATCCATAACGTGACTATATCTTGACCGTTATCAATTATTAGTCATGATTACATAATGGATGGCTGTGGGTGATTAGTCTTAATTATTGCTACTCAGTTCAGGAATTTACTGATAAGTTTATTTTTTAAGCTTATTAGGTTGCTTATTTGAGATTATCTCTTAATTAAAAATGTGATGAAGTTGCTGATGGTTGCTTGCAGATGGCTGATGCTTGCTTGCCAATCATGTAAGTGGCAGTGCTCATGACTGGGCTGAACGGTCTTAATGAGTGTGGTAAGGTTAGCTTTTTTATTACATGAAACTTTTTGTAACATGTTTTCTCCATGTGTAATGATATTAGCTGTAATCAGATATTTGTACGTATTTACAGAACTACATTGGTTTTAAGCTGTCGTAACAGTACGTGAAACCAAACCACACAATGAATTTCTTGAAATGTTTCCTGATGAAGAAAACATTAGTTTTTGGCTTTTAAATATATTCCACTTACATTATTGTCTATAAAATGAAAAAAATGTAAATGGGTCTAAAAGATAGATTGCTCATTGCAGCCGTTTTATTTCATACTTGAAATCTTATACCCTTCTAGACTGTGTAGGTGATTTTGGTTCGCCATGACATCAATGTCGCTTGGATATCATATGCAATGGAACGATTCCCAAATAAAGTTCACCAAATAGGAATAGAGAGGGAATCATGTGGCCTATCATCGAGAACAAAAAAGGTGGCTAACCCACCAGCTTCCATGGTTTCCAAAGTTACAAGGTATATTTTGTTTATACAAATCCTTTGTCGTATAGGCTGGGTCTTTTTTCAAAAGAATTTTTCCAATGAAACCTTTATGTTTTTCATACGTGTACTTTGCTTATGAATCGGTCGATTTGGTATATTCATTTATTTAATACAACTCATTTTGTTATATGGATTTCCTCGCTTCAGTTTTTAAACAACCGTCTTAGCACTAAAGATCCTTTTTTTAGCTCGGGCGTGACTGTAGGAGCAGGCATATCAAACCTGTATGGATGTGGCACCTATATTGTAATTCATGTTTGTAGTATTAGCAAATATCATTCGGTTAATAACTTAGCAACTACTTTTTTGTTGGGCTGCTGTAATTTGGTTATGTGCATTTTTTAAGCGAATACTATATTTATAATGAACTAAAGATTGTTTTTTATGATCTTCCGTTGTGTGTTATTGATTATCACCAGGTATCCATTACTAGCTATCTATACAAAGAGCAACTGATATTGATCCCAGGGAATTGATGGACTTGCATTCAACATCAGTTAATAATGAATATTTTGCATATGCTGCTGTGAGACAGGATCATCATCACCACCTGGATTTCTTAAAGGTCAAATTGAAGAGTACGTCAAATTTGTAACCACCCTATCCACAGATACACACACTGGCTACCAAGAAACGCCCAAAGGTACGTTGCCATTTCTGATGCTCTTAATTAATGTCTACCATAAATCGGACACACTACTATAGGAAAAATGGTGGGGTCAGACAAGTTGGTGTTCAATGTAGTTATTTGTACAACGCCTACTTATAAATAAACATTTATTAGCTACTTGAGCTAAGCATTGTAGAATATTGAGTTTCGATTTGCTTATTTCGTGGTTATGTTAAATTTAGTTTTGATAAGTGGATAACTTTTGACTTATTGCAAAACTTAACTGCTAATGAACAAGCAACTTCTATGATCACTTTGGAGTGTTTGTTTAAGCTTATATGTGGGCTTATGAGCTTACTATTACAACAATCTGTTTTTAGTGTTATGTTAGGCAACTATTGTATTTGTTAAATTTTATTGTTTTTCTTTTGTTTGGTTCAATTGAACTTAATTTAAGGGTTGTTTAGGATTGCTTATTTTTCCTGATTTTACTTATAGATAAGACCTGTTAAATTGTCTAGGAAATACTGCCTGCATTTGCTCATTTTTATCTAAGCATGCAATTTTCACTGATTTATGTATTATCCGCGTTTGCAAGGTTTCGGGGCCTGATTTTTCTGTCGTAAACAGGCCTTTTGCGTGTATTATCTACTATTATAAATAGGGTGTTTGGTTAAGCTTTTCTGCTCTCACAAATACGACGTCTGGTCATATTACCTGTCAGGTTTTTTAATGATAATGTCTGACATATATGTAGCGGCTTTGAGTTTGTGAAGTAGTAAGATCAAAGGTTATTAACGGCATGGATTAGGCTTTTTCATAGGAGGCTATGGTATTAGTTATATGATTGATTTTTGAAACATAAGTTAGTTATCGATTGCTGTTAGTATGAGTCATTGATATTGAATGCTCAGTCTATAAGAGGATAGGTGATTAGATATTGGATGCGAAATCATTGTTATATAATTTCTAATTATATGGATGACAATGTTTAGGTTGTAAGTTAAGAAGGCTAAAACTTTGTAGTTAGTAAGATCAAGATTATGAAAATTTGACGCATTGCACATTGTTATTTCTTATATGGCGATCTCATAACAGTGTTGTATGATGATATTTTTGTAACATTACTCACAGAAAACTAAAAGGCATTAGGTGGTTAAGGGATGTTTGGAATAACTTAGTTTTTGTGCTTATCGTTATTACGTCGCCTTTTAAATTTGTGCAAGTCCTTCTACATAATCTCATTTTTGACCTGAAAACTACTTATATTCTGTCCTAAAGAAAATGCGGATGAGAAGAATTAGTTTGGACGATCAATACACTCCAAACCAGGTTCTTTCTAAAAATAAGCATATATGTAGCCAAAAAAAATAGCTATTCCAAACACCCTTTTAACAATTAGGTAACCAACCTTCTTATGTGTCGACCACATTATACTACGCCTGAATTTACAGATTCCAGTGACATATTATCAATATATATGCAGATTCCACCAGTTTTGAGGTATGTGTCGACCACATTATGCTACGCCTACAAAAAGAAGTTCCCTCCTGCTTATGAAAACTAATATTAGTATCAATGTAAGCTTCAACAAGAGATAATGGCCACTTCCATTTTCAACCAGGTCTGCACATTTTGTTTCATCTCCATTTGTTATTTATTATCTTTTGTTTACTTTTCTGATGGTTAAAACTTTCCAAAACAGAAGAAATGGAGGTCTAGCAAAGAAGTTGTCTCGGGTCATAAGTATTGTGAAAGGCATTTGCATCGTGGAATGTGAACAGGGATCCTGCTTTGGTTAACAAGATTACCGCTGCAACTGCCCAACATTGCATCCGTTCTACTTACTCTACATAGGAGAAACATGTAAATCATCACTTTTATTTGATCAATATATTGCTTGCATCATTTGGTATGTAAATTGCTTGCATAATTTGGTATGTAAATGTAGAAACACCTTAACTGTCTATGTATGTCTACATCCATGTTTCATAGAACACACCGCGGCAACGCGCGGGCACTAAACCTCGTATATACTAAAAGGCATGACAAGTTTGTATCCAAAGTGTTTGCATTAATTGCAAACTTTCCCAACTTGGCAACAATAGTCCCTGAGGTTCAAGTGGCGCTGCAAAATAAGTCCTGCATCATTAATTGCTATCTATAGCAATCTGGCAAAAATAGTCCCTAAAGTTTAAGCGACGTTGCAAGGTAAGTCCTAACCAAACATTAAATGCAAAGTTTCACAACTTGGCAAAAACAGTCCCTGAGGTTTAAGTGTCGTTGCAAAGTAAGCCCTGTAGCATTAATTGCTATCTATAGCAATTTGGCAAAAATAGTCCCTAAGGTTTAAGTGTCGTTATAAAGTAAGTCCTTTGAAGCCAATCCCGCTGCATCGCGCGGGTTTCTACACTCGTTTTATACTACTAGGTGGGAAAGTAAAACGGTCGTGGGCTAAAGTTTTGGGACTAGCCAAATTTAAAGTCGAATTAGGTGGAAACAAATTAATATTTGAATTTGTAACAACTTGTGATTTTTTTTACATAACCGCCCACTTATATAAAGGAGGTGGTACTCACATCACATAAAATTTGATGCATACATCATAATTTGTGCATTACAATATTATACAGTACAAACTGTAATGTACAAATTATGGTGCATAAATCAAAAAATATGGTGTTGGTATCAATTCCTCTTATATAAAGTTTGTGCATGCAGAAAGTTCAAATAAAAATCAAATTATGGATTTTTTATGTGTGCTTATTTTTATTAAAAATAATGATATTTGGTTATATTATTCCTTCATAATATATGTCCATATTTACTAGAAAGAGAAAAATAATAAACATATCAACCTTGAGTAATTGATGTTTTTACAAACCACATTTAAGCATATGTTATAATTTTAAATTGTTAAAGTAAATTATACGGAGTATTTTACATGAGTCAATGGAATATGCATAAATTTATGTATTCATTTTTATTTTATTTTTTATTTTTATTTTTGGTAAAGAGTTTCTCCGATAAATGTATTACTTCAAAAAAGTATTTAAGCACAAAGGATATAGGTGAATCATATATCTCAGCCCATTACATAGATGGTGAAGCTAACATAACAAGACACTTATATCCTCAAAACAGAGAAAAAACAAGATAACTACCAACTAGATTACATTGGACACAAACCAAACATAACCTAACGTCTAAACTTGAGGGATCCTTATGTCAAAAGAATCGCGAAAGGCAACCTGATCAACAGAAAGCTCCTCGTGGTCTTCATCATCATAAGGGTCATTATAATAGGGGTCATCTCCATAAGTCTCCTTCCAACATTCATATAGACTCTTCTTCCCCCCACCACAATTATCACCTCCACGTTTAGAAGAACTAGCAACCCCAGTGTTTCTCGAAGCTAAGAAATTTATGTATTCACTTGAATATCATAGAAACTCGTTCTATCATCATGCATGTATGGAGTTTTGGGTATTACGGTTAAGTTAATACGATCATGATAATAATAACCCAAAAAGTTTTATAAATTAACATCTCCTTTTAGTAGTTTTATTTTTACGGACTAGAAACTTTTTTTCGATTTTTTTCCTTCTTAAAACACGAATTTGAGCCAATTTTTACTAATTGCGTATCAAATTTTGACTTTTGTTAGTTAATAAAATGGTTCGATTTTGCCACGTGATAAAATTAAACTCATCAATTAGCCTAATTTGATTTATATCAGAAACTTAGTTTTTGAAGTTAGCACTAAAATGACATTTTCTTTTATCATCTTAACTACATAAAATAGAAAAATGGTCAAAAAGTCAAAATGTGGAAAAGTGGAAAATGTGAAAAAGTGAAAAATTATTTTTGGTAACTTGAAAAATTATCTTTGGCAACTTGGTAAAAATCATATTGTTAAGTTTTTTAATAAATCGGGTATATCAAACCGAGTCAACCCGGGTGAACAAAAAACCGGCGATTCAATCCGATTCTCAAACAAGCAAAAACCCGGTCCTATCCGGAACGGTGTCCGAGCCGGTTCCCGGTTCAACCGGCCTGATCAATCCTGGTTTAAAAGCATTGCTATCAATCATATTACCGACAAGGGCGCTCATAAATATTACTATTATTTTTTTGTTGTAATTTTAAATTATTAACTTTTGGTTATGAGTATTACTTTATTATTGCAATTACATTTTCATCTTTTCACGTTCTATTTTGAATGTTTAACGAAATACTTGCCACAATATCGCATATCGTTAATTGTCTACCACTAAGAACCGCTGTCGCCAGGCACGGATACTCGCCTAGTATCTCTAAATAATAAAGGAAATGAAAATTTTGAAAATGAATCATTCACAACAATCAAATTAGACCAACAAGAGAGGTCCATTTTAAAATCAAGTCTTCGTATTCGTATAACAACAAATTCAATAAGTTCGACATTTATTCTAACCAATCAACTCAAGAGATGTAAACCATACTTGTGCACTTATTCCATGAAGCCAATACTTTGATTTTATTGCTTGAAATCTTTATGACAACCACACATAAACATCAACAAAAACAAGTCTTACTCTCAGAAATTCCAAACATGTTCGATCGGTATATAAATAAAATTTATATCAAATGTATTAAAGATGAATAACAACTAACAACAAATTCAAGGTTCTTACAAAAGGTGTGCTAGGGAATCGGTTGAAAGGAGAAGTTGATACGCTTACACAGCGCGTTCGAGGTCAAAGGAACTTCCTTTTCGTCGAACAAGTTTTTCAACACCCTAGGCAGTGAACTTAATCGTTGTAGTGTAGTATTAGGGTAAGCCACGGGAATTGATATCGTTCTCTAGGGGAATAGGAATGCTAGTGAGAAGTTACTACGCTAAGGTTGGGGTTGAAGAAGATTATTTTTTTATCTTTTTTATGTTTTTAGGAAATGGAAAGGTACGAATCTCGGGGTTTGAATTTGGGGGTTGGTATTTCTACCGATTACTTCTATTATCTAATTATCTAATTAACTAAGGTGAGGGTAGTCTATGTCTATTGTTGTGTGCTCGTATGATGATTAAAAATGTATTTGCTTAGGCTTTATTACTCCCTAGTTATCTCCTATTGATGGTTGAATTGTCACGTCCTTATGCTTAATCGCGTTGTGTCTCTAAGGTCGTAGGGTATGCGTTTATCCCTAACTCTTTGAAGCTACCAAAGGTTAATGACTACAAAATCTCTAGGATTTATAAACTTTAACTCTAAGGTATTCTTTGGATGTATAGCCTACAATTACTCTAGGTGATTATAAACTAAGGTTCAACAAAGATTAATCAAGCATTAACAATACAACGAATGACCTATCGCAATACTAGGTCAATCACAACTAAGATAAGAGACAACCAATCAATATTCAATAACTAAGTTTCATATTACCTAAGCAAACACACAAGTAAATTAGCCGGACATGGGGAACATGCAAGCATACACACAATCAATTGAAGACATAATTAAATTAATGAAGTAAAACGCTTATCTTGATGTAAGATAGGGTATGGAACCCTAAAATACTGTACAAGACAGCCTTGGTTCGGTTTAGGTTTTTACTCCACAAAACTACACACTGAAAACTAAAAAATTTGGTTTCTATATATAAGGTTACAACTGCGACGGCGTCACCCTTTAGTTTGTGACGCCGTCGGGTCACCGTCATTAGGGTTTCGTCTTGGCCACATTAGCATTGCGACGGCATCACCTTATGCCTGTGACGCCGTCTCCTTCAGTCTCGGACGTCGTCTAGATCAAATCTAGGCCGTCTGAGCTAAGACGCCCTACTCTTTTAACACCTGATGACGTCACTTGAAAATAAGCAATTTGGCTACTGAGTCATCACAAAACTTGTTCCGACGGCGTCACAAGTATAACCTAACGCCGTCCCCTTTCAATTCAGCAGCTTGAGTGTCTCGATTCTTAACTTTAGCCATTTTCTTCGTATATTCGCGCCTTTTCGTCCGAATAAGTGTCATTCCAGCAATTTGCCTTCAAGAGACCTAAAAAGTGAAAAGGAACGATATTAAGTAATAAAGGATACAAAAGTGATCAAATAAGGGCTTAAATGACCTTTCAAAAAGGTACATTTTAAAACCTTATCAGAAGCCAAACCAAAGTAACTCTTGAACACCAAATCCAAACCAAACAATAACCCAAATCACCAGAGCTTTACCCCTTTTAAATCGTGATGAGATTTTGCTGAGTGTGATTTCTTGTGATTGATCAATTGGTATAAAAAGAGGAAAAACAATAGTAAGGTTAGGCTTCCTTTCTTCCCTTGGTTTATGCGAATCCCACACATAGGCAATCTCCCTTTCACTCTTTTGATCTTTAGTACCTCTTGTGACTCCTTTTATTGAAAGATGCGATGGTCAAGAAAAGGATGGGGCAAGTTTCCCGTTTGACCTTCTAGTGATGACAGCCCATCACCATTCGAAAAGGGGTGATTGTGTTTTAGAGGTGGAGAAAGGTGGGTAAATATTTGCTAGAAGAAGAAGATGATGTTTGGAGGGAGGCGCGGGTTTTAATGGGAAACAGACAAGTGATAAAATGTTATCACATGGGAATAGGGGCGTGGGTGTATGCGGGCTAGGGTAGGCTTATTTTAATTTTTAGTATTTTGTAAGTATTGTATTTGTTAGATATATTAGGTTGTTTTGGGTATTAAATATATTTCGCGTCCCGCTGTTTGGATTGTAGACGTATCATTCTAAATGGGAAAAATATAATATTTATACTTCCGGACACGTTTTAAAGAAACTGATACGATGATATAATTTCCGACTTTATTAGCTCGTTTTCATTTTTCATGTTTTCTTTTATGATACTGGTACGCGTGCGGACTCGTAAGACAAGAAAATTTCTTGTGAGCGTGATTTAGTTATCAGTAAATATCATGCATTATCAAATAAGACTACTCGGAGATGCATAAATTTTTATGCAAAAAAAATGAAATGTGTATGCTAAAATGCTTAACTTAGCTCAAATAAGTTTTGATAAACAATCTAGTTTATTGATATGAAAATTAATGATAGTGAAATTTTACAGGTGGCTACAGTACCTACCCCTTAAGAGAATTCCGTCCCGGAATTTTAGTTTACGGTAGTTGTCGGAGTTGAATTTGCAAATAGATGTGGGTACTTAACATGCATGGTGTCTTCGCGTTCCCACGTGTACTCCGGTCTTCTTTTGGAGTTCCATCTAACCTTGACAATAGGAATGCGACTTTGCTTAAGTCGCTTGACTTCCCTATCCATGATTTCAATTGGTTCTTCGACAAAGTTGAGCTTGTCATCGAGCTTAATCTCTTTTAGTGAAACAACAAGAGATTCATCCGACAAGCATTTCTTCAGATTTGAGACGTGGAAGGTAGGGTGTATTCTACTAAGTTCTTCCGGGAGTTCAAGTTTGTATGCAACCGGGCCGATTCTCTCTAGAATCTTGAAAGGCCCAATGTATCGAGGATGTAACTTTCCTCGCTTTCCAAATCGAACCTTTCCCTTCCAAGGTGATACTTTTAACATGACTCGATCACCAACTTGAAATTCCATGGGTTTTCTTCTTACATTGGCGTAACTCTTTTGTCAATCTCTAGCAGCTTGAAGTCGTTGACGAATTTGCACAATCTTCTCGGTTGTTTCTTGGACAAGCTCAGGTCCAGTGAGTTGGACATCTCCAACCTCGGCCCAACAAACGGGCGATCGACACTTTCGACCATAAAGTGCTTTAAATGGAGCTGCTTTGATGATAGCGTGGTAACTATTGTTGTAGGAGAATCCGATAAAGGCAAGTGTTTATCCCAACCTTTTCCAAAATCGATCACACATGCTCGAAGCATGTCTTCCAAGGTTTGGATAGTCCTTTCGCTTTGGCCATCAGTTTGAGGATGATATGCGGTACTCATATCCAAACGAGTGCCTAAATCCTTTTGAAGAGATTTCCAGAAGTGAGAAGTAAAACGACTGTCACGGTCGGAAATGATGGAAATTGGCACTCCATGACGGGATACAATTTCCTTTAGGTATAGTTGAGCAAGGGTTTCCATTTCATCAGTCTCCTTGATGGGTAAGAAATGAGCGGATTTGGTAAGGCGATCGATGATAACCCAAATGGTGTCGTAACCTCTAGCAGTTTTCGGCAGTTTGGTTATGAAATCCATGGTGATTCTTTCCTATTTCCAAACTGGGACTTCAGGTTGAGTTAAAAATCTGGAGGGCTTTTGACATTCGGCTTTGACTCGAGAACACGTAAGACATTTCCCAACATATGTCGCAATTTCGGCCTTCATGTTTGGCCACCAATAAAGCTTCTTGAGATCTTGGTATATTTTGTCGGATCCCGAGTGAATGGAATATTTAGACTTGTGAGACTCATGCATAATGAGTTCCCGTATTCCTCCATAGAGTGGTATCCAACTTCTATCGTTGAAACATAAGGTTCCATCCGATCTCTTCACAAAGCCGTTCTCGTTTTTTGGCATTCCAAAGATTCTCTCGTTAGGACGTTTTTCAAGTTTGAGAGCTTCAACTTGAGCTTCAAGGATTTTTGATGGAAGGGGAGACTTAATTTTCATTCCCAAAGATCTTACTCGAAGAGGTTTAGGTCAATCCTTTCGACTAAGAGCGTCCGCCACGACATTTGCTTTTCCCGGGTGATAACGGATTTCACAGTCGTAATCACTAAGCAACTCTAGCCATCGGCGTTGTCGCATGTTCAACTCCTTTTGATCTAGAATGTGTTGGAGACTTTTATGGTCGGTGAACACCGTACACTTGGTTCCATATAGATAGTGTCTCCATATTTTGAGGGCGAAAACCACGGCTCCCAATTCCGAGTCATGGGTAGTGTAGTTCTTTTCGTGAGTTTTGAGTTGCCGCGAAGCATAAGCGATCACCTTGTTTCTTTGCATCAATACCACACCTAACCCTAGGTGTGATGCATCACAGTAGACCATAAAATCTTTCACTCCGTTGGGTAGTGCTAAGATAGGAGCTTCACAAAGCTTTTGTTTCAAGAGTTGAAAGGCTAACTCTTGTTCTTCACCCCAGTCAAACTTCTTCTTTTTCTGGGTCAACTCCGTTAGGGGTTTAGCGATTTTCGAGAACCCTTCGATAAATCTTCGATAGTAACCCGCAAGACCCAAAAATTGGCGTATTTCGGTAGGGGTAGTAGGGGATGACCAATCTTTAGCAGCTTCAATTTTTGCAGGATCAACATGAAGACCATTACTATCTATCACGTGACCAAGGAATTGAACTTTTTGAATCCAGAAGTCGCACTTGGAAAACTTAGCATACATTTCTTCTTTCTTGAGTAGCTCTAGAATAGCTTTCAAGTGTTCCGTATGCTCTTCCTTGTTGTGAGAATAGATGAGAATGTCATCAATGAACACAATCACAAATTTGTCCAAGAATGGTTTGCACACTCAGTTCATTAGGTCCGTAAATACCGCCGGTTCATTTGTCAAACCAAATGGCATCACTTGGAACTCATAGTGACCGTATCGTGTTCGAAAAGAAGTTTTTGGAATATCTTCTTCTCTCACTCTCAGTTGATGATACCCAGACCTCAGATCAACCTTTGAGTAGACGCTTGACCCTTGCACTTGGTCGAACAAATCATCAATCCTAGGCAATGAATATCGATTCTTTACCGTTAGTTTGTTCAACTCTCAGTAGTCGATACACATACGAAAAGATCCATCCTTCTTTTTGACAAATAAGACCGGAGCTCCCCAAGGCGAAGAACTCGGTCGAATGAACCCTTTTTCGGACAATTCTTGTAGTTGGTCGGACAATTCTTGTAGTTCAGAAGGTGCAAATCTATAAGGTGCTCGTGCCACGGGCGTCACTTCCGGCACTAACTCAATTTGGAACTCTACTTGCCGAACCGGAGGAAGACAGGGCAAGTCTTCAGGAAATACTTCGGGAAAATCCCTAGCCACGGGAACGTCTTTTAGTTGTTTCTCATCCACTTTCTTCTTCTCCGTTACTTGTGTTAGAAAAATGTGGCATCCTTTTTCTATGTACTTTGTAGTTTTGACGCACGAGATGATATTCAATCGGGTCTTACTTTGATTACCCCGAATGATTACAGTTTCACCATCGAGAGGAATGTAAACGACCTTTTCGTCACAAATGATTCTTGCACGATTCTTGGATAGCCAATCCATACCAATGACAGCATCAAAGCTACCAAGTTGGATAGGCATAAGGTCTACATCGAACGGGTGGTTTGATAAGAATAGGTTGCAACCTCGAAAGACAGTGTTAGTTCCTACTATTTTTCCATCGGCTAACTCTACTTCATAAGTGGTATCTAAGGCAGTTGGTGTGACTTTTAGCAAAGGTGCAAATTTAGAAGACACAAAGCTTTTGTCCGCTCCAGAATCAAATAACACTTTAGCTAAATGATGGTTGAGTGAAAACGTACCCGTAACGACGTCCGGGTTTTCTTGTGCATCTCCATCTCCTAGCACATAAGCTCTTGCTCTAGCAGGGTTATTGTAGTTCTCATTCTGTTTTGGGCATTTACTCTTGACATGGCCAGCTTCTCCACATCCAAAGAATGTTATTCCCATAGGTTGAAAGTTATTTCCGGTAGCAGGGCTTCGACAATACTTGTGTATATGACCACCCTGTTACACTTTCCAAACTTAATAGTACAAGGCCCCACATGATGCAGGTTGCATCGAGTGCACAAAGGGTGTGGTCCAACATAGCCTTTTCCAGTGGCGGGAGTAGCAGCATATGCCCGCGCAGCTTCTAGCCTACGGTTTTGTTGATTGTGGTGGTTGTTTTGGTTTTGGTGGTATGGGTTGGGATTGTTGTTGCGGTGTTGGTTATGGTTGTTGCGGCCTTGATTGTTGTTGTTGCGGTTATTGTTGTGATGGAAAGAGTTGTTATGATGGTGGAAGTTGTTGGAAGTGTTGCCTCGATGATCATCAAATTTCCTTTTGTTGTCGTTACTGCTTTGCACAGATCCATGTTTCAGGACTTGATCCATGAGTTGGTAGGAAATTGTGATCACTTCTTCCACAGTCTTGGGCTTTGATGAAGTAACATTTCTCTCAATGTTTCGGGGTAATCCCCCTATGAGGTTTTCCAGCAACTTGACATTATCAGAAACCATGGATGGGCATAAAGCTTTCAGTTCTTGGAAACGCTTGAAGTAGGTTTTGAGATCATTGCCCTTAGTAGTTAGATGATAGAACTCATCTTCCAGTTTCTTGATCTCAGTTCTTGGGCAGTATTGCTTCATCATCAATTGCTTCAATTCAGTCCAAGTAGTTTTGTAAGCTTCTTCCATGCCAATAGGTTGGGCAAGAGCTTTCCACCAAGACAATGCATCCTCTAGTAGAGTACCAGTAGCAAATTTCACCTTGCAATCTTTCGAGCAATCACTTAGGAGAAACACAGTTTCAAACCTTTCGAACCAATGAATAAGGCCAACAGCGCCTTCGGTTCCTTTGAAGAAAGTAGGTTTGCAATTCATGAATTCCTTGTATCCGCATTTGCGATTCACAACAGCTTCATTCCGGTTGGTTAGATTTGCGGCTTCATTTGTTTTAACCGCCTCAGCAGGTCGTGCAGCAAAAGCAGCACCAACCTCATCAGTAACCAGTCTCCGAATTGCATCAGGGGTCATGTCAGGAGTTGGAGTAGGTGTAGATCTCGTTCTTGCCATTTTTCTAAAGACATACACTCAGATTTTAGAATTATTCAGCATAAGTGAGAATTATTACAAAAATAATTTCATAATAGTCAAGATCATCATATTATATCAATAGAGTATAATCACCATAAGAAAGAATCACAATGTGTTAGAACCACATAATAATATATATAAATGATCACTTCGATTTATATAAATCGATGCATATGAAAGATCACCATACATAAGAACATAATGAAAACAACCATAACTTCATAGATCCATCATCCATACATAGTAATACAATAACCATACAATGTCACATCAATAGCTTGTTCGATAGTTTAACAAAACATACGGATACAAAGCCTTATCAATGCCACAGGCGGCAGGCTAAAGTACTAGTAGACTAAATGGGTGTGTCTCCGATCTATGGGCTGTCGGGTGCATCACTCACGCGTCGCTGCAAGTCTCGGACAAGCTCCGCCAAATCATCCATCTCCCTATTTCTCGCCTCCAATCTCGCCAAGAGTCGCAGACGTGTCGCCATGGTCACCAACTGCTCATCGTCGCTGCACAACTCCCTCTAGCATCTCAACTCTGTCTAGTAGCTCCAATCTCTCCGACTCAACTCTCCTCTATAGGGCTGTCACCGCCTCACTAGCTCGCTCAGACTGAGTACCAATCCTATCAAAGACCTCCTCCATCGCGATCCTCCCAACTACGAGGTTTTCAACCTCCTCCTCTATACTCTCAATCCGGACAAGTGGGATCTCATCGACGTGTGCCATAGCCTCTCCAAGCTGATCCTCGTATCGCAAATATACAAGAAACATGGGTCGAAAGATGCGATCAGCATGCAAAGAAACGAAAGGAAATACGTGACAAGGAAGTGCATACCAACCTTCGACATGATCTTGTGAATCATCTTTGGAAACGACACCTAGAACGACAACAACATGACGATATGTAGTCTATTTATTGATGTATTTTTTCCAAAATCTCGTATTGTAATTTTATTTTATCTATTGTAATTTTAATTTACTTTTAATAAAATGTGTTTGTTTTAAATAAAAATAAATAAATAAAAAGTGTTACCAATAACATGTTATTGGTGTGCTATGGAAGAGGGGTTATTTAGTTATTGGCGTGTTATTGGGAGGGGATGATGTGGCGCTTATGTTGCATACCAATAACGTGTGATGATACCTTGAACTCTAAGCTCCATGTGTGCACAGGCACTAAAACTAGTACTTTTAATGCGATGTACAAATGTGTATTTCTTCATTTTAATTGGCACATCATTTAATAAGATACAATAGCCATTTCAACGTAAGGTGATTCTAAAGTCTATAAAGAGATCAAAGTTCATTTAGCGAGATATATATCTTGGGATGGTCACGGGAATATCGATCAAATCACAGGTATAATGATTAAACTACGTACATTAAAGTACCTAGGGGAGAGCAACAAAGCCGAAAAACCTAACCAGAACCCAAAAAAACCGAACCAATTCTAAAACCGATGGTGCAATTTTGGTTTAAAAAAATGGAAATTTTTTGTTCGGTTTTTGGTTTTATATGAAAACCTAAACCGTAAAACCCGAACTGCAACATGCTAATATTCATAAAACTAATAAAAAATATATACGTATTAGTTTTGATACAAGTAATCATCAAAGTCCAAAAACTAAGAGATTAGATATTCGTAACATGTGTTTATTTAGCTAACACTATAATAAATACATAAAGTTAGTTTTCTTTATTTCATATATGTTCGCACATCTCATCTTTATATACATATTTGTAATCTTATTATTTTACGACAAAATATTCAACTTACATTCTAGGATTTCTTGATTTAGGTTTTAGATGTTCAAAAAATATCCGTATTCGGATATCCGAAAAATTGATTAAAATTTATTAAAAGGTTGTGTTTTATGAATTGTCAGTTTTGGAACTCATATAAACGTTTTTCGAAAATTATAGATATTTGGATATTCGGATATATAAAACTATTATCCGAAATTTCGGATATCTGAATTTAAATAACTTAGCTAAAATAATAGGTATAACATAAAACCATCAACTTAAATTTCGGATATCCGAAAACCAAAATAACCAAAAACCGAAATGCATAAAACCAAAAACCGAACTGAAATTTTGGTGCGGGGTTTGAT
Organism: Chrysanthemum makinoi; assembly: GCA_910596185.1. NCBI lineage: Eukaryota > Viridiplantae > Streptophyta > Magnoliopsida > Asterales > Asteraceae > Chrysanthemum > Chrysanthemum makinoi. The sequence continues at coordinate 161,364,622 of OU343220.1, forward strand.
TTTAAAAAACATATAACTGAATTTTTTATTTGGGTTTTGCTTTTAACCAAAAACCGCCCCATGATCATCCATAAAAGTACATCTCCCCATTTATCCCGGTTTATTTAGTGAGATACACAAATTGTGTTGAAAACAGGTTCGAGGGAAAAAGATTTATAATCGTTTTGGATGATGTTTGGATTGAACGCTCTTAAAGGAAAAAGAGACGCTAAGTAAATCATTAAGTGTTGAAGCGAAAGGTAATATTGTTGTAAAAACGACACGATCAATGGAAACTAGTGTCATGATGGCAAAGGTTCCCGAGTTGCAACTTGAGTTGGGGATTTTATCAGAAGAGAACTCTTGGCTGTTGCTCAGGAAGCTTGCATTTCCGCAAGGAAATATTGTTCCAGATGAGCTAGTGCTTATTGCGAAGATGATAATTGAGAAATGCAACGGATTACCCATTAGTAGTAGAGAGTTTGGGTAGCTTGATCTCGTCAAAAAGTAGGTTGAGCTCTTGGGAATAAGTGCTGCATAGCAATATGTGGGAGATTGACAAAAATAAGATATTTCACGCTTTGATGTTGAGCTATGACTACTTGCTTCCCCATGTAAAGCAATGTTTTGCATATTGTTGTTTGTTTCCTAAAGGTTATGTGCTGAGAAAAGATTCGTTGATTTTGTGATGGATGGCATTATGACAAATAGCTTAATTGACTTGTATGAAGATGGGGAAGAAGTTATGTTTGGTCTGGAGGTTTTTCATTTCAAGTTATTGAATGTATGATTTGGTGTACGACCTTGCACACTATGTGATGGGACACGATTGTGCATTAATTGAGAAAGGGAAGGATATAATAATCCTATATGAGGTGATACATTTGAGTTCATCATGTCCTGATTTTATGTTATCACTTAAAGATTTGGAGTAGTCTAAATATTTCCTCTCAATACTGATATTCAATAATGGATATAATGGTAGCATCAAGCAAATATTCGACCATGTCTATTTAAGGGTGCTGTTTTGTCTTAAAATTGACTTAAAAGCTTTGCCTGATTCAATTTCAAAATTGAGACATCTCAAGTATTTGAACTTATCAGGTTCAAGGATTGAAGTTCTACCAGAATCCATGATGTATCTACAGAATTTATTAACTATGCAATAATGCCATAATTTACGTATGTTGCCTCAAGGCTTGAGGTAAATGACGAAACTCCAGCATTTGGATATCAACGATTGCCCGAACTTGATCATTTTCCCCTTGGTATCAAGGAGGAGATCTTTTTCCCCCGACTTTCAAACTTTATGGTTGGTAAAGATAACGGGGCCCAACTAGAGGAATTGGGGGATTTAAACTATCTAGAGGGAGAGTTGGTTTTATACAAACTTTGAAATTGTAAACGGAATCAGGTCAAGAGTGCTAAGCTAAGATTGAAAGGAATCAACAGGTTTTGACTTTAGATTGGTCAAACTCTTTTTTTAGTAGAAAGGAATGTGCAGAGTGTCCAAATGTGTAACACCCTAGGCAAATCCCACATTGACCGTGACTTGGAGTGATGTTGGGATATAAGTTAACATTCGCCTTATACAACAACAACACATTTTGTGGTCTAATGCTTAATCGCTCATCGATTAAGCATGCTCATGTGGGAGTAGTACTGGCTTGGGTGACCTGTCAGAAAGTCTTTACATGAGGGCCACAAAAGCAAAGCCGTGAGCCTACGGGCAAAGCGGACAATATTGTGGTCTATAAGGTGAGGAGTTACAAAATGATGAGATGGTTCTTGAGGGATTGGAACCAAATCCTAGTCTTAAAGAGTTGACGATATCATAGTACATGGAAAAGATTATGAAAGGGAGTTGGGTGGTCAAGTTAACGGATTTGGTAAAGATTATATTCACATTCTGTAGTTACTTGGATTCAATTCCTCCACTTGGGAATTTACCCAATCTTAAGGATATTGGATTAGGGAAATTCGATTCTTTGAAGGGTTTCCATGATGATGATAACACCATGTCTCCAGAAGAGGGTCTGTTTCCTAGTTTGCAAGTCCTGTATATAAATTCATGTATAAAGTTGGAATCTTTTCCTGGTTACTTTCCAAAACTCAGAGCCATGGAGATATTGTGTTGTTATAGTTTAGGTTCACTGCCTCAGAATATTCAAAGTATGAGGGACCTCGAGGGACTTCATATTGCCTTTTGTGAAAACTTAGCTAAAAGGTATGAAAAAGATATCAGTGAAGACTGGCATAAAATTTCACGCATTAGTTATACGATATGGATAAAGCTCGGTAATATTTCTCCTCTTATATTAATTTCTATGTTTATGTTTGAATGCAAATACATCATACTTTGTATTGCTAACTATTAACAGGATTGTGAAACATATACAAAAACTTTATAATATTGAAATGCAAGGGGCCACAAACTTTTCCATTTATGCTCAAAGTGAAAGATTCTGGTAGAGCTTAAGATTAATACAAATAATGATGTTAAATTTCATTTGTAAGAAATTAATAAAGAGAAACAATGTTTTTTCATAAACTAGAAAGGATATTAGATTTACTATCTTTGGATCAGTTGGTACCCACTTCCAACAAATCTATGAGCCTACTGGAGAGATTTTTGTAGACAAAAGGTCATGGGTTCGAGTCGCGGCTCGTGCTCACTCCAGTTGGTGCTCCTCTAGGCCAGGAGAGTTGCCGGAGCTATTCTTTGTGGGGTGGAGAATGACCGGTTCCAAAAGGAACCCGGGATCAGGTGTTCCTGCCAATCCACACCTTTTGTGGATATGAGAGTCTGATTATATGTTCTCTAATCCTTGTAGCGCTTCCTCATTGGATGATTCACAAAGTGGTGGCAGAAAGACATTGGCAGAGAAGGGTTCATCTTCCAAGGTTGTAGGCGGAGAAGATGATGAAGGATCCTCCATGATGAAGGGTAGATTTAGTTCACTTGATGCGGTTCAGAGACATGCTAATGTCAACATCTGTAAGATAGATAAGTAAAAGAGAATCGCCACTCAGAGCCAAGATGCAGGGGCAGGGGCAGATAGAGGCACTCATGAAAAAATCGAAGACATCTGATTGAATAAATAAACGTATTTGTAGTTATTTAAGTATTGTAGTTAATTAAGATCTTGTCTTAAGTATTAGACCTAAGAACATCAAATTGGATATTAAGGGATGTCAAATCAAGTTTCCTCTCATCTTGCAGTGATAAAACGTATGCAGGGCTCCCTTTTAAACCTTTTCAGTTTAATTAAATATGATTTAGTACTTTTTATATATTTGTCATGATGTTGCTTATAAGAGCACTATTATGATGAGTTTATGAAAATGTCTAAGAAAAATGAAAAGGTTTATATTTCAACCATAGTGAACACTCATTTCATGTCTATGTGTCATGAAGAGGTCCTAATTCTTTATGAATTCAATACAGTTAATGCTTTTGTTAAAAAACACATTTTATAAAGTTGGAAAGATTTATATTATAGTGAATGCAAGTTTATAATATCAAAAGGTCTAAAATTAATTGATTTGTTATCGTATAAACTTTTGTAAATGGTTTATCATAATAGATGCTCTAAGATAACTTACTTGACTGTATAAGAATATAATTAATTTTACATGATTGGGTTTTCGAGAATGATTCAACCTAGGAATGGATAATGCTTGCTTGATGGCTTTAGAAAGTCGTGTTTAAATAAGGATTTATAAAAATAAGTTAGATGATAATCTGACTGGGTTGGTCACGAGGTCCAAAAAGTTGATTCCAGTGAAACATTTGAAATTGAAGTATTAATATATACAATTAAAACTCACTGTCGGTGACTACTATTTTATTATTTTATTATATTTTATTCGTTTGGGCTTTTTCAGGTTACAACCCAACTCTGGCCTGTTAAGTCTTCAATTGCACTAGGCCATGCTGTCATTCCTTGCGTTTATTCGATTACTACAAGGATAAGAGTCACCGATTTCTTTTTCCATAAGCTATTATCATCAAACGACTCCCACACAAATCAAGAACAGCACCGCCTCATTTTTTTGATATCTATCGTCGAGCCTATAAAATGGGTTCGGTTTCAGTTGTTTCTGTAGATCCCAACTGAAACCGAGTGAAAAATTTTGTTTGGACAGGTGACTTCCGTTTTGTATTGAGTGAAAAATTCAGTTGGTAAGACGTGTTGGGCAATGGGTCGGAACGCATAATTTTGGTATAGTTCGAAGCAGGTCCGTTTGGGTTGACTGTCTTTAATCAGCCACCTCTTAAACCCTTTTATTCGATCATTGAACTCGTCATTTTGAAGCTAGGCGATCAATACAGTGCACTTCATTTGCGACATATGTTAAATATCAAACATCTTTCAATAAAAATTATTATTATTATTAGGTAACCCAATTCGTTTATTTTGTTATCAAACAATTCTAGGTAAACCAATTAAATTTAGGTTGACTCTATGTTTAGGTAAACCAATTCGTTTATTTTTATTGTAAATTAAATTTAGGTCGACTTTATGTTTGAATTCGTTTATTAGATTATCATGAGATCATAATTAAACAGATTTAGCAAATATAATGTTTTAGGTTTGGCTTCTTTGCTTTGTATTTTTTTAATGTATACATGTTTCTATCTGCTTTGGTGTATCTGGAAGCATGAATAGCTGCTGAGAGAGCGTATGGTGTAGCCAATGTTAATGACAAAATTAACAAGGCGGTAGCAGGAGCCAATAGAGCAGATAATGCCACTAGGGTGTGTTGGTGCTAAATCCCCATCATCTTTCAACCCGATCACCAGTATGATGCATTTACTCGGCCCCTAAGTTTTGTTTTGCTGTCTTGGGAAAATGACTAACGGGGTGTTTGGATTAGGTTATTTAACCTGCTTACGGGCTCATATGTATTTGGAAAAGCTCACGCGGCCACTTTTTTTCACCGATTTTCACTATTCAAAATTGGCTTAAACTTCCACGTTTAGGAAAATGTTTATTTAAACTTTCACCGACACATATGCCCTCTTGAGATATAGCAGGACCTAAATTGACCCATTCATGAGTAAAAGTGTCAATTTTCTCCTACCTATCAGGCATAATATTTAAAAGGTGCAGGAAAACATCACATAAAAAAGGCTATTTTGTGTAGGTCTATTTTCGGCTCCTACCTGCTGATTAACCAACAACATTGCTACAAGAATGGTTGTGGTGAGAGTGGTGTGACTTTTGCTGTATAGCTAATAATCCTATGGTGTATAAATTAAGTCTGGTGCTAATTTGGATTATATTAATTGGCTAGCAGACTTTTGTATTGCAAAGAGGTTATTTTTGGGCTGCCATATACTAAGCCTTTTGAGAAGATTATGTGATTGTCATCTTAGGCACTGCTTCTTCACACGCTAGCCATACAACAAGACGTGTTGCAAAGAGGAGTAGAAGACTGCCAACAGCAATCACAGCCACAACTGCTACACCCACGCAGGCAACTGCATCTACACGCGCAGGTTTGCTGCATACACTTAGCTCATATCAGATCCTAAAATACTTTGCTTTATGTATTTGTGTATACCGGTTTCTGATCTGTTTTCTTATGTGACATGTAGAGCAGCCAAATGAGCATAGAGCGTTTACACCGTGCAACTGCGTGTGTTCCTGCTGTCAAGGTCACTTTTCGCACCATTTATTTACACTCATGCAATATGTACATATTATACAGAGGTCCTAATCTAAACGTTTATTATACATCAATTCCTGTAATATGTACACTTAGTAGCGTTAAGTTAGCGCGCACCAGAGTGTAGTATGCACGTCTGATGCGGCACATGTAGGCTAGACATAAGTTAGTTTCTGACCATAAACTAATATAAAAACATGCAACTTTTGGTAATGAATTGCAGCTTCAACATTAATGCTATGTACCCCGACAACTGTTCCATTCGACATTGCAACTTTCACACTTGCAGCAACCAACAAATATAGCAGATGCCGTTGCGGCGGGTTCTGGCACCTTGTTGTCCTTAAAACTTAAAGAAAAAAAAAGTGGAGTTCTTGTGCGTAAAAGTATCAAATTTCATAAAATTTGGATGAATTAAAGGCCACAATATTGTCTAACTTTTTTTGTAAATCTGAAAATATAAGGAAATCATGAACTTGAAACTATTAAAGAAAACACTTTTGTAATTATTAAATTAAAATTAAATTAATATTTTTTTAACACAAAAAACCATATGTATACATAAAGTTATTAATACAAAATAAATAAATAAATATATATATATATATATATATATATAGAGAGAGAGAGAGAGAGAGAGAAGCGTTCAAATGAGAAGACCTATTTTGGTGAGAACGCGAGAAGAGATCCTAACCCTCCATCTATTCCCCCACTAAATTTGATCTAACCTCCGCAATTAATCCAAACAATTACACTATCAAGGGCATTATGGTAATTTTATGAATTCCATCACACACAAAACCAAAAGCCGAGAAAAAAGCACACACACACACGAGTGTGAAAAATGCCAAAACTCTCTCGATTATTGCCTAACAGAAATACAAACACCACAATCACCACCATTATCAGCCATTGAAGAACCTTTATTCTGTGTATGATCATCTACATATACCAGCTCATCAGTCCGTTTTACACTTACCGTAGAATCAGATCTACGTCCAAGTTCATCATCAATCGTTTTCGAATTTTTCAATTTGACAGTTATGATGTTATAATTGGTCCATAAAAAGGTCAAATTCTCAAACTTTTATCAATCAAATGTTTGTATTCATTGTTATACTTCTTTTTTTTTAATGTGAGTTAGTTTATTAGTGATTTAGCTATGTTGATGAATAATTTAGATGATTTTGGAGAGGTAAATGAAGATATAGATCTAGTTTGAACTTGTTTTGTGTTGTTGCTTTGTCATTGCACACCAAGTGTTCGATGAAATGTGTAGCCAATTTTTACATGTGAAATATAGCTGATGAAGTTACTTATCATAACTTAAGTATGAAGCGACGCGTGAACCATTTGGTCACATGTGAAGAACTGAAAATATATGTATGTCTTGTAGCTTATTAAGATGCGTTAAAAGCTTGGTCACATGTGAAAATATATGTCTCGTATATGTCTCATACCTTTTTAAGATAGCTGGGTCACATATGAAAATATATGTCTCGTAGATTTTAAAGATGCCTGAACTATGTCTCGTAACTTTATAAGACACATGAACAATTTGGTCACATGTGAAAATTATATGTTTCATAACTTTTTCAGATGCATTAACCATTTGGTCACATGTGAAAATATATTTCTATGTCTCGTAGCTTATTAGGATGCGTGAACAACTTGGTCATGCGTGAAAATATGTATCTCGTAGCTTTTTAAGATGCGTGAACCATTTGGTCACATGTGAAAATATATGACCAAGTTGTAAAACCATTTGTCAACAAAATTTGAAAACATTCCACAAGATAGAGGACATTGGATAATGAAGAATCCCATGAAAAAAATTTGAAATCCACGTGTAAACTTTTACGAAAAAAATCAAATGCGATTTCTTCACGTATAAAAATATGCACCTAAAAATAACACAACATAAAAGTTTTGCAGCTCAAATGACTTCTATACACACCTAAAAATACTAATGTGAAATTACAATTTTACTTTCAGATAAAAGTTTTGCAACTAATTAAAAAGTATGGTGTATATACCTTTAAATTGTACTCAAATTGAATAATTTCTCGAAAATAGAATCAAAGCAAGAGCCTCTTTGTGTAAGATTTATATAATCGTGTATAGGTTCAAAAGGTAAAATGTGCAATTTTTTTTTAATTATTTTTTTTAATAAATTTAGGTGTTTGATGAAATGTGTAAGTTTTCTTCACATTAGCGGAATGTTTGATGATTTAAGTTTTGTAAGATTATCTTCACATGTGAAAATATTAGCAATGAATTAAGTTTTGATGTTATTAGCGGAATATTTGATGATTTAAGTTTTGTAAGATTATGTTCACATGTGCAAATATCAACAATGAATTAAGTTTTGATGTTAGTAGCGGAATGTTTGATGATTTAAGTTTAGTAAGATTATCTTCACATGTGCAAATATCAGCAATGAATTAAGTTTTGATGTTATTAGTGGAATGTTTGATGATTTAAGTTTTGTAAGATTATCTTCACATGTGCAAATATAAAATTAGGTGTTTGATGAAATGTGTAAGTTTTCTTCACATGTGCAAACATCAGCAATGAATTAAGTTTTGATGTTATTAGCGGAATATTTGATGATTTAAGTTTTGTAAGATTATGTTCACATGTGCAAATATCAGCAATGAATTAAGTTTTGATGTTATTAGTGGAATGTTTGATGATTTAAGTTTAGTAAGATTATCTTCACATGTGCAAATATCAGCAATGAATTAAGTTTTGATGTTATTAGTGAAATGTTTGATGATTTAAGTTTTGTAAGATTATCTTCACATGTGCAAATATAAAATTAGGTGTTTGATGAAATGTGTAAGTTTTCTTCACATGTGCAATCTTCACATGTGCAAATATCAGCAATGAACTAAGTTTTGATGTTATTAGCAAATGTTTGATGCAACATTTTTTGCAGTTCCGTTTGTATAAGGCATTATTGTTGTCTGGCACAATGCTTCCGATATACCCTTTTGTAGTTCCGTTTGTATAAGGCATCCATCTGAGTGAGCCTGCATTTAATTTTCCAGAACGCATACAATAGGTTTGGAATAATACCTTAGTTAGATCTCTTAGGCAAGCATGCAGAATTGAATATGGCAACGAGCTATAAAATTGTACTAGTATTAATCATTAAGTAGATGAAATTATTTTATGTGTTTAGAAAGTTGAGTTGACTATAATGAGTTAAGTAGGGTTGGATCAGTTGGAAAACCCCTTGCCTCTCAACCAAGAGGTCAGGGGTTCGATCCTCACTCCCTATAAAAGGCCGGAGGTCCTTTCTACCTTTGGTAGAACTGGAAGCAGCCTCTCTACCTTAGGTAGGGGTAAGGCTGTCTACATCTTAACCTCCCCCATACACCGGAAACGGTATTGGGTACCCATAACCCGTGGAAGACGGCATTGGGCGTTACTTTACTTTTTTTCTTTTAGAAAGTTGAGTTGACTAACTTATGATGTACAATCTGACTTAGATCGAGATTCTTGTTTTGAAGTGCAGGACTAGAACTCGCAAAATTAGTGCTTGTGGTGGCAATGAGTTTGGTGGTGGGGGTGGAGGAAGAATTGCTACGGATGTGTTTAGTAGGCATGAAGACCCGAGAATATATGTCCATGGTAAGAATATTACATTAGTTTGGTAGTATATAAATTATGAGTCTAGAGTTCATATCCCTTTCAAAGTTGGCAAGTGAATCTGATTGTCTATATCTGGCTTTGTTCAAACTAAATTCTTTGCTATAATTCCAAATATTGCTTATGAACTCCTTTCCAGGTATTCATCACTTGTTTCTTTTCGAATTTAATTTGTAAACTATATGCTTGCATGTATCTGCCGTTTCCTTTTTGTATTTCCCTATAATCCAAATTACGGAGGTGAAATCCTAAGGCTACAGATCGTAAACCCAATCTGTGATAGCCATTATAGCTAGTGATATGTGTATTTCAGTTCATTTGTTTAGCACGTTTTACGGTAGTCATGGCATTTTTTTACCGATATATGGATCGGTTTAGTTTATGTCTTTAATGGGTCAAATTGGTTAAGTTACAGGATTCAACTTAAAAAGAGGACAGTGCGAATTGGAACAGCTATAATGAGTTAAGGGTGTGTTTTTTTAGTGGGGTATGGGTATGGAGGAATGGGAAATAAAGTGATTGTAACTGTTTGGTTTGTAGGTATAGGTTTAAATTTAGCAATTGTACCCTAAAGTTGAAGAATTTTCCAATACGCCACATGGGTTTTCTCTCTCCACATTTTCTTTCAAAATCACACCCATTTTTAATACCGTTCCTATACCAAAAACACCCTGATTATCTTTGTAATAATAGAGTTTCTGCAGTCATATTTAGCCAATTTGTTACGTCTAAAATTTAAAATTTCCAATACGCCATATGGGCCAGCCACCATCCGGGAACTTTTTATAGGTTTTTTGAACCCCTTGATCACTAAGTGTGACAACAAGTAGTGTTGATTTATGCAGGTTTTTATAGTGGCCGCGAGTCTCATATGTTTTTCACTTATTTTCTTCATGCAGGTGGTAAAAGTCTTGGTTGTCCATCAAATGCGGGTGCTGCAGGAACTTTTTATGACTCTGTGCCCCGAAGCCTTATAGTTGATAAGTGATAACTATAACATGACAACTGACACAGACACACTTCTTATGGAATTCCCATATCAGCCTCTTTTGACTAGTATCTTCATTAGAAATTCAGCTAAGGCTGCAGTTCCTTTACTTTGGAGTCGTGTTCAGGTTAGTTGAATGACTTTATTGCTTATTTGTAGCTTTTTGGCTTTGCATTATTACATTCAGTTTCCCATTTCTTATCATGTGGCTGATATAGGTACAAGGCCAAATTAGTCTCCTGGATGGAGCTATTTTGAGCTTTGGGTTGGCGCATTATGCTTTATCTGAATTTGAAGTACTGGCAGAAGAGCTACTGATGAGTAATTCCATTATTAGGAAACCCTTTGAACGTTTTGTAAGTTTATGATGCAACATTTTTTTTTTCGTTTTTGCATTGCTGTAAGCGAAACCTGTGTTGGGTTAGTATTTCATTTTGCTAAACCAGTCGACATTTACTAGCTGCTGATCATCTTCCTGAAAGTCACAAACCCATTAGCATCAGCGTATCACGACTGTATGTTAAATACAATGTTAATGAATAAAACACGCATCAGACACATACCTCTTCCACATTTATTTGGAAAGGCTTCACAAAATCTTCAAACATCTGTGGAGACAATCTTCCCACTTTCTCTTTTACTTACTTTAATTGTTCGACACACTCACTTTTAAATGTAAACCACTCGCGTAATTTCAAATTATGAGGAAAACCAATCTGTTAACAATATATAAAACTTACCAGCCCGGTAATCCTTGACTTCTCCAGTAACTCATTTTAAATCAAATACAGTATATGCTTATTCGCCAGCAATCCTTTCATTGCAAGTTCTTCAGTCTCTTCGATATACTGCCACCCATATTAGATAACTTTATCAGATAACATATGGAAGCGGGCAATGCATTTCCCTAAACAACTTTTAACAAGTAATGACTGAAGAACTGGTGTCTTATATACAAAGTGTTCACTTTAGGGAGGCAAAATAAATGTATAGCTTTAACGGGAACTTGTCAAATCGTTTGAAAATCTTTCAAAGTCTATTTTAAATATATAAAACCTCCTAAACGATTGCACTGAAAAAAGGGTTATTGTTGTGATAAATATTTTTTTGTAATCATATGTGATGCTAAGTGGGATTTACCTACCGCTCCAGGTGAGTCATCCTTTACGTGACAGAAACATGATCAGTTCTCGTCTTGACGCTGTTTCTGAGATTCTTAAATCAATGGGTTCTCCTAATGCTTATAATAGTAATGTTGATTCTGATGGAAGACACATCGATTCCACTAGAAGCCCCAAACTTCATCAAATGATTACTTTTGTTCTAGAAAATTTAGGAAGATTGCCTGATATACAGCGTGGAATAACAAGAATTTTTCATCGAACTGCCACGGCATCAGAGGTAATACATCATTCTGTAAAGGTGGTAAGTTGTTCAGGTTGATTAACTGGTTAAACAGGCCTGTATAGGGCTGGGTTGGGTCAATCACTAATTAGTCATTGTCTTCCGAATTTCATAAATAACCAGTTCCCTAGATACAGTTTTAATTTGTATTTTTCTAATGAAAATAATACTTTGTGGCATAAAAAGTATTAAACTGATTACAATGGGATATATAATCTCTCTTAAAATGTTTTATTTCAAGAAATATTATTAGCTTAAGTGTATAGTTTTGTATCATATTATTTCTGAAATTAACTAAAAATATATACCAATCAATAAGCATAGCCCTCGGCTAAATTTAGCATATACTTTGTGGTTATTTATTACTTAAAATGGGTGTTAAAAGTTAACTTAAGGTTATGGTTAACTCCAAGTTCACATAAGTAATCATGAATTCATGATCACTTACAAATTGGCTGTTAACCGTATCTCTTAGGCCCATGGTTATTATTTTCTTGTAAAACGACAAAAACTGTTGGTGGATCAATCCAACCCCATTCGATGCGTTGTGACATGTAACTTCTTAAGAAGTTTTTCTAGTGGTAGACTGTTATCCCATTTGGACCCTTTTGGATATGCATTGTTTCACTCAAACATGCACAATAGATTAAAAAAAAAAAAAAAAAAAAAGCCTAAGTTGACCCATTCTTTACACCCCGACCAAACTTGTCATTTTCACTATTATTTAAACAAACAGATGTTTCTTTTGTTATCCAATTAGTGTTTAATATCGGTTCCATGGACTATTATAGTTCATAGCAGTCATCCAAGCAATCTTAGTGTCTGGAAAACAGCTTCAGAAGCTTCAAGTGGAAGAAGAGGACAGTATCGACCATTTGCAAGAAAAGATGGTGTATTCTCCATTTCTGAAAAGGTTGATAATGACAGCATCTTCATCCAGGATAAATTCTATTGCAGCAAGGCTACTGTCTGCATTGAATAAGGAAGCTGCTGAGAAGAGTGATCTTTCAAATCTGTTTGTGGCTTCAGAAGAAGAGTTTGAAGAGGTTTCATAAAATGAATCATGTTTAAACATAATTCTGCATTTTCATACGTTGGATTTATTTAACTATTTGAAATTGTTATGTTGAGCAGATTGCTGCAGCAAGGAATAAGGTGAAACAGGCAGAGGAGAAGTTAGATTTATTAATTGGTTTATACCGCAAACAACTGAAAAATTGGAATTTGGAGTTCAAGAGCGTGTCTGGGGCAACACATCTGATAGAGGTAGTACTATAAACTTTGTCAATGCAGAACATCCATCAAACAATAATATTTCGTTCAACACTATATCAACTGAAGTTCAGAGTCTATCGATAATTGTACATCCAGATGACTTATTAATGAGTCATCTTCCGTATTAAGAATCAAGTTACGACGAGCCCTTTGAAATATTTACGCCTTCGATATATTCGGGAATCATTTTTATTAACCCCCATTTCATTCGGATGCTATTGTGATCTGATTTAATTTAGCGTCATAAATATTAATTATGGAATCTTAATCTTTGCCTGCAACTTAAAACAGTATAGAGCACCTATGCCGAATAGATGGTTAAAATGGTAATTTCCATGAAGAATTATCAAATGTTCATCTTCAATCATGACTTAGTAAACTGTACATTTTCTTGATTGAATATTTATAACTTTGAAGTATTCGTTGCTACTTCCAAAACCATTGTCATTGTGGTCTTATGATATATATGCCTCTTGGTTCTTACTAATTGTAGTGTTAACTACAGTTGCCAGTAGACTTAAAGGTGCCTTCGAATTGGGTGAAGGTTAGCAGTACTAAAAAGGCAATACGCTATCATGCACCAGAAGTATTGACAGCTTTAGATCACCTCATTGGCAAATGAAGAGCGCCTTGTTGTCTGCCGCTCAGCTTGGCAAAACTTTCTAAATGAATTTGGAAAAATATTATTCTGAGTTCCAAGGTGCTATCCAAGCAATAGCAGCCTTGGATTGCCTGCATTCTTTTGCTCTCCTTGCGACAAAAAAGGTTCAGTTTTCATGAGTAGTTAAATTTGATTAGAGGTGGCAATCCTTGAGTAATAGGAGGGCCAAACGCTAAACCATATATTTTTTACACATGAAAAGCATAAAAAGTACATTTACTACAAGAAGTTCTAGGAATGCCACCACCCTCTCTAGTCTTCAAGTAGCTCCGCCTATGTTTATGACCCACTTTAACCATTTGTTACCTGTCACCCCGTTTGACCCATGTAAATAAACAGGTTTGTACGGGTCTAGTTGGGACTACGTGAGTTAAATATGTCCGGTTTATGGCTGAAATTTACAACATGCTCAACTCAAATGGCTATGTTTGGTCGGGTGACACCAAACTAAACATGAATTGGCACCCCTAAAAGTCCACAATATCAGCGGTTAGATTTTCCAATTCAAACACTGAACCCAGCTTATAGCATTTTGGTAGCACAATTAGTTAATATCATCCAGTTCCTTCTGAAGTGCGTTGTTATTGCCACATTTTTTTATTTACAAATAGAAAAAACTTTACGCTAGCAACCTAGCAAGAAAAAGGAGTCAAATGCGTAGCATTTGGCTTTACAACAGCCAGAAAGGGGAACGAGTACTTAAACTGATAATGGTCTCTAAGGATCTCACCGAGGAACCCAAACTGATTGAAAAGCTTGTGTCACGTCGTCACTTCTAACCTTTCTGATTATACACTGTCATCCACACTACTGTGCAAGACATTTTAGCATATAGTTAAGTAGCTAACATAGCAAAAAGCCGCTGCACATCATTTCTCAATAAGCAACTGCCTTATTCATTTGTGATGATCACTGTTGTGACCACGACTTTGTTCAACTAAGGGAAGCGTTAAAACATAGGGTCTTACTTTCCCAACAGCCTCCATTTTATTGTACACTAAAGTAGAAGAGTCTTGTGCCTTCAAGCTAGAATCAATAACAATAAGACAAAATAGTCTATATATCCTCAAGTCTAGACGAAACATCCATCTTTAGGATCTACATTTGTTCCCAGCGGGTTTCATTTATTAATTGTTACATTCACACTTTTGGATATGTACCATTCAAAAGGGAAGCCTACAGTTATACGGTGTACAGGCATCTTAGTTTGGATTTGTAAATACAATTATCGGTTTAGAGGTTGTGATTTTATGTAAGATGTTCCGAGTTTGCCTTGATGCACCTCAATCTGTATCCAATCGTGTGTATACTCAAATTTTGTATCCAATCATGTGTATACTCAAATTTCAACTCCGTTAAAGATTGGTTAAGATTAACATATGTTTTTTTGCCCAAAAACAAAACTCCTGCAATCTAGCAAGAAAAAGGAGGCCACTGCCATAGTGTTATTTTTACAAGACCACCAAAGTGGAAGGCCCTTTAGTGAACATAGAATTGAGGTTTTACCTATTTATCAACTTAAGTGCAAGGTTTCTAGCATGCTTTATACACTGAAAGCTTTTTGCAGGATCAACATCTTCTGAAAATGCTAAATTCAGATTTGAAAACATATCTTTAAAATCTTTCGAGGCTTTTGCACCTTCAATTTCATCATTTCTTCTCGTATCTTGTAAAATTATCTGCGCCAACCTAGTTTTACGTATGTTGCTCACTGCTTCTTCACGTTTCATTGCCATTGCACTCGCTCGATTTATACATGACAAAGGTAGTTGTATCATAAAACATGCATTCATATGTTAACACAGTAAAAATAATCTAAAGTTTGACTTTCTGGGTCAAAACAATCACTTCTTAATTTTAAACTTAATATTAATGTCGTTATATATGTTAAAAAATATTATGCATTGCAGTATTTGTAGTATATAGCCAAAACATAGTTATTGAATAATTTTTAGTAGAGGTGGGTCAAATCTGAATTGTGTTCAATTTCAAACGAGTCAAAATAAAAAAGTAGCTAAACAGGGCCAGGTCAGCTGAACTATATTTTCAAATTTCAATGCATACAAACTACCAATACGTTTTTATTCGAAGACTGAGATTATTACCGTAAAAAATATTGTTTAACATATTTATTTATAGATCTTAAAAATGGATAAAACAAAGTTTGCCGGTCAACCCAATCTGTTCGTACCCAACAAACCCATCTTGCGATCTCTAAACACTGGACATACGTGAAGATATTCACTTTAACAGTATGTTCTAAATTCTTACTTTCTGTTATATAATTTGAAATCAATTAGATTTCTTTTCCCCTAAAAAGTCAGAAGTCAACTGACCTGTGCAAGTTGCGCGACTTTAAACCCAAAGCTCCTTTCTGAAACTCCAGGAACAAGCTTATAGAGGTAAACAACATCTTCAAAGTCACGATTCTCACCCTCACGGTTACGATCTGATTTCATCGTATCCTCGTCCTTCTGTGATGTTAAATATGAAACATGATACGACCCCACACTGCCACTGAACCCTTTTGTCATAGTGACTATCTCTGGGTAATGGGTGACAAACAAAACCATGCATTTTTTCTGTTCTAACAAGTACTGAAATAGCGTAAGCAATTGCTACCCTATCATGTGTGCTTGTGCCTCTCCCGAGCTCATCAAGAATGACTAAAGACCCGCTTGTGCAAGTTTGAAGTATATGAGAAGCCTCACCCAATTCTTCTAAAAACGTGCTTCTTCCCTGTTGGATACTATTAGAAGCTCCCATTCTTGTGTAGATGCCATCTAATACATGAAATCTTGCTGACGATGCTGGTGCAAAAGAACCTACCTAAAGAAAAAAGAACATCTGACCCTTTAGTTCCCTTGTTTTTAATTATGTAATTGTTACAAATTTCAGTCACACTAGTCGAATTTTGATGTTTACATAATAAAATTCTGCTTCTATCTGGTTATTTAGAGAATTAGAGGTCTTATTACTTTTAGAATAGCAGTTTCCTATTAGTTGCAGCAAAGCCGAATATCCAAAGATAAAAAGAAAAAACTACCTAACAGTCTAATCCTCCTTCTTACCTAATTTGAGACACTCTGACTCCATCTTGCTAGCTGCATTTCCTTATTCACTAAAATGTATTTCCTAACAATCTAATCCTCCTTCTTACCTAATGGACAAATGGGTTAAGATATATCTTAACTGAAAGGGAAACATGTCAAATATATCAAGCAAGTCTAACGGGATGAATGTCATTTGAAATGTATTTATAAGCACAAAAACATATAAATCGTTTTCAAATAAATTGATTAATATTTCAAAGAAGTCTTTGTGGGTAGGACCCTCCTATTTTGACCCGTTACCCAACCCGCCCGACAGGCACATTTTGTCAGCCCTAAACACAACTAAAGAAAGTTTTGCACATACCAGAACCAGGAGTTGCATCTACGATTAATGTATGTTTCTGTGAAGATCCACCATCTTTGTAGAATACCTGGAATAAAACGGGGTGAGTGTTTATCATCACTTGAAAAGTTGAGAAAGTATGTTAACCCACAATTGTGCAACTAGTGGGATTTGGTTTTACCAGTTTGCTAGTGTATAAAAAGTGCTATACATAACTACAGAACCTGCAACCACACCCTAGGTCAGATAGTTATGTGTTACTTGACATCGATCACAGTCTTGAAACTGGTTTGGAAAAAATATTCTTAATGGAGCTAAATAAGGATCATTGATAGGCTTGACTTATTCATAATACGGCGGCTATGTTTTTATTCATACGGTGGCTATATTTTTTGTTTTTTTTTTTATTTTTTTTTATTTTTTTTTTATTTTTATAATTTTGTTTATATCAAAAAGCTATAAACCTGAAAATGCGGAATAGTGAATATAAAGTTTAATACGTCAAACGCTTAAAACTGTTAGAAATACGGAACAGAAACTGACAAAAAACTGTGTTATACTGAAAAAAGTGAGGGACAAAAAACTGTGTTGGCAGGGTCTATGGGGATAGACCCCGTATGAATAGTGTATCCCCATTGATATACTTAGGATTTAGGATATTTATAATTGTAAACTTGTTGAGTTCAAATTAACTCCCCCGAACAACGCTTCTCATACTCAAACTTTTCAAGCTTACCACCTATGGATTTCTCAAAAGAATATCCCAAGACTAATGATGGTTGGAAATAAATAGAAAAGGCACATTTAATGATAAATAAGTGTAACATATTGGATTTCATAAACACATCATAACATATCAAATGGGGCGTATGGTTTAGAGTTTTAGAGAGAGAAAGTAGAAGATGAGATCCTTTCTAAAGAGAGAAAGTAAACAAAAGAGAAAAGGTTAGATTAGAATGAAAGGTCCAACCCTCTACCTTGGGAGGTAGAGGGTATTGATAGTATTACATAATACGCCCTCCTGACGGGCTGTGGATCAGGCATACAGTGGGTAAAGACCCGTCCTTCCTCCACGGTGTTGCACTAAACTAAACTACGCTAATAACAAACTAATAAACTAATAAATAACGTAACTAACGATATGTCTACGAGCTAACTTATGCTAGATAATATTTGGGGTGACCGAATCTTTACTATGGAATTTCTAATTCCTAACAATCTCCCCCTAAGGGAGGTCACCCCATGTTTTACATTTCGAATCCTAGCATTCTATTTTATCTTCAGTCTTGAGCTCGTAGACTTTAATTCTTCACTTCCGCAATCTTTGTGCTTAAGTAGTGCAACTTCAAAGTCCGAATGCTTTGTACTTTAAGTGGAGGTCTTTGAACTGATCCACATCTTGATGATCTTTGAGCTTTCTTGAGATCATCAGCCACAACAAATCTCTGGATCACCCTTTGTTGTGTTGCCTTCATGTGATGTTGTGACA
Organism: Chrysanthemum makinoi; assembly: GCA_910596185.1. Taxonomy (NCBI): domain Eukaryota; kingdom Viridiplantae; phylum Streptophyta; class Magnoliopsida; order Asterales; family Asteraceae; genus Chrysanthemum; species Chrysanthemum makinoi. Next base: position 161,383,147 of record OU343220.1, read on the forward strand.
TTTGGACCGACATGCTCACACTTTCTGGATCATGACATCTTTTCATCAGAGTAGCGGAAGCTTTACTGGCCCATGATATTTGCAGCAGCGTAGCGGGATCATAATATAAAAATATCAAAGCCAGGTTCTGTAGATACGCACAAGTCATGATTTCTTCAATTAAGTGTGGATGCTGTGAGCATGCGGTTTTGGATTGACTTCTCATATCTGATCAGCTGCAACCGTCCAAATGTACCTGCAAATAACAGTTAGCAATAAAACACATGAAAGTGTCTTTGATCACTTTCGTTGAATTAAGGTACACGGCCCACGGTTCCCCGTTGATCAGTACAAGTACTGCTTGTGATCAGGTAGGATTCCTAAGAATCTCCTTGACAGGGTTTCACAGCTGTTCTAGCTGTTCTCAAACCGAAACGTCTCAAAGAAGACAGCACGGAGTGAGTGAACCAGCAAATTGAGATTCACTGATTGATGAAAAATGATTTGAAAAACAATCGCGTGTTGCTTAGAAGAAAGAGTTTTGCAATACGAAGAAGGTTTTATGAGAAAGATCAATTTTCAATCAAAAATACTTTTTGTATTTGAGAAGAGTACACATTCGATGTGCTAGAGAAAAGAAGAGATTCGCACATCGAACGTTTTTCCAAAAGTATTTTTTTTCAATCAGAGATACTTTTTGAATTTGAAAATGAATACACATTCGACGTGCTAGAAAAAAGAAGGTTTGCACATCGAACGGTTTTTCCAAAAGTATTCGTCAATCCATTTCCTGGACCAAGGTTGATTCACGAGTGAATCGCCCCATCGTTTCTATCCAGTTGTCACAAGTTTGATCTTTTGGAAAGATCTCACATGTCACCCACCAAGAGCTTGTTTGATGTTGGCTCTAGAAGGCTTTCCATCTTCATTGTGAATATATTTAATATATCACTCGGATGTTCTGGCAATACCACAAGGATAATGCGTAGGACTCTTAATATATTCTTACTTTCCACATTGTGTGAAACAACAAGTCTTCAAGAATTTAGTGTCCTAATGAGATATTGTGGATGATCTCTTGGCTCTAGACTCAATTGTGCACTTTGGTTTCCTATGCCAGAGACTAGGGAGAGGGTCTCCTTCTTCAATATCAACAATCTCTAAGAGAAAGTCGATAGATTATGTAGGTTCCCCGTGAGAATGAAACAAGCCCTTTTAAGAGGAACTTGAGTAGCTTGGGAAGTTTAGTGCAGTGCCACCGGGTCCATGACGTCTTGTCTTCAATACCGGTGTTACCTTAGTAACCACCAAGAATATATGAATTGAACCCGATTTCTGCCCTAAGGTTGAATTATTGGAGGGCTATTTCTTTTCACCCTTTTCACATTCATTTCTTTTTCATTCTTCAACCCCTTTAGTGCTTACCGAGACTTCATTACTAGAACCTTGTTGGGTTTATTCCAGTACTAGCTCTGTCCCAGTCCGCACTCTTCCCATATCTCACTTTTCTCCTTTTTTTTTTTTTTTTTTTCAAACCTAAGGACTTCTACACTAACTAGTGGATTTTCCCTGGGTAGATCCCTCCGGCTCTGGCGGGATCGTGGGAACGAATACCTAACATAACCATTCTTATAACACCATGCATAAAGTAAATTGGTCGGTCTTTAGGTATTGTTCATTCTTCCATGAAACCAATTGAAAAATCATTTGGAAAATCAATCAAGGTACTTGTGATACGAAATCAAAGCATTTTGTACCTTAATAGTTTTGATCATTTTGAAATGCTCCCCCTCAACATGTGCATATGATATTGAAATTGTTTAGCACATGGAGGCAAGAGTTCTTTGAAATAATTTCTTGATCACAATCTCCGTAGAAAAAGCCACTTGATTTTCTTGGTAAATTCTCCCCCTCAATATGTGCATAGGATATTTGAAATCATTTTATCACATAGAGGAAAGAGTTCTTTTGAAGTACATCCATGATCACAAAATCCATTAAGAAACCATTTAGAAAATCAATCAAGGTACTTTATGTTGAAACATATAAATCTTTGTACCTTGAAAGTTTATTTTCTTTTGAAATGCTCCCCCTCAATATGTGCTTCGAGATTCGAAAGCGTTTAGCACATATGGGAGAGCAGCATGCACACTTGAATCAAAACGATCACCTTTTATCAAGTTTCATTATTAAATCACAAATTCTCCCCCGATCAAAAATATCAAACCCTTTGAGATTTTGGATCGCAAGTGATTTAATAAGGTTTGGTAAACATGGGAGAAAATGTACCTGATTTAAAAGCTCTTCTGGTTTATGGTTAAATGCTCCTCCACAATCATGTGCATTATGTATTTCAAAATCGTTTGGCACATGAAGGAAGGAATGCTTTTGAAACAGTCACCCTTTAAAACCGATTTGAGATTTAAATCACGATCTCTCCCCCGATCAAAAATTTCAAACCAATTGAGATTTGTGATCCCGAAAGATTTAAATCATTTAGACAAATTTGGGGAAAGACGTGGCTTGATTTAATTTTGAAAATATGACAGATAAGGACCATTTTAAGACATTAAAGATTGTTAGTGTCGAAGATAAGGAATTGGGATTCTATTGTCGAAGTTATAAAGAACCGTTTGGCATCTTGGAAAGCTAAACATTTATCCATCGGGGGGCGCTTAATTCTTATTAAATCGGTTCTAGAGAATTTGCCAATTTACTACCTCTCTCTCTATAGAGCCCCTAAGGCAGTCCTTGAGATTATGGAGGCAATTATGAGATGTTTTCTTTAGGCCGGTTCTAGTGTAGAAAAATTAATAAATTGGGTAGCGTGGGATGTTGTCACTTCTCCAAAGAAGGCCGGAGGCTTGGGTCTCACCAAATTGCAACATGTTAATGACGCCCTTTTACTCAAGTGGACTTGGCGCTTCAAGAAAGAGGGTAGAAGTCTTTGGAAAAAAGTGGTTTTGGGTTGTCATGGGTCGAGTAGAACTTGGTCTTTATTGCCATGTTCCACATCGACAAACGGTTGCTGGAAATTTATTGTGAAAACAGGAGAAAAGAAGATATAGAACGGAAATAAGCTAAATAGCTATTTTGTAGGCGTTGTGGGAGATGGTTCGTCTATAAATTTCCGACGACGTTTGGTTGCACAATGAGCCGCCAGATTATTTACCCAAATCTTTTCAGAATTGAAAAGAACAAATGGGTGACGGTGTCGGAAAGATTGCTTGTGATAAATGGGTCTAAAACTCTTAAGTGGGAGTGGACTGCAGACCCTTCAACACCGAAACAAGTCGCTGAGTTATTTAGTTTGCTTTCTGATATATATGATTTGGATTGGAAAGGGGGAGTAGATGGCTGGAAATGGATGGCTAACAAGGACGGTCACTTCACGGTGAACTCGGCTAAACGGCTGATGTTTAATAGGGCTGAAGGAACAAATGGCTGGGTCATGAATTGGAAAGGTTGGGCTCCCCTGAAATGCAAAATTTTGGCTTAGAGAGCTTCACTTGATCGCCTACCAACAAAGACGGAATTGATCAAACGTGGAGTTCCTTTACAGCATGCAATGTGTATTTTATGCAACTCGGAAGATGAAACTTTGCTGCACCTATTCACTGGCTGTCCCTTCTCGGATGAAATCTGGTCCAGGATCCAACACTGGTGCCGTACAGCCCCTATGTTTGTTTTCGACATTTCGGACCTCTTAAAGATGGCTGATATACAAGCTGTTTTGAAGCAACAAAGATTCATTCTGAAAGGGATCATTATTACTTCCATGTGGGCGTTATGGAACGAAAGAAATAATAGAGTTTTTGAAGACAAAAGGCGGAGACCGATTGAAGTCGTGGAGATCATAAAAATGACGTCGTACTTTTGGATCCGAAATAGATCAAAAATTAAAAACATCGATTGGAATGTTTGGTGTAATTGTCCTTTAAACTTGGTGTAATGTCGTTGTTGAGCCCTTGGGTCCCCGCTTTGGAGACTCCTTGTGGCATTTTTTGAATGAAATTTATCTTTAAAAAAAAACGATTGTTAGTATTAGGTATGATAGTTTTTAAGAGATCTTTAAGTAAAACAAAACAATTTCACAATTAAACAAGAACAGAATAAATTTCATTTTGTAAGATCTTTGAGTTTTAAAGACAATCATACCATGACATAACATTAAATCTTTAGATCACCACTTTATATTGTACAAACGGACTTGATAGATGAAATATCATTTGAAAATATTTAATTTGAAATCACTCTCCCCCTCAATCCATGACCTTAGTCGTTGATTGAGTGACTTTAGTCTAAAAATGAAGTCCGGTTGATTTCCAAAATTTGAGTTCAATTTATTTTCAAAAACAATATTTTTCCATTTTCAAAACAATATATTCAAATTTGTTTTAAGAAAAATGGTATCATCCACTACTTTTCTGCATAAAGATACGTTAGGTGGTTGAGCCGCTTTTGTTGTTGTTGCTGTAAGGCAGGAAGAAAACCGTCTGCTGATGCAGTGAGACCTCTTACGTTGCATGTTTAATGCCAACTCTCCATAGAAGTCAAATTAAGCTTCGTTTCTTCAATTGTCAACCCAAGATATAGTTGCCCTTTCCTTTTGGCATCCAATCATCTTCAATTGTGAGATCCGGATCGGGAACATTCTTATATACCAATATACCTGCATCCGTTAGTGAACACACATACAGATATATGGTGGTCGACATCACCCAAAAAACAATCGACTAATAAAATTCAATCCAACATATCAATCAGTTCATATTAGGCATGGGATTTATGTGTTCATCAAACTCTAATCATCTAATCCTAACAAACATATCCTAGGCACCTAGTCCTTCAACGTAGGTTAACATCATTTTTCAGTTAAGCATTTAGGATAATTAGATAAGTCCGTTTAGATGATATAAATTTGAAAACATTATCCCCCTCAATTAATGACTCAATTTTTGAAAAGTTTAAAAGCGCTGAAGTCATTGATTGAGTTTGCAAATTTTATAAAAACTCTGAATCTGATTGTTTTGAAAGCAACTCATTTTCCACCAATTTTTGAAAACAACAAATATTTTTCTGAAGAATTTTAGACGGAAAAACATTTGTGTAGGAATAGCAGTCCTTCGACATACTTTCCTTAATTAATTTTAGGATATGTGCACGAAATATTTGAAAATTGGTTTAGCGTAGCACTTTCCTTTCTTGAAGTGCGGGTTGCTATATGAAATAATAGCAAACCATAGTTTAAGCATGGGTTACAGTCTGAAATAACTGCAAGCCATATTTTGAGACATGTTTAGAAAGAAATATTTACACATCCTGCTCGAACTTCATCTAAAGTCCCGTGCCATTATTGAATGACATTTCTAAGACCGTAGATGTTATCGATACCAGAAGACATGTCTTGAGAAAACATATTTTTGGTATTTTTCAATTTTCTGATTTTTATGGGCTTTTGTTGATTTTATATTTTTCTATTTTGTTTTTGTTGGTTTTATATTTTTGTATTTTGCTTTTTGAAAATTATTTACAAAGATAGAGAAATAGTTTAAGAAGATGATGATACGAGTACCGAGATAAGGAAATCGCTCAGCACTTTGTAGAAGATAGAAGTCATCATCTCTTAAACTTTCACCACCAAAGCATTCGAGGCTCTTGAATCGTCGCAAGAACTTGAGCCTTCAAAAGTGAATCTTTGGTAGCTTCCCCCCAAACCGACAATCCACGTAAAAGGACCATTTCCCCCAAGAAGAAGAAGTGAAGCAAACAGTCTAATTGTATGAAGCTTCAAGAACCCGAAGAAGACGATAACACCGAAGTAACAAGTTAACACGGATCATTTCTGTGGTTACCAAACCCGAAATAAATGATTAAGCCCGATCACATGAATTTGTTGTGCATCCCCGATGTATACATAACTCTTCGAGTTTGAGCAGTTGTCAATTCAGGAGAACAATATATCAACACCTTTATTTCACCAAATTCATTCCAGTTATCTAACATATAACCAATCAGCCCATAACGTACACATGTACCCAACAAGAGAAGAGACAATGACATCACAATAACTGGTTGAATCACTGATCTTCTCTGCGGATGTCAACTCCGGAATAACTGATTAAGCTCGATCATGTGAATATGTTGTGCGACCCAGATGTACACATATCTCTCCCTTGATGGATGCGATCTCATCGGAATCATCATTACATTGTGTACATGAAGCACTAACCGGAAGCACTTTATCATAAATCATATAGAAGATGTCGATAAGCAATATCATCTCACGCTTCACATATTCTTCTCATAATTCATCCAACTGAACGCTGAAGTAACATAAACCAAAAGTCTCCAGAGACCACTTCCCCCCAAATGGTTGGAGTAATGCATCCTTCCCCCAAATAGTTGGAATGACACACCAAAGGCTACGAGTTAGACACTGAGTTTCTCTGCGGTTATGACATTTGTCTTTCCCGGGATTACTTCAATAGAGAAGAAGTATTAAGTTCATCACGTGTACTCGTTGTGTATTTAGGTGTGTGTCTCATTCCCCCTTGCTGGTTTTGATACCTCAGAATCAACAACACATTATACATACCAAATATTCTTGAAATAGAGAAGAACAAACAATTAGCTCAACTGAATCCTGTGAGAATCAACTGCTACAGAAACTCTCTCTGACTATCTTTATCAACCCATATGTAGACAATTTGAAGTGACCACTGAAGAAGCAAACCCGATATACCAAAATTGAAACTGAAGTAGAAGTCCCCGCATTTGTATCTTAATCTTGCACTAATGTTGGAAGAACGGTGTCGAGAATTTATGCTCCAAGAAAATCTCTTAAGTACTCACTACTCAATCAAAGTATGAGACATTAACACCTCTTGCGATTATCCACAACGTCATGTGCGTGTGTTACTGAGTAAAACAACGTAACTCCTAATAGTGATAGTTAACCAGGTCTTCAACCGTCCACCCCTGACTGTTGGTAACTAGATAAACCAAGTCTTCAACTCAAATTCTTAAGCCCGAGCAAGTTATCAAATAAGAACACGCCTTAGTGAAAGTCAACTTCAATCTCAAATAAGTGATAAATGATTAACTCCGAAGTAATCAACTTGTGTCAAATGCCCAGCATGTGAATAAACATAGAATCGGATGTACATTGACCCACTGAATGAACCGGAACAAATGATTCCCCAACATCAATGCATTCTTCCTAAAGGTATACATGTAGAGACTAATCTGGAAGATTCACCAATAATGTCTTCGAGCGGATGAGGTAGTCATTTTCCTTAATGTTCATGTGGTTGATTTATAGCGTGCACATTGAGAGGAACAATAATCCGTGAAGATTTGGCAAAGGAATACCAAAGAGCGAATCATTATTCATGAACAATAATCCGTGAAGATTTGGTAAAGGAATACCAAAGAGTGGATCATTATTCATGAGTGCAACTGCAATATTATGATAGTCATTATCAACGCCTTGAGGAATAACTTGAGGATCAACATTTGCTATCGGTTGGAAATACTCATCAAACATATTTTGAACCAATTAATCCCAAACAATAAATCCCATTTATCCTTAGTAAGTGAAGCATTAGGCTTTGAAGGAGAGTCATATGACCATAATTCAAGCATCCATCAACATGTAGTATATGCACTCTTCTCCCCTTCAAAAATTGCATCCGAAGTTGCCATTTTTGATTTGAACAAGTGAATAAGAATATACACCAATGAACGTAGATCCACTTGAGGGTTGAAAGAGCGTGGAAAAACATGAAGCTGGTTGATGAAGAATGTCGATGAGAATGGTCATACACATGAAGATTTCTCTTCTTTTGAAGATAAAGCGCACTGAAGCGTACACCTTTGTTTTCTTTGAGGAACGGGGCCTGAAGTGTTATCTGCAGACGCCATAATGATGAAGTACGAGGCCTGAACTGATGTGAACAGACGTCATTGCTGATTTGAAAATCAAGATTGAGTTACTTGGACCCGTGAGTTATGAGATATCAATCCATTTATTATTCATACTTTAAGCCAGTCCATGTATTGAAGGATCGAAGTATCTGCAACTGAGCAAGGACTACCTGCACTAACATTACAAGCTTGATTGCATATATATTGGTTAGTGACATTAGTATCCAAACCCTTTGGGGTTTCACGGTCAACCTTGATTTTGCCATCGATAGCAGCCTTTCCGGTAGGTATCCACCTAAGTCCAACATCCTTAAACATTCTACCAGACGGTATCCACTTATGGAAAGGTCTAGGATTGTTAGGCTTCTTATGCATAGTGGAAAACTTATCCTTATTCCTTGTTTCTAAAGATTTAGCAGTTGGTATCCATCTAGGCGAAGTTTTTCGGATTGTTTTGCTTCGTATGCACAGTAGATGACTTAGTGAAAATCCTAGACTTAACAGGTTGAACCTTTGTATGAGCATTTACTTTCTTTAGGGATTTCGAAAAACAATTATCATGATTTGCCTTAAAGATGCATTTCAGATAATTTGAGCAAACAACTTGTTTGGATTCAGAAAATGATCTAGAGTTCTTAGAGTGATCTGCTATGGGAATAACTTTATTCGAAATGCAACTACTCTTAGATACAAGCCAATCCCTAGTCTTAAGTTGAGTGTTCCTAGGTAATGGTTTAAAACTACTAGCAGTGCCTTGAAATCTCATAGAATTCATCACCCTAGGTCTAGCACCTAAAATTCTATCTTTTTGAATCTGTGCCTTTTTCCTAGCTTCTTATAGATCATAGTTCTTGAACAAGTCATTCATATCATGTGAATTCTTAGGCAAATAAGGTGAAGTGACTAGTTTTGACAAAACTTGTTTCGCATCAACTTGGGAGGCAAACCGTGTTTTTGAAAATTTTGTTCTTTCGGATATAAACGCAGTAAGCTGCCTAACAACAGACCGGTTTCTAATGGGATGAGAAACTGGTTTCCCCAAGGTTGATGGTTTTGTAAACTTAGTGTTCACACTTTTCCTTAAAGTTTTCCTAAGCACATTCTTTAAAGCAACTATCGCAAAACTCTTATCCTGAAGTTGAGCTTTGAGTTCATCAATTTTTGCTATCAAAAATTTTGTTTGTTCCACGGACTTGGTTCTAGTTTCATTGACAGAGTCACTTATTTCTATGTGATGCTTTCTCAAAGACTCATTTTCCTTTAGTAATTTGGCCACACAAACCGCTAATTCATCATTTCTCATTTGAATATTATCAATAGCATTAACATCAGAATTACTTGTAACCAAATTACTTTTCACATGCATATCAGAAATATGTTTCTTCAAATTGTTGATAGTCGAGTTTTTGGAATGAAGCTGAGCTTTTAAATCATTTATTTCAAAAAATTCACGAAATTTAGGAAATTCCGGATTTTTACATGGTTTCATAGATTGAAAACTTTCCTCCTTTCTTTGTATTGCAATTTCAAGAGAAATGCAATGTTTTTCAAGTTTTGAGAATTTATTTGAAAGTTCATCAAAAGCCTTTTTATCAACCATATCATTTGTTGTGAATTTATTAGCCTCAGCCTCAACCAAGGGACATTTATCAGAATCATGTTCAGCATTAAGATCAGTTTATTTAGGAATATATTAGCAAATGCACTATGTAGATCAGTTAAGGGTACCTCATCACATGAAACCTGTTCATTTGTCAGTCTGATATTTGCATCTACATCATGTGTAACAAGAGTCACTGAACTACTGGCTGTTTCAAGCTTATCGCTCTGAGCCTCTCAGTATTCAGTGTCAACTGATCCATCATCTGTTCCCTTTCCGATCTCAGCATTATAATCTAATGATTGAACTCGACATTCGTTCACCTTTCTGATCACCACATCTACTTCTTGTGTGACAAGAGTTACTGAGCAGCTGGTTACATCATTCTTTGTTGTCTCTGATATTCTGCATTCAGCAACACACGACCTTTCTACTGATACATTACCCGACCCATCACAACTATCTCTCAATTGCACCTGACATTCATTCACATTTTCATCTTTTTGTGCAGCATCCTCAATGTACTTTTCCACATTATCCATGAGTTGGATAAATGTCTCAATGAATTCCTGAATTTCCATTCCATTATGTTTTTTGAAGGAAATTCCAGTCAAGTGTTGATCGTAATCTGCTGAATATTCCCCACTTATGAATGGCTGAAATTGTTTGTAGATTACTTGAAGAGCTGCACTGGAACCATCCTTTTGAACCTTTCTATTGGTAAGTTGCAGCTTTAAATGTTCTAAGTTCAACATCAAGCTTCTCGTCAATATAGGTAAGTCCTGGCGGAAGAGAGCACTACATGTTCGATCCCCAGTTGTGGATAACAGCTGTATGAGGTGCAGATGAAGTAGCTGATAGGGATCAATGCTGCATTCCATTTTCATGGCATTCTGTAGCATTAGCAGGTGCAATTCTTTCTCATTGTACTCAGAACATGAAGATCTCACATCGTCATTGATTAATTCAATCATCGTTAATCGTTCAGTGTAGCATACATTATCATTGTTGTCCACAACATCATACAATTTAAGTACTTCCGAAATCACTGGGTCAGTAGTGTAAGACATGATGTTGAAGCATACACACGGGATTTTACAAGTCTATGATTTAAACCGAGAAATAGATTCTTTCGCGGGATTTTACAAAATCAAGAAGAAACCGTTAAGCAATGACCAATAGAACGTATTAAGATGACTGATGGATCGACAAAATGATAGACAATTGTGTGTTTGGACTTAGGATTGTTTGTAGGATTAGCTGAGATGTTGTTTAGTTGGGATTTGGATTGGTTGTTGCACGATTTTCTCGAGAAATTTAGGTCTAAAAACATAAAAACCTCAATAACTTTTGTTCGGAGTGGATTTAGCCCTAGAAGGTTGACCCGTGACATTCTCCTCGTTCTCACAGTCGTTTTGATGGGTAGAACGCTGAAAACGGAGTTACGGTTCAAAAGTTATAGCCGTTTGAAGTTTTGTCGGGAAAAGTCAACAAAACGCATTGATGAAATGGTCAAACCGCTTCTAACAATCCTCTATGAAGACAACTCGCTAGTTACAAGTCGCTAGATGCACAAGTCGCTAAAGACAACACGCTATGAAGACAAATCGCTAGATGCTCAAGTCGCTAGAGACAAGTCGCTATAGTGACCAAGTCGCTAGGCTCAGGTCGCTAAAGTAACAACTCGCTAAGTAAACAAGTCGCTAAGGAACAACTCGCTACTCAAAACAAAGTCAAGTCGCTAAAATTAGCAAAGACAAGTCGCTACGTTGACCAAGTCGCTAGCCGAAGTGGTGTCTCCACTACTTTGTACTGTTTGTCATTTTGTCTCAATAGACAAGTCGCTAGGGCTCAAATCGCTACCACTTTAACTACAAGTCGCTACCAAATAACGAAGCAAGTCGCTACGAAGAAAATTTATCCGAGAACCAAGTCGCTAGGAAGAAAACTTAAACACAACCCTTTTTTAATCCAAAACAAGCTCAACCACAGTGATTCAAGCTTTCCAAATCAAAACCCAAGCACTTAAAATGATTCTAAACACAAAAGTACACTCAAAATCAAACTTTAACACAAGAAATGATCCAAATGATGCAAAAACCACTAAACTTTTCCAAACCCAAAAACCATATAAAACCACTGGAAATCCAAGGATATGTAAGAGAGATGATCAAACCATGGCTCTTGATACCAATTGTATACAATATTGTAAAACATTGTTCTTTTTTATTATTCAAAAGTAGACCTTTCTCGATTATGTGCCAATTGTTTGAAAATACTCTTTTTGATTGAAATCATTCTCCCCCTCAATCAATGACATATGTTGTTGATTGAAGAATAGAGATTTTGACAAATGAAAAGCCCGGATGATTTTCAAAAGTAGAGTCCGATGTATTTTCAAAGCAATTTTGTTTTCATTAGCTGACAAATATTTTTTAGAAGAATCATTTGAAGGAAAAATATTTGAAAGAAAACATTTGTCTTTATAACGACAAACATTTGTTTTTAGAATCAGAGCATGAGGTTTGAAGATTTAAGATAAAGCATGACTTTGTTGTTTCTTTGAAAAACGGGTTACTGCCTGAAATGACAATATTGCTCTGATACCAATTGTAACATATTGGATTTCATAAACACATCATAACATATCAAATAGGGCGTATGGTTTAGAGTTTTAGAGAGAGAAAGTAGAAGATGGGATCCTTTCTAGAGAGAGAAAGTAAACAAAAGAGAAAAGGTTAGATTAGAATGAAAGGTCCAACCCTCTACCTTGGGAGGTAGAGGGTATTTATAGTATTACATAATACGCCCTCCTGACGGGCTGTGGATCAGGCATACAGTGGGTAAAGACCCGTCCTTCCTCCACGGTATTGCACTAAACTAAACTACGCTAATAACTAACTAATAAACTAATAAATAACGTAACTAACGATACGTCTACGATCTAACTTATGCTAGATAATATTTGGGGTGACCGACTCTTCACTATGGAATTTCTAATTCCTAACAATAAGGAATGAATCCCTCTGATATTTCTGGATGTTCCGCAAAGTGAAAACAGAAGAGAAGTTGACTTTTCGTGAGTTGATGCATGTCAATGTGAAGATGCATGGATCTCATCTATAGCAAAGGATGAACAGCATGTCAGCATATGCCATATGGGCAATGTTAATCTTATCCATCTTAAGAAAAAAATAAAACAGCAAGCACGGTCTCAATAGAATGATTTAGTGTCATTTGAGCATACTTTATCTTTCAAATGTTGATATAAACCCCCTAGAACTTCACGACTTAACTGGTCTCATCTCAACCCGATTAAACTACCCATATTGCATGGGTTGAAACTGCTTTGACGGGTTACTTACCATCCCATACTCCCAGCTCTAAAAATCATTCTCTTTTCAAATATTTAATCATTGTAACAAGATAGTTTTGGTAATCATTTGTGACGCAACCCGATTAAATCTGCACTACTCATTCCGACCTGAACCTTCTTTGACCTGATAAGAAATTGTAACAAGATAGTTTTTGTATTCATATTTAACCTGACCCGCTTCAGTCTGCACAAAACTGCCCATTCTAACCCAAGCTTGCTTTGACCTATTAGTTACCCGCCAAAATTGCCACCTTTAAAAGCCATCCCATTCATAGTAAGTTATTGTCTTATTGCAATACAAGATAGTTATTGTAATCCTATTTAACCAAATCGTTTTGATCTGCACAAAACTACCCATTTTGAACTGAACTAGCTTTAACCTGTTACTTACCCAACCTTATTGCCACTTCCAGTCCGAGAAGTCAAATCGAGAAGTCAAATTTAGTGCAGTATATAAGATCAAATAAAGGAACTAATTGATGAATTCTACCTACCATTTCAGTTCTTTTCACATGTACCATAAACTTTCTAAGCTAAAACATGAAGGTGTCCATGCTAATGGCTACAAGGATTGGCTGGGTAAAACTAGATGAAATTTCTTTCTAAGTTCACGCCATTTAAATATGAAATTCTACACGGCTACAGAAACTTACATCTATGCCTCTTTTACTGTACCCTTTTGTTATTATATCAAAAGCTTAATGGACAATTATAACAAGATGAAATTTCTCTCTAAGTTCACGCCACTTAAATATGATATTCATTAAAGACAAACAAAGGAATGTTGCAAAATTATGTCTCTTATATGAGAACCAAGTGGAAAAAAAAGAAAAAAATAAAATATGACACAATCATTCCCTTTATCAGTAATGACCTTTGAGACTACTCCGGGTACTAACTGTCGTGCCTCCCAGAGCAAATCTTTGCCCTGCAAACTAGAAATTAAACCATATAAATCGAATGGCTTATACACTAGCATGTAGTCGGATTAACCCGTTATTCAATGTACCTGATTACAATAACAATCTATATTCTTTTTTGCTAAAAGCTGTTTAGGAGGTTTTATGTGTTTGAAAACAATTAGGATGTCTTTCACCCCGGTTCTTTTTTTTGTTGAAACCAATTAGCTACACCAGTTTTATAAGTTAAGCTAAGACATAACCCTCATCAACCAATATGTAGGTAACTAGGTCAAAGCTACAACCTCAAAAAATAAGTATAAAAACCAATGAACAAAGTATAGAGAATATGTCATCTTTGTACAATGTGCAAAATAATTAGAGTATTATGTGCGTTACATACCTGGTTCAAGAACAATTGGTGTAGTAAGTTCAAAAGCAGCCGTGACATTGTCTCCACACATAACCATCTTATGCTTTCAAGAAAATCTACTTTCCTTGTGACATCAGGCGTCCTCAAATAAAACACAAATTTCACAAGCAAATCTACTTTCCTTATGCAAGATAATTATGTATGTAGTTTGAGATGAAGGTTGTAGGATGACCACCTTCATCCTTTGTGAGAACATAAATTTCAGCCTCAAACTTCGTCCATGTTTTTACACTACGGGGCTTTGCAATGACCTGTAAAAAATGAAGGTAATAAGCAAAATGGATATCACTATTCCTGCTATAGCTCCACCACCAATCCCAGATTTCTTACCACCATCGCTAGAATTTCCTGAAGACGGGCTCTTATTTCCATTTGGTTGCCTTTGACCAGGTGGAGGTGGTGGCGCAGGGCCTGAGCTCCATGAGTTACCATCCTTTCTGTCATGGAATTTATTTTATTTAACATCCAAAATATAAATGTTTTGTATATAACATTCAAAGTAAGATGCTTGATTTATGTTTTTTAGCTGACTAGGAACCCAACCATTAAATTTATTATTGGCAACATTCCTGAGAAGACAAATGTAAACATATTAGTAGCTTAGTCATATGTCTGCTCTATATAAACAAATTGATGGGTTCTGAAAGCGTATTGCAATACTCACAGGTTCTTAAGGGGAAGATCAGCAAGGACATTAATAGTTCCTGTAAATTGGTTGTTCTGCGGTTGTTCTGCAGATACCTGCATCAAGACAAGCATGAAGGGGTGGACTAAAGCAAAATCTAAATATAAGCGCAAAGGATGTACATATATATCCGTGACATTGGACAGCAAGCTTAAGCTCCGAGGAAGATTACCGGTTAAAGAATTGAAAGATACATCCCTCCGTCGCAAGCTTTTTCACTCGCCCACTAGTTATCTTGAGATTGTTGGAATTTCTTGACATTTTTTACGCGCGAAGAAAAATATCAGATACTTACTTAACTCTTCACATGTGAGTGTATTTGATAACTTATATTTTCACATGTGAAGATATTCGATACCTTATATCTTCACATGTGAGTGTATTCGATACCTTCACATATGGAGATATTCGATACCTTATATATTCACATGTGAGTGTATTCGATACCTTATATCTTCACATGTGAGTGTATTCGATACCTTCACATGTGGAGATATTTGATACCTTATATCTTCACATGTGAGTGTATTTGATACCTTCACATGTGGAGATATTTGATACCTTATATCTTCACATGTGAGTGTATTTGATACCTTATATCTTCACATGTGAAGATATTCGATACCTTATATCTTCACATGTGAGGGTATTCGATACCTTATATCTTCGCATGTGAGGGTATTTGATACCTTATATTCATATGTGAAAACAACTAGCATTTCATCAAACACATAATGTACATTGACAAACCATCAACAAAAGACATGTTCATCTTTCATTTTCTTCATCCAGTTATCAACTTAACTAATAACTAAAATAAAACACATAAAACACAAGAAATAAATTATCTATAATCATTGAATTTATGAATCAAAAGCTTAATTCAGATTTATTTAATACCTTTGTATAATACATTCTTTGATAGTAGTTGTCATTCTTTAATGGTTAATTGTGAGATTTTTTTTAATGATGATGATCGTGATAAGTGATGATGATGAATTGATTATTATTACATATGGATGATTGGGGTAATCGGTGATGATTACTGTCGTGGACGGAGGTGATTGGCAATGATTGAGGTTGACGGTGGCGATCGGTGATGATTACGGTTGTAGATGGTGGTGAATGGGTGAAGACTGGTGGTTTCTCAGTGATGGTGAAGACTGGTGAACATCGGTGATAATTTGAGAGTGTTTTTGTTGGTTTCACACTTTAAAAAGTGATGTGTGTGTTTTTTTATTTATATAGTATATTTGAAAATAAAAATATGGTAATACATAACATTAGTATAGTTTTAGTGTAAATATTGGGATTTATTATAGCCTTTAGATCCAAAAAAGGAGGGGATTAGATGGAGGGCTAGGATCTCTTCTCGCATTCTCACCAAAATTAGACTTCTCACAAGAAACACCCCCTATATATATATATATATATATATATATATATATATATATATATATATATATATATATATATATATATATATATATATATATATATATATATATATATATAGGGATGAGATCAAATAAAAAGATGATTTGTGGTAAAAAGAATAAGAAGGATTCTAGATCCTTGATTTAAAATCAATGGATGAGATTAACTTTCATCCTAACTAACTATTAAGGGTAAAAACGTAATTTTCACAATCACCTATAACTTTAATTATCCTATATAATAAAATTCCGCCTCTTCCATCTCCCCTACACACACAAAGAGAAACACACAATCAACTATAATCCCTGTAATCTTTAATCCAGTCTCTGATATATAATCAAATTAGGGTTTGTAACACCAATCAGTTATTAGCATGATCACAATCGTGGATTATAAGCTCAATTTCGAAATTTTCTAGAATGTTATCGATTAATATTAGTGATAATCAAGGTATGTATTTTTTTCATTAAAATCGATTTCGGTTCAAAATCAGATAAAGCTTATTGTGTAATTTAGCGTAATTGATAATAAATTTGTGCTATTACTGTAATTTGATATGTAAATTAGTGTTTTTGGTATAATTTGCTGCAATTATGGATTTGGAGTGGAATTTACTGCACTTATTAGTGTTATTACAGTATCTAATATATAATTATTGCTATTATTGTAAATTGATGTTTAAATTTGTGTTATTAGTGTAATTTGATGAAAATTTGTATTTGTAGTAGAATATGATGCACAAATTAGTGAATATGTGACAAAAAATTTTGTTATTAGTGTTTTTTTTGGAAACTTGCATTTATATTAAAATTTGATGCACAAAGTAGTGTTATAAGTGTATTTGATACATAGATTTATGTTATTATTGTATTTTGATGCAAATTTGTATTCGTAGTGGAATTTGATGCACAAACAAGTATATTTGATAAATAAATTTGTGTTATTAGTGTACATAATATATATTTGTATTTGGATTATAACTTTATGCACAAATGAGTGTTATGTTGTATCTAATATTGCTATTAGTGTTTTTTTAAGGAAGTTTGTTTCTGCATCAAATTGATGCACAAATTAGTATTATATAATATTCAATACATCTTTTTTGCGTTATTAGTGTGATTTGATCAAAATTAATTTTTCAGGAATTTGATGCACAAATAACAGGTATTGGTGTATCATAAATAAGCCGATGAAGGCCTTGATATGTATAATAATAATCAAGGGAAGTATCACGAGAATGGCAGCGGCTACCACCTCCCCCTCCTCAATTACAACAAATGGGCCGCCCTCCATATAGCTTTTTCTTTTGTAATTAGTGTATTTGATATATAATTTTGTGTTACTGGTGTAACCTGATGCAAATCTACATTTTTAGTGGGATTTGATGGGCAAATTTTTGAATTTGATAGAAAACTTTTTGTTATTAGAGTACTTGATATACATCTGTATATGTAGTAAAATTGTATGTATACAAAAATATTTTTCTATCTTGCAGTTATCGATTTTATTGTGTGTCGTCATTCTGAGATTTTTAATGCACATTTTGCTTAATTTTCATGCAAAAAACATCTTTATTTCTAACAATTAAGGTCGGTCAGAGAAACATAACACTTTTTCAAACATCATACAAAAACTGATGCACATTGGCCATTTTTCATGCATAAAACAGACTTACTTCAAAGAACTCAGGCCGATCAAAGAAATATAACACTTTTACCAAGATCATAAGAAAACTAATGCGCATTTTGCCGATTTTCATGCACAAAATAACTTTATTTTAAACAATTCACGTCGATCACAGAAAACATAACACTTTTACAAACATCATATGAGAACTGATGCACATTTCGACAATCTTCTAGCACAAAACAACTTTATTTCAAACAACTTATGCCAATCAGAGAAACATAACACTTTCACCAAGTTCGTATGAAAGCTGATGCACATGTCACTCAATTTTCATGCACAAAATAACTTTCTTTTAAACAACTCACATCGATCACAAAAACACAACACTTTTACCAACATCATACAAGAATTGATGCACATTAGGCCAATTTTCAATCACAAAACAACTTTATTTCAAACAACTCACGTTAATCACATAAACAAAACTAATAAGCAATGAAAACTTTCATAACCGATATATATAAAATGATTTAATATCATAAGTGATCCCATTTCCCAATGCAATATTGCAAACCGGATACAATTCAATGAATGAAAGCATTTTATGGACATTCTATTTCAAAATATTACATAACCATTTCATAAGCATTTAATTTCTAAACAAATCATAATTAAACGAATGTATCATTCCATAACACCTCATTTCTAAACAATATTTAACAATTCCATAAGCATTCTATTTCTAAATTAAATTAACTCAAACTAATATATGCCATGAACACGGTCTTGAACACCCAAAAACTTGATCTTCAATATCTTCACTTGAGCGCTACCTTTCCAATTATTTGTTGCATATCCTCGATATGCCTCCATATAACGCAACATACATATACCGCAATTTACACAATTATTCTTTGTTCTCTAGCTCATTTCAATCTTACACAAACATTCTTCTTCATCGAGCAAAATTTTGGATGTTCCTCGTATGCCAAGTACTTACTGACAAGTTTTTTCTGCAAAAACATAATTGAGCATAGGCACATTTAGCTCGATCATAATGCAAAAAACAATGTTTTTTAAACAATAATGCTTTAAGTACCCCATGCATATCACTTTTAATAACTTCTTGTGAAAGCTGAAGCACACTCTGGCAGTTTTCAATGCACAAAACAGTGTTATTTTAAACCATGATGTGATGAGTACCTAGGTGTATCACTTTACTAACTTTCGATGAAAACTCGTGTACCTGCAACCCGCTTTTAATGCACAAATTTGTGTCATTCTAAACCCAACACGTTGAGTACATAGGCATATAACTTTTACTAACTTACTATGAAAACTAATGCACATTAAATCCCTTTTTAATGCACAAAAAAAGTGTTAGTCTAAAACATAACGTGATGAGTACCTAGACATATCCCTTTTACTAATCTTCTTTGAAAACTAATGAAGATTCAGACCATTTCTTAGTGCACAAAACAATGTTATTTCACACAACTCATGAAATATCCAACCGTATCATACCTTTACTAACTTCCTAGAAAACAATATGCACCTGTAGGCCATTTTTATGCCAGAAACAGTGTTAATTCACACTACTCATGAATTATCCAACTGTGCCGCACTTTTACTAACTATACCTATGAAAACAATCGCACATTTAGCCTATTTTTAATGCACACAACAGTATTATTCCGCATTACTCACAATTAGCTAACCATATCACATTTTTTACAAACTATATACGAAAAATGGTGCACATTTTAGCCATTTTTATGCACAAAACATTTATACAAACCATGATTATCCAAACGTATCCCACTTTTACTAACTTCCAACCTTCCAACTAAAATTGCCGCACATTTAAATGCACACGACAATATTATTTCGCATAAATCACGGTTACCCGAACATATCACATTTTTTACAAACTATCTTTGACAATTGATGCACATTCAGTCATTTATATGCACAAAACATTTACACAAATCATAATTATCCAACGTATTCCAGTTTTACTAACTTTCACCTAAAATTGTCGCACATTCAGCCCATTTTTAATGCACACAACAATATTGTTTCGCATAACTCATAGTTACCTAAACATATTACATTTTTTACAAACTACTTATGAAAATTGATGCACATTTAGGCATTTTTATGCGCAAAACATTTACAATTAAATCTGATAAACATTTTAACAGGTGATAGATCAACAACGCAATTGTAGGTTAATAAAACCATTACCAATAATATTTTCATTGTCGTTTAACGTCGTTTTTGTCAATCAAATCGCCGATTGCATATCCAATTTAAGATGTTTTGATGTATTTTTGAATGATTAATGATGAAATCGTTGTTTTGACTATCACCCTCATCATCCACCCCTGACCCCACCGCCGATGACACGATTAAGTAAACCATCCCCACCACCAGAATAGATATCCGCCATCACCAGTGCTCTGCGGCCACCACCACCAGAAAATATTTAATAACACCATGGCAGTTGAGCTTTAAGGGTCTCGATTGTTGGCATTGTTTTTTCGTGGGATATAAAAGGTACAGGTAGTGGTCGATTATTTTCAAAAATCCAGGTCTCGTTGTGGTCTTGGTTCGGCAGTTTATCAAAGGTTTCATGGTGTCTTATATCTTTTTAATGGTTTTTTTTTCTGTTAATAATTTAGTGATTGGAAACTGAGAGAAAATGGCATCTTATATCCTTTTTATGGTATTTGTTTTATAAAGTTTAGTCTTTAGGTGTCACCAAGAGGCAATTGGTGTGATCTACTGGTTATAAATATTATAGCAAGTCTTTAGGTAGAACTATAGACTAGAGGCAAATTGGATGTAATAGTATTATAGTCAAAGCTTTAGTTTTCAAAAGGTGTAGCTCATATTCTTATTTAAGGACGTTGTGAGAACTATTATAGTCAAAGCTCATATTCTTGTTTAAGGACTAGAGGCAAATTGGATGTACAAGTATTATAGTCAAAGCTTTAGAAGGATGTTGTGAGAACTAAGACTTACCAAAATGTTATATACAAGAACACATTCTTGTTTAAGGACAAGATTGTTCTTGATGTCGGTGTTGGTACTGGGATTCTATCACTCTTCTGTGCAAAAGCTGGTGCAAAGCATGTTTATGCTGTAAGTATACAACTCTTTCTTTCGTTTATTAGCAAACTAGTGATGTATTGCGTGATCCTTTAATAGACTATTTGATGTTACACGTTAAAGATTGTGTATTTGCGTCCCCGTTTTTCTTATTTCTTGTACTTCAGTTTGCTTTATGCCGTTCCTGAAAAGTTTCTGTGACACTTAACGTTCCTGAAAAGTTTCTAGCAAAAGAGATTGTTAAAGCAAATAGCTCTTCAGACGGTAACAATTTTTATATATCCAAGTGCTTACGCTGTTTAATACGTAGGATTTGTTAGTACTTAATAAGCTGATTTTGGGTTATAACTGTGAATTTAGTTTTGGGTTATCAATTAACCACAGGTGCAATCAAGATGAAAAAAACTAATGCAAGCAAGTTTCCTGGATTTTGTTTAAGCAACAGTGCATATAAATCACTTGAAGTATGTGCGTATGTGTTTTAAATTGTGCAAATGTGTTTGCTAGTTGATTATGCACATGTATTTTCAAATATTATTGCATCTAAATGATTATACACATGTATTTTCTTTATTTATTTTATTTTAGTTTCATGATTCTGTAAAGTTTGATTGTGTTTAAATAGTTTTTCATGGTGATAAACACGTATTAGTTACAATATGTTTGCTAGTAGTAATGTGTTTCTTTTTAATGGATCATGGTGAGAAACTCTAGTTGCATTTTATTTGCTTTTTAAAATCGATGTATTATATTTAATTATGTGTAGGGGTATTGTCTGATCATTTAATTTGTTCATAGATAATGAATAAATATGAATTTTGTGGAATACTATGTAGGTTATAGTTTTAATGATGATGTCATTAGATTATACATGTGCAACAATACTATCTTTTTTGTGTGTGCTTTGTTTCAGGTTATTGAAGATGATAATAGCATTGAAGACTAACAAGTGGATGCACATATAGATGCATGAAGATAATTTGCTGTATAACGTTTATCTTCTTTGTTAAGATGAGCGAGACAATAAAAACACATGTGCACAAGGATTAAAAACACATGTATATATTAAAAACACATGTATATATTAAAAACACGTGTGCACAAGGATTAAAAACATGTGTGTAGATTTCATGGGTTCTTGAACCAAGCGAGGAATACATGTGCACGCCTAAAAGATGAACCAACTATTAAAGACATTGTAGTATGCACATGTGCATGCTTCATACATTTGTAATAAACATATTTATGTAATATTTTTTAATAAAGTTTTGTTGTTTGTATAAAATTGCATCAATCTATTAATAAATTTTTGTTTGTATATATTTATTTACGTAATATTTTTTAAAGATACATATGCAAATACAAAACACCTATGCATAAACAAAACATCTATGCATAAACAAAAAATACAAATTTTACGTAATGCAAAACACATGTGCACATATTGATTTTTTTTAACAGGTATAATGCAAAAAAAAAAAAAAAAAAAAAAAAAAAAAAAAAAAAAAAAAAAAAACGTTTTTTGTAAAAAAAAATAAAATAAAAGATGAAATTAAAAAGTACTTTTACCAAAATACCCTTTTGAATTAAATATTAAAACTAAATATCCAAAAAAATCTGATTGGTTGTTGGTGGTTCTCGCAGTTCTTGCATTTTTCTTGGTTCTGAAAATAACCCTTCATATATATATATATATATATATATAATAGTTGAGAAAATCTTGTAACCGCTACTAAACAAAAGTAGAGGAATTTTCTTTTGCTTACTCTTATTTTGGTGCTTACCAAGGGATAAATCTTCACCATTCATCTAGTTTGATTTAATGGTGTAACCTAAGATTTAATGGATAAAACTAAGTCCATGTTTTTTTTATTGTCTTTCTTTTTTCTTCACTTTTTTTTTTGTCTTTTTTTTTTCTTCACTTTTTTTTGTCTTTTTTTCTTTCTAATTCACGTTTTTATTTATTAACGTTTTTTTTTTGTTTTTTTTGTTTTTGTTTTGTTTTTTTTTTAATTCGCGTTTCTTTTTTCTTTGCTTTCATACGTTTTTGTCTATTTTCATACGTTTTCATCTATTTTCGTCCGTTTTCATACGTTTTCGTCCGTTTTCATACGTTTTTGTCCTCTTTCATACGTTTTTGTTTGTTTTCTTACGTTTTCGTCCATTATTCATATGTTTTCGTCCGTTTTCATACGTTTTCGTCCGTTTTCATCCGGTTTCTTTCGTTTTTGTTCATTTTCAGACGTGTTTTTACGCTTTCATACGTTTTCGTCCGTTTTCATATGTATTCATCCGTTTTTTTACGTTTTCATCCGTTTTCTTACGTTTTCATATGTTTCGGACTATCACAAGTGATATTCTGTGATATTCATAATATCATTTTGTGATATTTTGAATATCGCTTGTGATTTTCTGAATATCACTTTGTGATATTCAGAATATCACTTGTGATTTTTTGAATAACTACTAACTACCACACTTTTATTGCTAATTTTTCGTGTATCTCATTCTCATGATGTTCAACTTTTTGGAGGAGAATTTGATATCACCGGTGACATCACAGATATGTCAGCTTCTTCTATTTTGTTGAATCATGTGTGATATCACAGATGATATCACTTGTGAAATCACTTGTTATATCACGTGTGATATCACAGATGATATCACTTGTGAAATCACGTGTGATATCACAGGTAATATCACTTGTGATACAACACATGATATCACCCGTGATGTAACATGTGTTTGAGCTTCTTCAGTTTGTTTATGAAAATGTTGTGCTTTGTTTAACCATAGCTTCTTCACTGATCAACCATAGATATTTTCAAATCCCGTTGTAAAACCTATTGAAATACTCACAATGTATCCATTAAAATCACAACTTAAATAATAAACAAAAGTACACTAAATAACTATGTGTTTAAAGCAAAAGCAACTTGTTTAAGTTGTTTAATCTAAATGTAAACAAATGAAAACGTAAGAAAACAGACGAATACGTATGAAAGCGTAAAAACACGTTTAAAACGGATGAAAACGTATGAAAATGGAAGAAAACTGATGAAAATGGACGAAAACGTATGAAAACGGGCGAAAACGTATGAAAACGAACAAAAACAGATGAAAACGTATGAAAACAGATGAAAACGTATGAAGGCGAAGAAAAAAACGTAAATAAAAAAAACGCGAATTTAAAAAAAAGCGTGAATTTAAAAAAAAAAAAAAAAACGTGAATTTAAAAATAAAAGACCAAAAAAAAAATATTTGAATAAAAAAAAAAATACAAAAAGCCAAGAAAAAAAAATGGAATTAGGTTTAAATTTTAAATATTAGGCTAATCCCCATCATTAGATCAAACTACATAAATGGTAGGGATTTGTCTTTTAGTAAGCATAAATTTATTAATAAGCAAAATAAAGTGCCTCTACAAAAGTAACACCCATGTGAAAAATTAATTGTGTTAAAAATCTAAAGCACACACTTGTGACATCTGCTAATAACAACACCTATAATATTGCTAACAATAAAGAATTGTAAAAATCAAATGAAAATGCACATTTTTCTGTCAAAGATTATTAAAAAAAGGTAAGAAACAGGGCCGGGTAAATAGTTTTAACGTGAATATGGATAAGTGGGCATGATACGCTTAAATACATTACATGCATGGCATGAGACCATGTTTATTGCATGAGAAAAACTATCGACATATAGTTTGGCCCATGATGCATATCTAGCCATGGAGAAGACTTCTTTCATTTGCTTATGTTATATCTGTAAATCTCATAGTTATAAATAGCGCGAGACGTGACGTGATAACATGATTAAATTTTACATTTTTGCGATTAAGACGAAGCTTTTACGTTTATAAAGCGTGGCATAAGGCGACACAAAATATGAAAATATTTATATATTTATACCATATTTCATATATATTAAGTTTACAAAAAAATGTGGCATAAGACAGCGTGGCGGCATGACCAAGCCTCACGCTTTTGCGAAGCTTTTTCAAGCCTTTTAAAACCATGAAAATATGATGTCAAAAGAAGAAGATGGAGCACTCAACACATTCCAAAAAACTTTGTAAGCCAAATGGCATCAAATGTTATGAGTTGTGAAAAACTCTAATATGAAGAAAAGTTTCTTTAAATTATTATTGTCTTTCTTTTATTTATTTCATATTTAATTATTCTTAATCTTTTTCCATTAAGCATGTGTTCGATATCTTTGTGATCGAAATGCTCAATGAATCACTTTGAAATAGGAATTAAAAAGTCATTTTACACATGATAAATTTACAACTACAAAGTCTTCTTTAAAGTTATCATCATGGAAACGTATAATTGAAAAGTTATCAACACCATCGATAACTTTTGTTAGCAATACCGTCGATAAAATTATCATCATAAAGAATGTATACTCCAAAGACATTTCGTCAAAAAATTTAGTTACACGAGTATCCACCGCTATAATGTGCGACTACCCGACTAGTATTAAGTCAATAACATCAATACCTGAGTACCAAACAATGTTAGATAATCATTAGCAATAAAAAAGAATTAAAAAACATCAACGATAAATGAGGATTCATTTATGTTTTTGTTGGCCAATCACTAGACGCAAATTTCACGCATCATCCCCTCACCTAAAAGAAAGAAAAGAGTATGCCACAAAACTAGGCCACTAGATATTGTAAATATTGTTTGGAGGCCCCTATTCAATAATGGGCTATGTAGTCACTGATTCTTTACATGTTCTACCTGGTTCTGTTTTCGTTTTCTAACAATCTTTGTAAACCTTTTCTCATCCACAATCACATGAGGATCAGAGAGACTTCCGTTCGAGATGAAGTCATTGAAGCAACGAGCACTTGAAAACTGAAAATTTAGACTTGATTCTTTTCTCTATGAAACGGACACTCATTCAATTTGAATTTTAGACTTGAGCCTTCCATACATGATACACCCAATCTCATATATCATCGCAATAGTGTATTTCTATCTCACAAAGCTCAACTTCACATTAATTATACAATCCTATATTGTTCCATCATAGGAGATATATTTCCACATATTGTTTTCAATCTAAAAACAAAACCCTGATTTTTCAACACAGGATGAATATCCGTTGTCATAGACATGAAGGTCTCACGTGATTACGTGAACCTAGAGTAAAACCTGAAATCAGCTCCTCCACACCAACAATACACAACACCGCCACCACCTCTACACCACTAACCACTGCAAACCCAATTCCCGCCCTTGACCATCAAGCAAAGATTACTCATAGTCATCTTTGCTAAAAAAACCATTTATAAATGACACCGTTTGATGGTCTCTTTTAATGCTTTCAACTCAGAATGTTTTAACAACAATTAGGTAAGTTTGACAACCTAATTAGTCATTTCCCTTGTTTTATCTTTGAACATGAGTCACACAATGGATGCTCAGATTACAGCAACTAATGCAGGTGGCCATATATGAGCTACTGAAACAGACTCCCAACCACTTCACTTAAATTAACAAGCTAGAAGCGAACAATCAAAAACTGTGCTGACCAAAACTGCCACTAGTATAACTCAACTGCGGTTCTGCTTTTCTGGAGAGACTTCTCAAAGTGAAACATAAACAGTAAACACAAGCCAGAGAGATCCATTTAATATAGTCCATCAGTACAAATGTTACAATATTGATACAAGGGAAAGAACAAATATGTCCACAGTCGGAGCACAGGGGATCAAACAACACTGGCATCTCATAACTCAACTATACTCTTCATGCAAGTCGCGTGTTATCATACAAAAAATATAACAAACCCACCATGGATCCCAGCATCTAGGAACTTCCAACATGGCAAGCCGATGCGTGCCTCTATGTATATCCCTATAATTGGAAAACCGTTTTCTAAAACGTGCCGATTTCACATTTCTAATATGAGAACTCATGACCTCTAAGTGAGATGTATTTTTTGACCCATATAGCAATATCATCTGCACATGCCTGTGCTTCAGGTGTCCTAAGAAGCATGTCAAGAGTGGCAAATTCATGAACACAGTCCTTGTAATCCAGAACCGGTGCATCAACATTCACTTTTTTTAGCTCCTGTGCATAAGCTATTGCACGATCCCTCATCCAATCATGTTCTGCCACAACCGTCAATGTAGGGGGCATCCGCTTCAGAGGTGGCCCACCTCTGTTAGCAACGAGAGGATTGGCTGCAGGGTGATCCAGGTCAAACTCTTCCTCTGGGAGGAAAAGTCTCCAGGCAAGTATACTCATAGACTTGTCAAAGAAATATGAGTTCGAAAGTTTTATCTCGGAGTGTGTGGGAGTACTTCCAATGAAGAAGGGATACATCAAAACTTGGGCCACTACCTTAACTGGGTCGAGTAGCGTACCAGATTCTACTGATTTGCGAGCTACATAATCAGCAATGTTTGCACCACAACTGACCCCAAGAAGCACGCACCTGTTTCAGAGACATCAGGTTGAGTCAGACAACATCTAACAAACAAAGTATACATGAAAAAGAAGAGAGTAGCATAGATGTAAAGAGTAAAGACCCCCCACCACTGCCAGATATACATGCATTATTTTACTGAATCTCTCATCTAAATGTAAATGGCAGAATCGATAACATGTAACATCTTAATACAAATTCCAATAGTCTCCAGTGCAAATAATGATAGATTATGTTACACAAATGGAAAGGTACCCCATGTTTAAGTCATTGAATTTTGCGCTTATAAATAGCTAGCCTGGAACTCTATTCAAACCTTCCACTCCATAAAGAGAAAGGACGAAACTACTGTAAAAGGATACCTTAATGCACCAGGCTCCTCAGCTTTGTGAGAGCAGGGGCAAGTAGTATTTGTATATAACCTTACCTAGTTACCCTTGCATTCCTGTTTCTATATAGTCAACCTTCCTTTCAGCAGAGTACCCTTAACGGTAACCCCAAGTGTTTCCCCTAATTCCCAACTTCCCATAACAAAGTATACTACAATGGTCATTGATAACTGAATTCTAGCAAGGTTTGATTTATAGCTATATTGCTGATTTAGAGAAACTAACTTGTGGAATTTCAAATTTTGAACAATTTTATAACCAAATCATGATCATCGCTTATGGCTATTAGAATCAACAATCAATTAATCATTTACATCACTTAACAGTATAACCCCATACAGTAACAGAGACGAAATTACACATGAAATTTGTTTTCCATATACCACATACACATCTGACCAACCCTGCTTGATTTGCTAGGGTTTGGAATCAAGAGGGATATTTTGGTAAGCCGTCCTTGCAGTTTGCCAGGAGGCTTGACGGATTAGTCAGGATTAATCAATATGACTATTGTTTTAAATTGTCCACAGCAGCTATAGCATTGGCATTTGACCATCTGGGAGAGCATAAGCACCTCATAGTTTGAATAAGTATGATGAGAGAGTTTTAGGTGTTTAGTGGGTCCAGTTGACATAACAAATAGAAGAACATAGAGTGTATAGGCTGAGGGCTACAAATACTAAACGAGGTAAAATAAAAATCTCTTGTTGCTATTTGCATAACCCTGGTAATTCTACATAAGGCGTGAAACTAATCGCGTGAATATTATTACGATAAAACACATCCATAGGGTGCATTGAGATGACATCTTCATATCAGATACTCTTGATAAAATTTAGACCCACAAAGCTTTTAAGAGGGATCCATTACATGCGGTGCCTTATCGCCATATCTTTTATTTATTGGCAACCAAACAGAATCGTCCGTGCCTAAATAGGTTGTTTGCTTGGTGATAGATGTGATGATATACCATAGGGATTGTCATAGCAGACCTCTGCAGAGGCGCACAAGTGACTTATTTTGGAGAATTGTCGGCTGTAAATTACAAAAATAACTCAAAGAACACAGACTAAAATGTTATATCATCAAAAGGTCATGTGTTTTTCTCATGGGAAGTTCAAGCAGTAATCAGTTATTACTATATCACTATAGCTAGTTATGATTTATCTCGCTGCTATATTTCTAGTCTTAAGCAGTTATTTAGTGGAAGCGTTAATAAACTTGCAGTCAGTTTTATGCAAGAAATACTGAGGAAAAAGAAAAGACAAGTTGTGTTTCCAAAAAACGTATTTAGAGATCAGAGAATTCTCTCAAATGAGCTCTTAATATCATGAGCAAATCAAACATGAAAGGAAGATCATCAAAGAAACATACAAGGTCTTCATTTGATTTCCTTCTACAAAAACACGCAATAAGATCCATAAGCATACACCGTACCAACTAGATGGTACTCAACTCTCAGTTATATATAATCCTTGCAGATTATAGCCAAATCAACCTTACAACTAGTTATGATCAACGATGAATTGATGACTCCCTCTTAAATATAGTCGGTGTGGTGCATTACTTGTATCCTAGATTAAATTTCAGTAGTCATTCAATGCACTCTTGAACATCAGACATATTTTAATAACTACATCTGTAAAACGAGCAAAATAAAGCACGAGTGATAACCAAGTTAATAAAAAAACTACCTAGACGGATCTCCATGAGCAGCAAGCCACGGCTCAACCAAAGACGCCCCAAACGCATCCTTAACATGCCCTTGCACATCCGACTTCCTGGAATCCATCTTCTTCCCTCCTAACGACTTCCCACACTCAGCCAAATTCGCCTGCTTCCCTAACCAATACAAAACCTTCATCCCATCCTCAAACGCCGCCGGATACTTATTCTCAGGTGCTAACCTATACCCAACCGCCACCACAATGACATCACACACTTTAGCAATCCTCCTACAAAAGAAATCATTGGCAACCGAATCACAACTCCCCGCCACAAACCCCCCTCCGTGAAACTGCACCATTAACGGCAACTTCCTACATTTATTACTAAACGGCGTATAACCCCTATAAACCCCCCCAACCCCAACACTACTCTCATCACTACCAAAACCATTACAATAGCTACTCCTCCTATTCGTACCACTCGAATTCACCGTATTCGAATTCGATTCGCCGTAACTGTTACGTCTCGGAATCGAAAGCGATCTAGACGAATCGATATGGTTCGATCTGTTAGGTTTAGCGTTACTAGGATCAGCAAGACACGTGTCAGGTAAAAAGATACGGATAGTTAAATTAGAAGAAGGATCAATGTGGATATCTTTAGTAGCAACACCGTCAGTAAAAACAGGATTAACCGCAGCGGTAGATTCTTCAGGGCGTGACGTCACACCAAATGAAGATGAAGTATTAGGGTTGTGGATTTTGTTTTGTAAGCGGCGTTTGAGGATTAATTTGAAGAATAGACTGTATAATTTCACTGCAACGCTAGGCATTTCATATACGGAAGCCCTAATTAAATGTGAATGATTTGGGGTTTTTCAGATTGATTTATTTATTAATGTGAATTGCAGAGTGTAAAAAAGGTGAAGGATTGTTGTTGTGATTGTGAGTGGTGATATCTTTGATCGTAAGGTTTCTTTGAATGGGATGAAGAAAGAGAGAGAGAGAGAGAGAAGAAATAATGAAAAGAGGTGTAGAATGATGGTGTTGTTGCCAGGGTTGCACAAACATATTTGCGCTGTGTCGTATTTTGGCATTTTTTGGGATTTGCTTTTTTCTTTTTTCAAATACAAATTATGCTGTTAAGTTTTGAAATTATTTTGGTTTAGTTTTAAAGTTTATTCATAATACTGGCCACTTCGACGACATACAAACGACTTTTAACACATTAAAGCAATTTTTTATTTCTCTTTTTCTCTTCAATTTTTTTTAACAGCAAAATTAAATTTCATTAAAAATAAAATATTATATAATAATTCAAATAACATTAAAACATTATAATAATAAAATGACTAAACTAGTTTTGATTTGCACAATACCAAATGTTTTTCATCAAATCAACTTTTAGGCTTAGACGAGTTGTTTTGTTGATTATCTCCCGAGTAACTTCCAACGATTTTTCATGCGTTCTTACGGGATCATAATCACGGTGTTGCTCCTTTCGAAAAAATGTGGGAGATACCGCTCGCCCTTTGTTTGAATTGTCATATTATGTAATATGATGCATGTGTACATTATATCCGATAGTCAACTTCAGTCCAACCCTCTAGTAGATGTTTAGTCATTAGCCACTTCTTTTTTAATACACCAAAAGCTCGTTCCACATATTTCATTGCTGCTTCGTGCTTCATCTTATACAATATTCTTTTGTGATCATTCGTACCCGGATTTGAAATGGACTTCATAAGAACTAACCATTCTGGATAGATCTCGTCAGTAAGATAATATCCCCTTTTATAAGTCACGTTGTTAGCCACGAATGAAACATCCGGTGCTCTCCCCGCTTTGAGATCATTGAAAAGAGGCGATTGACGTAAAACATTCACGTCATTATTCTTCCCGGAGACACCAAAGAACGCATGCCAAATCTTGGGAGGTCATCGCTTCCAATAAAATGAACGGATCTGATCCGTGATCACCTCTAGAAAATTGAGTTGTATGAGCTTGTGGCAATTCACCCACGGCCAACTTGTACAATCCATGCTTCCTATCATCCCAGGAAATTCATGCTTTTGCTCGTGATGAGCATAGCGTCTTTCAATGTCAGTATATATTGGCTTTCACAAAAACTCTTCACCATATAACTCCATGATGGCCTTACAAAATTTTCGGAGAAACTTACGAGTTGTTGTAGCGCCCATTTGCAGATATTCGTCCAGAGCATCAGGATTGGCTCCGTATGCCATTTTACGAATTGTCGAAGTATACTTCATGAATGGGGAAAGACCGAAAGACCAAGTGTGCCCGCACAATTAGTAGTTTGTTGAAAATAACGAGAATAATCGGTTGCCTCTCGAACAATTTGTGTGAATAGGCTTCGACTCATTCAAAAACGCATACGGAATGTTGCTTTGTCATACACTGGGTTTTCGGAGAATTAAGCCACCACTAAACGATTATGAGCACCGTAATGATCCTTGTGAATGTGGATTCGTGGGATTTTTGGCTTTGACGATTAAAAAGCCTCCCGACAGGCTTCCGTAAAAAGCGCAAGCTCGCTATTAACTTCATTTTCATCGTCCGAAGATGAAGTGAAAAAAATAGTTCGTAAGACATCAGGTAGATTAAATGTGTAAAAGTGTTTAGAGAGAATATGTTTGAATGTGTATAGAGAGAATTGTAGTTTGAATTTGCAAATAAATGATGAAATGAGTGGGTATTTATAGTGTTAAAGTGTTTAAATTTTAAAAGCTAAAAAGGTTTTTTTTTTTTTTTTTCTTGTGTTTTTAAAAACCAAATGGTCACATTTTACTTTTCAATTTGTTGTTTTGTTCTTGTTTCATTCAGTTGTACCTGCGATCAATTAAAAAAAAACGGTCGACTGAGTATTCACATCAATGGCGACCGAATAGTGAATCGGTCGACCCTCACTCGGCCGATATTGGTGTGGGTAGCCTAAGAGTTTTTATATATATGTCCCTGTTATTTAAAAAATTACATATATATCTTTTTGATGCATTAAATAATTATACTTTATGCCTCAAAAAACTAATACAAAAGATATATGTAATTATTCATTTAGGGAGGGATATATATGAAATTCTCTCGTTTTTTAGTAAAATTCCTTCCATCCCAAATTATAGTTTACGTTTCTTTTTCAGTTTCAGATTAATTGTCGACTACTAGATAAGATAGTTTAATCAAGTTTACTATATTATCTTTAATAATTATTATTAATTAGTTAATGGTAAAATTGTCGTTAAAAAAAAGTAAAATAAGAAAATAATAATTATTGCATTGTTTCTTAAAATGTGTGTTATTTTTTGGATATGAGAAAAAAAAATGTATAGTTAATCAGTGATAATTATGATTAATAATGAAGTAAATGGATAAAGTTTTTCTTGTCTATGTTATTTATAAAAAAAAAGAGTAGTTAATTCAAATGTATGTCACCTAATTGGTTTATTTTCTTACAATTTCTAACACTCAAGTGATTCTCCATTTATTTAATTAGTGAAGTTTGAATTTGAGACTTTGATGAGGTGAAATTTTATAGGTTTTTAAAAGGTCATTTAGCCTCTAAATCTGTACATATCTGATCATTTATTATCTTTGTAAATACAAATAAATCGTAAAACATTTGTTTATATTTAGCGATCTCGTCATGTTTTGTTTATAACAAACATAAAGTTATCATAAGTAAAATTATAAGAATACATGTTGTTTTGAAAAGTATATATATTTGGTCATTTACATAAATGTTGTAATAATAAATTGTTATAATATAATATGTAATAGGGCACGTTCCTCGGCTCGGATGAGTATTCTTGTTTATCTCGCTACGGCTATAAACACGTTATGACCCATAGCAATGGAGCTAATCCATAACCCATGACCCATTGCATGACATCATGCATGAAATCATGTTGGGTATTATCCAAGACCCATGACCCAATATCCATCCAATGACCCATTGTCTAAATACATTTTATCTTGTTGGGTACCCATGACCCAAAGTCCATGACCCATGGCTTATAACCCATAACCCGGTTTGCAACCCAAAATCCGGACTAATCTGACCCAGACAGCCGGATCCCTGGAAATGCACTGGCCGGATCCCTTGGGCAAGGGATCCGCTAGAACCGTTGGACAAAAGGATTTTTTGCCTATAAATAATAAGCCATTTCTTCATTGTTTCTCACCCTTCTTCTTACAACTCTCTCATATATTATCTCACTATCCTAACATCTGATCTTTTGATCATTCTAGTAGTTCTTCTATATTTTTTTTTTGTGATTCTCATTTAGGTCCTTCACGAAGGTGAGTTCACGCTATTCTACAAGTCATCCAATCAAAGGGTCCTTGATTGATTTATCCATCCACAAGATTTCTGTAGCATATCTTGTAATTCATATTTAACATAGTTGTTGTGTAATAGTTGTGTAAAGGTTTAGTTCTACCTCGTGGAAGAACTCGGTATTTAGCTTTGTACCGGAAAAAGTGTAAGCGACATTGTGAGGCTTCTCCGCCAAGTTGAAGGAGCTTGTTGACATAGTGCTTGAACTCTCGAGTGGGGTACTCGGGGAGTGGAGTAGGGCAAGGAAGGTGTCCTTGTAGCCGAACATTATAAATGTCGCTACTTTATATCCTTTACTTTACTTGCATTATTTACTTACTTTATTTATTGCTTCGTACTATTTATCCATCTATACGAATTCACATAAGATCGAATCTAAATCTTTGAAACTTAAATTAAAATCGGTAAAACTATTCAACCCCCTCCTTCTAGTTTTCCACAATTGGCATCAAGAGCAAGTTTTTCAAAAAGGTTTAAAGTAAATTGTATTTTAAAAACTTTTCGATCAAAATGAGTTTTGAAAACTTTAGAGAAGAGTAATCTATGCAACGACCTCTACTACTTGAAACTAATAGTTTTATTTATTGGAAAAATAGATTTGAAACTTATGTGAAATCTAAAGATATTGATCTTTGGTATATTGTTGTTGAAGGTGATTTTCAAGCAACTATAAAAGATGATAAAACCGGCAATGAATAAAATATTTCTCATGATCATCTCACTGACTGACCAAAAGAAAAAGCTTTCCAAAAATAGTGAGGCAAAAATGGTTTTATATAATGCCTTACCCAAAAAGGAATTTGAAAGAATATCTATGCATAAAACCGCTAAATAAATTTGGAAATCTTTGGTTGTAACACACCAAGGAAATCAACAAGTAAAAAATAACAAAATTGATTTATTTGTTCAACAATATGAACAATTTTCAATATTGGATGAGGATAGTATTGATAATTTATTTGCTAGTTTTAACACTATTATTACTTCATTACAAGCACTTGATTAGTTTTTTTCTAGTCGTAATCATGTCAGGAGATTTCTAAAGGCGCTTTTTATCAAAGTGGAGAGACGACCATTGAAGAATCCAAAGACTTGTCAATCCTCACTCTCGATGAACTCATAGGCAACCTAAAAGTCTATGACCTCGTACTTGCTAAAGACTTCGAGGTCTCGAAGGAAAAGAAAGAGAAACATAAATCTCTCGCTTTAAGAGCCAAGAAAGTCTCGAGTGATGAAGAAACCTCATCTTCGGAAAGTGAATATGAAGAGTATGCAATGGCGGTACGAGACTTCAAGAAGTTCTTTCGAAGAAAAGGAAGATATGTCAAGCAACCCTATGACGACAAGAAAGGTTTGCGAAAAAGCAAAGACGACAAGAAAGTGAAGGATGAATGCAAATGTTTTAAATGCGGGGATCCAAATCACTTCATTAGTGAGTGTCCCAAACGCGACGAACAAAAGGCGTTCGTGAGTGGTTCATGGGGAATGAGTGAGGAAGAGAAAGAAGAAATTTGTATTATAGCAAAAGACTCCAACGAGGTATGTTCCGACTCTCTATATTATAGTAGTTCATCTTTAAATGATGAATCCTTACATCTAGAATATAACAAGCTTTGCAAAATTAGTCTCAAGGTAATTAGCAAAAACAAGCTTTTGAAAAATAAAAATAAACTTTTGGAAAAGGAAGTTTTTGAACTAAAAGATAAATTAAAGAGACTAGAAAAGGGAAAGGAAGTAAGTAGTGAACGCATAGAACTTCAAACTCTAGTTGATCACCTTGATTCTACAATTGCTAGAATAATACTAATTACCTTGATAAAATACTTGATAGTGTTAAAACGGATAATAATCAAAATGGTGTAGGTATTCAGGAACATATTGCGTCAACTAGCGAAGTTAAGGAAACACAATTCGTTAAAGCAATTGAAAAAACAGCCACTGTAGTGCCGGATCCGGCGCATCCCTTAAAAAGGGATCCTGCTAGTGCAAAAGTAGGGATCTGGGCACCTGCAGTAGTAAATAGTAAAAATAACACAACCATCTCTTTTACAACCGAATTTGTTGACGTTAACAATAATAAACCAACCCATGTTACTGTTAGAAATGTCAAACAACCACCCTCCCTAAAACAAGGTCAAGGTTTTACGAAAAACAAAACCTCATCGTTCTATTGAGAGATAGGATTAGGATATGCGGTTAGATTTTTGGCTAGGGGCTTTTTGGGTTTAGGTGTTGGTGGGTTAGGCTTTTAGGCGTCTCTTTGTTTGCCTTGCCCCGACGTTTTTCGGTCTTGGTGCCTCCTTTGCTTTGCTGTAGCTTTAGGCCCCGTGCGTTGCTTTGCTTGGCTCTGTGTTGCTTAGGCTTGCCGTTTTTTCTCGCCCTGCTTATGTTTTTGGTGCTTTGTTTTGCTCTGCTTTTGCTTTAGGCCCGTGCGTTGTGTAAAACCCTAAAATCGTTAAACTGTGAAATGACCATAATGCCCCTAAACTATGAATCCGTAAAATAACCGAGCTCGTCAAATACTTATGATAACAAAACTATATGGAACATTTGAACTTTATTTCTTTCATTTAACTTACAAATTTAAATAACACATTTAAACACTAATATACTAAATTATTTAACACAATAATAAAATGTATAAATGTATTTTGGAAAACTAAATATGTATTTAATGTGATTGCCTAAATTTCGGCCTAGAGGAGAGCAAGAAAAACGCCTAATGAATGTCCCACATCTTTGCCTAATTTAAAGGATACATATCTCTTTTATTCTTAACCTACCTAGTTATATATCTCACAAGAAAAACCTAGCCTCCTCGATACATGTTATACGGCAAACAACACACCATTCTCCACTCCATTTTCTGTCGATTATAACCTGGTCCAAGGAGGGTTCGAAGGGCTTGCAAAAACAGTTTCGTTACACGTTTGATACGGGGTTTTTACTTGGTTAATTCGTGGTGCTTGGAGCTGCTGTTGTGTCGTGGGGTATAAGGGCAGAAAGGGTGCTTGGTTTGGTTATTTGGTCTTTTGTTTCTCATCTCCATAACACGCTACAAAGGTACCCTTAATAACTCGTTTTCCTTCATGTTTCCATGCTCCTGGTCGTGGGTTTCCAGGCCTTGTGCATGCTTGTTTGCTTTAAAATCCATGCTATAATATGTACGATAAACCTAAGTTAATAACTTGGATATAGTGCTAAAATAAAACCATGATACAAACCTATATGTGTCGACACAAGTGTATTAAATCTGGTCCCATTTTTTTTGTTGAATATGGTCGTGGGGTAAGACCCTTGTGTGCACTTTTAAGCTTGAAACTATGTCCATTTGTATGCTAGACTTACTAACTTAATATTAAGACTACATGAAATCATGAATCTAACCGTTTTTGGTCGACATATGCACCTATGTAAATATGCTTTTAACATGATCAAATGGAACCTAAACCATGTATAACAGATTAGAACATGAAATGGAAAAAGAAATATTTTTGCTTGCATAAGAATCATGTGTATCATAAGTATATTTTAACGACCATGCGTGTATGTTTCAATGTCAAACCATAATTAGTTCAACAGTTAGTTATGGGTCGAAGGGTTAACCATTTCGGAGTCGTAAAAACATGTTGCCTTGATTGGTTTGGTCTCACAAGTAATGGGTAACGACAAGGGTTAAAGAGTCGGATATGGTTCGGTTGAAGAAAAGAGTCATACTTAGTCTTATGGGGGTAAGTTCGAGGGCAATCGCGGGGCAAATGGGTAAACCATTTTGGAAGTTTGAAAGTGCGTCGGGAAGGTGAGTCGGGGGTGAGTTGTGATCCGAGACGGGTCTGATCTCGGTGTGGTATTAATTTGGCCGAGTGTGGTTTTTGTGATTTCCCGAGATTGTTTGAATTGTTTTCGGATGTGCGTTTTAAATTCGGAATTATATAAAGTTGAATACACGTGTAAACCCTAAACCTAATCTACATTAAATGAGATACGAATTAACTTTGAATCGAATATTAACTGGGACTAAGTTAATTAATTAGCATTAAATACGGGATTACTTGACCTAAGTTACTAAAATTGACAGTAATATTAAAGAGGTAAACCTAAATTGTAATAAGTATTTGAAATCAATAACGAGTATAATAAATGATCTAATAATTATCATATGAACCTTAATCTATGTAGATTCATTGAAGAAAGGGTGACGTTTTTTTGGCCTAAAGTGAACTGTAATTCTGAGCATTCAGGTGAGTTTTCATGTGCTTTTTAAATTGGGTTGCACTTTATTCGAAATAGTATCATGAAAACTTGTTTAAATGATCGTTATTTGTTACGTGTTTGGATTCTTCGATAATAAGTGAATGTTGAGAAATATGCTATATGTACATGAAGAGATATATAAATGTTGGATTATAAATCGTGAACCGTATAAATGTTGAATTGTGAATCGTGGAAATAAAGAAAGTTGGAACCGTTGAACCGAATAGAAATAAAGAAAGTTGGAACCGTTGAACCGAACAGAAATAAAGAAAGTTGGAACCGTTGAACCGAACGGAAAATAATGAATAGTTGGTTTATATGGTTTTGGTGATATGTGTTGAATCGTTGATTTTGTTGACTTTTGATAAGTATTGAGAATATGTGATCACTGAACAGTAATTAAATGATATTTGAGAAAATTGCATGATTGTTTTGCAAGTTTAATATTATTGGAAAAGTGTTTGATATTATAAGAATTGTTTTATACGTGAAAACCATGAATTCTCACTAGGCCTTTGGCTGACCCAAAACTCTTTTAAAATTTGTGCAACCCAGATGAGCTGCTTAGGAATCAGGAGATTATTTTGAGATTGACTATGAGTAGATGCTTCCGCTGATATAAGGTAAATTTGAGGTTTTTAATGCTCCGAAAAGGCGGGGTGTTACACGTTGTTTTTGGCTTGCTCTATGTTGCCCCTTTTGGTCTGCTAGCTTTCCTTTGTGCTTTGGTTCTTTGTTTTTGTTTACGTTTTCTTATGTGCTCTCTGGCTTGTGGTTCTCTCCCGTGCGCCATTGCCTGTTTGCCTTTTTTTTGCATGCATGTACTTGTTGTTTACTGTCTTCCGCTTTCTTTTCTCTTCTCTCTCACCAGCACATATGCACTTGCCGGAGGTCTCGTTGGAAGCAGTCTCTCTACTCCCAGGTTTATCCTGGGGTAGGGGTAGGATCTGTCTATATTTTTACCTCCCCCGTACTCCGCCCCGGCGGGATTGGGTTTGTTGTTGTTGTTGTAAAACCTCATTGTTCTCTAAACCTAACACAACTATAAGAAGGCCAAAAAGTGTTTATCCTAGAAGTAACCACCATCAAATAGGCTGGAATCCTAAGACAAAAAATAGTTTTCCATTTCAAAATTATGTACCTTGGAATGCCTTCTCACCATTTTCTTATATGCCTCATATGAATGAAATGTATAACACCAATGGACCCATGAACAAATAGGGACCAAACTTTTGAGTTAATTTTTTTCTTAGGTGTGCCTAAAGGTTGATTTGGATCTGAACCAATGGATCAAGGATAGCGGGTGCACAAGGCATATGACCGGTAATAAAGCGTCGTTCTCCACATACGAATCCTTCAATGGAGGAAGTGTGGTGTTCGGCAATAGTAAAAGCAAAATAATCGGAAAAAGGTACAATCTCTCACAAATCTTTGACCATTAACGACGTATATCAAGTAGAAAACCTAAACTTTAATCTACTAAGTATAGGTCAAATATGTGATAAAAAGT
This sequence comes from Chrysanthemum makinoi, assembly GCA_910596185.1. Lineage (NCBI taxonomy): Eukaryota > Viridiplantae > Streptophyta > Magnoliopsida > Asterales > Asteraceae > Chrysanthemum > Chrysanthemum makinoi. The sequence continues at coordinate 161,422,858 of OU343220.1, forward strand.
GCAACGCACTCTTTAGTGAAACTGATAGTAAAATCTTGAAAAATGGTATTATTATAGGAAGATGTATTAGAAAATATGGAGTCTACATTATTAAATTGGAAACGAACCAAAAGACAAAATTTGTCTTACCTCTATGGATGATACTTCGACCTTATGGCATTGAAGATTGGGTCACGCCAATATGCGACTTCTTCAATCGCTATCATCCAAAGAACTTGTAAGAAACCTACCTAAACTAAAATACGAACATCGTTTTTGTGATGCTTGTAATATCGAAAAACAAGTCCATGCTAGTCATAAAGCTAAAAATATGGTTTCTACAACAAAGTATCTAGAATTACTACATATGAATTTATTTGGTCCATCTGCTATCCAAAGTTACGGAGGTAACTTCTATACCTTAGTTATAGTGGATGATTACTCTAGGTACACATGGACTAAATTTTTAAAGAATAAAACTGAAACGTTTAATTAATTTGAAATCTTAAGTAGAAAAATCCAAAGATAACTAAGAATTCCTATTGTGTCAATCCGAACGGATCATGGTCGGGAGTTTGATAATGAAGTGCAATTTGGAGCTTTTTGTGATGCTAATGGTATTACCCATAATTTCTCCTCGCACTCCACATTAAAATGGGGTAGTTGAAAGGAAAAATAGAACCCTACAAGAAATGAGTCGGACCATGATTAATGAGCAATCTATTCCTCAAAAACTTTGGTGCAATGTCGTCGACACATCAACCTATATACTAAATCGAGTCTTGATTAGACCATTCTTAGGAAAAACTCCATACGAGTTGTTATGAGGAAAAAAGCCTTCGTTAGAACACTTTCGAGTCTTTGGTAGTAAATGTTTTATACTTAACACAAAAGACTATTTAACAAAATTCGATCCAAAATCAACCGAATGTATCTTCTTAGGACATTCTCCTAATAGTAAAACATACATAATACTAAATAAAGAAACCATGAAAGTTGAAGAATCTTTAAATGTCAAATTTGACGAGAGTCCACCTAAAACTACCTTAGCTCTTGTCGATGAGGAGTTAATCGAAAGTGAAGTCTTAGAAATAAAAGAAAATGCAAACAATGAAGATGAACAATTAAACAATGAAATCATCAATGTTAAAGAGTCTAAAGATCATCCCGTAGAAAAGGTCATAGAAAAATTAAATGAAAGAACTCTAAGGTCTCAAGTCCAAAACCAAAGTAGTCTATTTTGTTTCGTGTCAACTATAGAACCTAAAAACACTCAAGAAGCTATAAAAGATGAAAGTTGGGTTATGGCAATGCAAGAGGAATTAAATCAATTTGTTTCTAACAACATTTGGACACTTGTCCCTCCACCTAAAAACCAAACCATAATTGGAACAAAATGGGTATATAAAAATAAGTTAGATGTAAACGGCGTCGTGTCTAGAAATAAAGCTAGACTTGTTGCTCAAGGTTATAACCAACAAGAAGGCATAGACTTTGATGATACCTATGCTCCCGTAGCTAGATTAGATTCTAAGAATCCTTCTTTCTTATGCTTGTGCTCATGATCTTAAACTCTTTCAAATGGATGTTAAAAGTGCTTTTCTAAATGGTTTTATAAATGAAGAAGTTTATGTATCTCAACCTCCAGGTTTTGTCGATTTCCAAAACCTAATCACGTGTACAAACTAAAGAAAGCTCTCTATGGTCTTAAACGAGCCCCAAAAGCTTGGTATAATAGACTCAAAGCATTTTAATAAAAAACAACTATACCATGGGGTTAGTTGACAATACACTTTTTACAAAGAAAAAGGAGTCACAAATAATTATTGTTCATATATACGTGGACGATATTATATCCGGATCAACTTGTCAAGATATTGTGATGATTTCTCAAGAATCATGCATGATGAGTTTGAAATGAGTATGATCGGAGAATTAAGTTTCTTTCTTTGTCTACAAATCAAACAATTAGAAGATGGTATCTTCTTTAATCAATCCAAATACATAAAAGAAATGTCAAAGAAATTCGGATTAGAATAGTCAAAACCAATAAGAACACCAATGTCCTCCGATACCAAACTCACCAAAGATGAAGACGGTGAATCCGTTGATAACAACAAATACCGTGGCATGATTGGTAGTCTTCTCTACCTCACGGCTAGTCGGCCAGATATCATGTTTAGTGTATGTCTTTGTGCTAGGTTTCAAGAGAACTTCACACCTAGAAGCCGTCAAAAGAATATTTAGATATATTAAGGGTACAACACAATTAGGATTATGGTATCCTAAGGGGACGGGGGTATAAACTATTGTATATGCAGATTCTGACCATGCAGGTGATTATGTTGACAAAAAAAGTACAAGTGGTGTTTGCACCTTTATGGGGTGTTGCTTAACATCTTGGTTCTCAAAGAAGCAAACGGCATTAGCTATCTCAACAACCAAAGCAGAATATGTCTCCGCCGGCAAAGCATGCCAACAAGCACTATGGATGAAACAAGCGTTAGTTGACTATAACATCCATCTAAGTGACATTGCCATTCTATGCGACAACAAAGGCGCTATAGATCTTAGCAAAAATCCGGTGTTGCATTCTCGTACCAAACATATAGAGATCTGTCATCACTTATTAAGAACAATGTTCCAAAATGGAACATTTCTATTGAGAAAGTGTCATCCGAAGACAACTTACTTCGTCTAGGTCTTGGTCTTATGGAACAATCGTCTTGAAATACTTTTTCTCTACAATGTATGTAAACTTTTGCTTTACCTCCTCTTCTGAGTCTAGGATCTATATTTCACACAACTCACAAACAACATGGGGATTTATTTTAAAAACTAAAGATATTTTCTCTTCAAGAAACTCTTCAAAATATTTTCTAAAGATATTTCTGCCCGTATCATTTTGTCTTAAAATCACTCTCACGTCTAGGACAAACATTTTTTTTCTCATCGTTAATACAAAGTAAAAACCTTTTTCATTGCATCTCATATGTCTTTTGAATGCTAAAGGGAATACATAACTAATATGTATTTTCGGGTATATTCAACCAAGCAAAAATGAATGGAGGAGTCCTTGGGTTATCTCACACACACACACACACACACACACACACACACACACACACATATATATATATATATATATATATATACATACGTATTTTTTTGGTCTATGGTTATTTTTCTTTTTTTAAAGAGTCGAGATAACCGCAACTCCATATGGTTTTCATATAGGCACACACTAGGCGCTATTATTTCCAAAAACAATATTTTTCTTCTGCCTGAGAACACCAGTTCCCCGGATCCCAGCATTTATGCTGGATGGATCCCTAATGGGTCGAATCCGTGGGAACCGTGTCACAGTAGCTTCTTTTATCAACTCCTTTTCCTATTTTGGCTTGAAATTTTCAAATTTTCAACATTCTACTTTTATCACTAATGAATATTTTCCTTAATGCTTGTGCTTTCATGATCACTTGCTTTAAATTCATATCTAATCATTAGATTATAGTTCATATTTTTGGTTTTGGCATTCATTACAATGCATTATTTGTCCTATAAATAAGGTTCCAAAATGTTTGCGTATCCATCACTTTCAACCTCACAAAAAACCCTCATCATGTCTCCCAAAAGATCTTCAAACAATGATGAACTCACTAGTAAAAACAAGCCTTTTCAAGAAATCCGAAACTTTATCCTACCACCTTTCGTAATACCACCACCACCCAAAACTAGGAAAACCGCTCGGATTAGCATCCGACCTTGTTGCTTAGCTCAACCTTTGTCAAATAGCTCATCACCAACTACTCTTTCACTACCAAATGACTACAATATAGCACTTCCATCATCTCCTAAAAACTCACCACCACATTCCCCAATCGAGTCTCAACTTGACACTAAAATCACTCTAGCGGAACTCCTTAAGACTCCAAAAACCACTTCGCTACCCTTGTCTAGTCCACCACCCGCTCCATCTCAATCATCAAAATCTACCCAACTAGACTCAAATATAAACCCAAAAGAGCTAGTCTTCTTAACACCTCTAACATCTCCAAATACCTTCTTCAAAGAGCTTGAAAACTCACCACCTCTACCACCCATCACCATACAAGAACATCTAGGTTCCTTACCACCACCAATCACCAATATCATGGACTTTGATCCATACTTACCAACATTTCCACCACCTAATCCGCACTCCAAAAATCAAACTTGGCCGGATACCATCCACCCACACCTCCCTCACCATCTGATAACATCAAATAGTCCTGATTATTTAGTGTCAATTTCCCCCGATAATGCTTGTTATTTATATCATTTATATGAATTTACCCTTGTTTTCCATTGTTTTCGACTTTCAGGTAAATTACGAGCATTGGAGCTAAAGAGACGCGGAAATGGAAACATTACTAAAGATTTATCACAAGATGCCTATTTTGAAGAAGTTACGCATAACTCCTCTCTCACATTATGCCGTAACTATTATGCGGACCCAGATACCAACTTATCAAGAGGTTACGGCATAACTCTTCCCAAAGGTTACGACGTAACTACATTAGGTCAAATGAGGATCCGCCACCGATACTTACAACCGTAACTACTGCATCACTTATGACGTAACCATGTTTATTGAAGACTACGGCATAACCATTTATTAGGTTATGCCGTAACTAGCGGATCTAGTGCATTTACGACGGAATAGAAGGTTATGGCGTAACTCCTATATTGGTTACGCAGAACCCACTGCCTATAAATACCCCACGATTTATTCCAAAGATTTCTAATCATCCCATTCCATACACAACTCTCAGAACGTGGGAAAAGCTCAAGGCGGTCTAGGGAGCATACTGAGTTGTTTCCAAGGAGAAGTCACTCTATTACGATAAGCTTTAGCTTTTTATATTTTTTTTACTTTCAATTCATGTATTTCGTACCTTTTAATATTGAATTGATTTGCATGATTAATATGAGCGGCTAAGCACCCTTTGGTGATAGCCTAGTTATGATTCCTTAATTGTTTTGTTTGCGTTTACCTTTACTTCCGTACAATTATTTCTAAGTGTATGCATGCATAGTTCTTTGGTAGCGACCCTTGATTCGGTAGTTTTGAATGGTGGTAGAGGCCAATTGCCTAGGAGATATGACCAACTAACCCTAGGTGAGCGGACTGAGACGGGAAGGGTAAGATATGACCAACTGACGACCCTTTCTACTTGTGCAATTTGACCAACTGATCACCTATCGTTTGGATGAACTTAAGAATTGGGGGGTGTAGTGTCTAAGTTCCTAAAGGCCGGGCACTCACTATTTAGAATCTAGCATGTAGCGGTACTTAATGACTTGGCTTAGGGACCGTGAACAACAGACTTATGACCGGTGCTCTGATTTCTCCTGTGGTGGCATCTTTGTCGATAGGTTAGGCAAATTGACCAAATGCTGTCCTCTCGAATTTGACCCCACCTCAAGTAATTGGAAGTAGGTAGACGTAGACATAACTAGCTAGGAGGATTGACTAGGTTAGCACCATTATTCCTATATTGATCTCTCTTTTCCCATTTACTTGCTTTTATTCTGCATTAGTAGTTTAATTAATTAAATCTCTATCGAAACAATTATTATTCTCGTGACACCGCACTTAGTAATAATCCAACACATATAGCTCTTGGGACTACTTTTTACCATTTACTACACTACACACGACCGGTACACTGCCTGTAGTGCATTGGGTAGTCCATAGGTATAGCGAGACACTATAAATATTAAAACCCGGGTCAAGTAAAACCGCATCAAGTTTTTGGCGCCACGGGAGCTAATTTAAGATTTTTTATTAAGTCTTTTTTTAATTTTCTTTTCTCGATAATGTCGATACAAGACTCGTAGCTCAAGGCCTTTTCCTGCCACCCCATTCGATGACCCGGAGAAGCAATTTCGTAGAAGGAAAATCTATTCTCCGGTTCCTATTCACAACATCTTCTCATTCTACGACCGGGTCAGACGCGAACAGAACCGAAGTCATCAATGAAAACAATATCGATGACTTAACCATGGAGCAAGATTTAGAGCTTAACCGAATGAGAACGCACGAAGCTTCACTCAAGACTCTCACATCAAAATACTCTATTCCGCATCATATTATTCGAGAATTGCATGAACTTGAGTTTTATGGAAACGAAGATGAGGACGCCGTAATCACGTAGAAGAAGTTCTCCACTGTCTTCTCTTTTCAACATCGAGGTACTCCGAAAGTTATTCCAGCCACCGCAAAATTTCCTATGACTCTTTTTGGGATGGCAAAAAGATGGTATAACAAACTCCCTCACGATTATAAAGGAGAGTGGGGTAAACTTAGAAAAGAATTCATCCTGCAAATTTTGCCCCTTTCTAAGATGGCCGCTTCGGGAAAATCTATCAATTCATTCAGTTGAGAAGAGACGCTTACCAAGCGTGGGAAAGATTTAATGAGCTTCTATCGCGTCTACTCATGATTTAAACAAACATCGATCGTGATAATGCCTTCTATCGGGGATTAATGTGCAAACACGAGAACTTATCGACCCCCAAGACCTATTCCTAGCATGACTCCCCGACGCCTTGGAATGTATTCAGCCGGATTTCAACATTACTACAAGTGGCACATGGATACAGTGGTACGACCAAAGATAATTTCGATCATAAGGTAATGAAGACGCATAACGGCAAGAATATAATTACGGGAAATTTTTGAAAGATAAAGGTTAAAGAGAAGTCAAGCATGCACGGGTTGAAAAGGTTAAGAGCGTGTTTGAACCCAAAACCGAGCGATCTTGAAATAAAAATTCTCGACCACATCAGAGAATCTAGAGAACGAGATGATAGGATTGAAAAATTGATGAAGACATTCGTAGATAAAACAATCTCGTCTCTCAAAATGCACGATTATGGAATAAAAGATTGAAAAGATGTTAGTTCATGTTCCTAAGCTATTCTACGTTTAGCGCCAAGGAGAGGAAGTTGTCAACACTATAGAAACTATCCTCAAGAACCTTTGACTTTTCGAAAAAGGTTTTAATCTAACGGCATGGAGAGACAATCATTCCGACCAAACTTTGCCGGTAAACCCTCTTTATAATGATTCGATAATACTAATCGCCATGATATATTGTGCAGAATTAAGTGATGAGACTATTCGCTCAACGTAAAGATGCTCAACGGTTTTGAGGAACGAGCTACCACAAAAGGAAAAAGATCTAGGATACTCTCCCTTGCTATACCGAGTCTAAACATATGTAATGACCTCAGATCTTGAGCTAGTATTAGCATAATGCCTCGCTTAATGTTTTGGCGTATGGGAATTGGTAACTTTAAAGCCTACAAAGATGAAAATTGAAATGGTCGACGATCAATGCAATCGCCAAGTAGGAATTGTTGAAAATGTGTTGGTAAGATTAAGAGATCTTTTCCCAAGAGATTTTGTGATTCTTGACATCTCGAAGACAACAGATACCTGCCATTTTAGGAAGACCCGTGCTTGCCATCGCCACACTAAGGTGGATGTCTTTGCCTGAAAATTGACTTTTGAAGCTAATGGAGAGTCGCTTTCTACCTAATGAACATTTATTCACCCGAGAAGGTATGTGCAATTGACCCTCAGAGGAGATTTTGGTGAAGCTTTAGAAAATTTCTTAGCGAATCTCGATCCCGAGAGGTTGACTTGGGGAAAGTTCGATGTTTTCGAATTTTGAGGAAGAGGATAACTTAGATTAAGTATCAAGACCTCTCGTGATGTAGAGATGACCCATTGGCAAGATAACTCAAAAACATTCTTGCAATCGATCAACTACGCTTTTATGAGATGGGGCACTAATCCATCATAGGAATCCCTATTATCTCGAAAAATCATGCAAAATTGTGTTCATTGATTTTCACCCATTTATCGACACTGCATTCCCCTGTTAACATTATTCTAAGGAATGCTACAACCAGGTTATGGAAAAGGAGCTTGATTACAAAGGAAACAACTCGATTGCAAACAAACATACGTGTTTTTCTAGAACTCACTCGCTTTAGCCAACTTTGTGGTTTTGGATGATGTTAGCGAAGTTCGTGTCGACATGGGCTAATCGGTGATTTAGGAAACCCTTAAAGAAATATATGGGCTTGATAAAACAGAAGGAAGGACCGTTTGGTTAAAGATTGGCGATGATAAATTGTTTTCTAAATGCCAAGGACTGCCAAGAATTTAAAAATTGACTAAAAACAGCTTAAGTTATGTCGGTCGCCGCTTGGTATTAGTGACGAAGATAAGGCCATGGTTTTGATCAATCCTTACCAAAAGATCAAAAATTTTACTTAGGGTGTTTAGAACTTGGAGAAGGATACAAACGGACTTAAAATTGATCACCTGGCTTCAATATGGAGATTGCCAAATCCACGAGATGACTAACAAGCACTTCTAGCCCCACTCGAAGTATAACTTAAAGACTCGTAATAAAGAAAGTGCTCTTTCGAAGACAACCCGATTTATCCCTTTCTTTTTTTTTTATTTCCTTTCTGGGTTTTGTGTTTTTAACCATTTTGCAAAAGAGGAACTATTTGCCGCTGCAGCTGTTGATCCGGAATCAGAGTTACGTAACTCATCTTGGTGATTACGCCGAAACCAACGTTTTAGCAAATAACTTGACGATGATTACCACCACGGCGAATACCATCTCGCTGGTTACGCCAGAATACCGCTTACAAATCATACCAAGTTTTGCCGTTACGGCGTATCCCTCATAGGAGTTACGACGAACTCCTTCCTCACGCTTTAAATTCTTTCATTTTAAACACAAGAACCTTGTATTAGTTTTTAAATGAACTTTGTGTGTCTCAGAACCCTCACAAGACTTCACTGTCCACTTGGGACACCAAGTGGTTTAAAATGCTTGTTGCATTACGCTAAATGCAACTGCGGATTCCTACGAAGTGAGTTAGGTTGTTTTTCATTTTTCATTTTTCTTTTTAGAATTATGCTTGTCGGTATTGTGATTTCAGTGATTGAAGTTTGTTCATGACGCTTAAACGAAGGCACGGTTCTTTTTCATGGGCCTTCTTTTTGGAGCAATTTCAGTGGAAGTTCTCGCCTAATTCTACCTTTCTATTCACCTTTATTTTAATGCCTAGTACAAAAGGGACTTTGTACAATTCAAGTGGGGAGACGGGAGTAGAATTATCTCTTGAACTTTATTTCGGCCTCATTTTTCTAGTTTATTTTGAAAAATTATGCCATTTTTAAAATTTTGACATGTTTTTCCTAACCTAACTAGATTAGACCTAGCGAGCACAAACCCTTGAAATTACATGGTGAGATTAGCCTTATCCGTTTCCAATATGTTACCCCAAATCCACCAAATTATGAGTGTACCGGGTAGCTTTAAACTTTAGAACTTGGCCTTTGCATCATTTCGAGACCATAGACGAGGTATGTTGAGTTAGCTCGATGTACTTGGACTATAGGATTATCACCCATACAGCCTACCATTGTGAGTCTATCGATTAGTCACCTCGACTTTTCGACCCCCATGTGAAACCCTTTTGTTGCACTCACCTTTAGTGCAAGATACCCCTAGATACACCCTTCTTAGCCATTCCTTTCATTTTGCCAACCCAATATATTGTTTTGTTACACCTATACACCTTAGCCTACCCTGTAGTCTTTATTTGTGATTGGGAAATCATCATTTGCCTAAGTTCAAGGTTCGTTGAGAAAGGTTGAAATCACGCCATCAAACAACACACTTATGAAGATCATTGAAGACCCCCCGAATTCCCATTGTTCATCTCAAGTGAGGGGATGTTATGTTATTATGTTATGATTCAAATATATATATATATATATATATATATATATATATATATATATATATATATATATATATATATAGTATATATATATATATATATATATATATATATATATATATATATATATATATATATATATATATATATATATATATATATATATATATATATATGTTATATATTGTAAAGTGTATGTTATAAGCACTATAGTACCAGCCTTATTGATTAGTATCGAGGAGGCCACCTCTGTCACATTTGAAGATTGGAGTTGGTAGTTTTGCCAACGTAAGAAGAAAAGGTGGTGTGCCCATCATGACGTCCTCTAATGACACATCTACCTTAGATTTCATGATCCGGTTTCTAGACTTCTAAACTTGAACTTTAAGGACGGTAAGTGGTGACACCGCTTATAGATTTAGACTACGTGTTTGTTTTTCATTTTACACCAATTATGTATCCCATGTCTTATCCTACCCTTTAGTCATGAAGTATGTCTAGGTGATGCAACGAGCAATCTTTGGTGTCTTGGCCATGGATTTGGTCATGTATCATTGATTTTGTCCACTTCTCACGGACATGTTAGTAATGACGAGTACCCCTTTAACCTTTGTCGTGTCTACCCATATTGCCTTTGAGAATTGTTTAGCCCTTAACTCTAGTGGTGGAGATTTGTGTAACCACCAAGCTTATGATAGAATACATGCTATGATCAGTATGCATTGAGTGATCACCTTGAAATTGACACTTAGAATAGTTGAGAGATTTGAGTGTTTGTTCCCCTTCGTGAGGTGTTCGGCTTTGTTTTATTCTAGCATAAGGGATTTGTAAACTCATATTTTCCAAGTTTTGGGAGATATCTTTTTAGGAATCTATCTAATAAGGTCTACTTGAGGGCAAGTAGAGTTCGTTGGGGATATTTGATAACATCAAATAGTCCTGATATTTAGTGTCAATTTCCCGATAATGCTCAAGTATTTATATCATTTATATGGATTTACGCTTTTTTCCATTGTTTTCCACTCTTCGTGTAAATTACGAGCATTGAGCTAAAGAGAGCTGAAATGGAAACATTACTAAAGATTTATCACAAGATGCCTATTTTTGAAGAAGTTACGTGCAACTCCTCTCTCACATTACCAGAACTATTATGCGACCCGTATACCAACTTATCAAGAGGTTACGGCGCATCCTTCCCAGTTGTTACACACGAACTACATTAGGTCAAATGAGGATCCACGCACGATATTTCATACCAGAATCATCGTGATCACTTACGGCAGATCCATGTTTATGAAGAATACGGCGAACCACTATTAGGTTACGCCAGAACTAGTAGATCTAGTGCATTTTATGACGGAATTGAAGGTTACGGCGAACTCCTATATTGGTTATTACGCCAGAATCTGACACTGCCTATAAATACCCCACTAATTCCAAAGATTTCTAATCATCCCATTCCACACACAACTCTCTCGAGAACATGGAAAAATCTCAAGGAAGGTCTAGGGGAGCATAATGAGTCGCTTTTAAGGGAGAAGTCACTCCATACATAAGCTTTAGCGCTTTATATTTCTTTTACTTTCAATTCATGTATTGCATACCTTTGAATATTGAATTGATTTGCATGATTAATATGAGCGCTAAGCACCTTGGTGATAGCCTAGTTATGATTCCTTAATTGTTTTGTTTATGCTTACCTTTACTTCCGTACAATCATTTCTAAGTGTATGCATGCATAGTTCTTTGGTAGTCACCCTTGATTCTCAGAGTTTTGATGGCTAGAGGCCAATTGCCTAGAGATATGACCAACCTAATCTCTAGGTGAGTGGATCGAGATGGAAGGGTAAGATATGACCAACCGACGAATTTTCTACTTGTGCGATTGACCAAATGATCACCTATCGCTTGGATGAACTTAAGAATCGGGGTGTAGTGTCTGTTCCCAACGGCCGCACTCACTATTTAGAATCTAGCATGTAGCGTACTTAATGACTTGGCTTAGGACCGAACAACAGATTTATGACGGTACTGATTTCTCCCTGTGGTGGCATCTTTGCTTTATAGGTTAGGCTTAATTGACCAAATACCGCCCTCGAATTTGACCCCACCTCAAGTAATTGAAGTGTAGACGTAGACATAATTAGCTAGGAAGATTGACTAGGTTAGCACCACTATTCCTATATTGATCTCTCCTTTCCCATTTACTTGCTTTTATTCCTGATTAGTAGTTTAATTAATTAAATTCTATCGAAACATTATATTCCGCGGACACCGCACTTAGTAATAATCCAACACACATAGTTTTGGGATGACCTCGCTTTACCATTTACTACACTACACACGACCGGCATACCGCCTGCTAGTGCATTAGGTAGACCATAGGTATAGCGAGACACTATAAATATTAAGACTGTCAAGAAACCTCGTGATCACCATCTCTTTTGCGAACATTTCCAATCCACTAGGGATCTCGCAATGGAAATAAGGGATGAAATGCGGTTCATTCTAAACCATATCCTTAATCGCATCAACATTATCACTCACCAAAACTTCCACCCTTAGACCTTATGCAAGCATGGAAGGAATGATGATAATATTTTCTCTATTTTTTTCTTTTAGGTCCTTTTAAAAGAACTAACCCTTGTTCTTATTTTTACAATTGTATGTGGCATATATACCACTACATTTTGATGTTTTATCACAAGGATTTGTTTACTTGATTTATGTCTTTTCTCTCTTATTTCTCGCCTTCTACTAAGATTATATTACATGTTATCACTAACATTTTTTTTGTATGTATTATTTTGTTCTTTCTCACTTGATGCCCTATTCTAGGAGGAGCTACCATCAAGGGGGAGTTAGTGCTTTATGGATTATCTTTTTACCACAATTATTTCTTTTACTCTACTCATTTGCCTGGCCAAAAAGGAGGAGGAGAAGAGAGTAAAACTCACATATACACTTTCAAAACATACATCTAATCTTAAGTTTTACTCACCATAACTTTATGTTTTGTCCTTAACAAAGTGGGAGATTGTTATACAAATAAACCGTGAAAACGCTTTGTTTATATTTAGCGATCTCAAGTATGTTTGTTGATAACAAATATAAACATATCATAAGTAAAATTATAAGAATACATGTTGTTTTGCAAAGTATATACATTTGGTCATTTACATAAATGTTGTAATAATAAATTGTTGTAATATAATATGTAATAGGTTGGGTAATATCCAAGACCCATGACCCATACCCATAGATCTAATCCATAACCCATGAACCATTGCATGACATCATGCATGAAATCATGTTAGGTATTATCCAAGACCCATGACCCAATGTCCATGACCCATGACCCAAGACCCATGACCCATTGTCTAGATACATTGTATCTTGTTGGGTACCCATGACCCAAAGTCCAAGACCCATGGCTCATAACCCATAACCCATAACCCGTTTGTAAACCCAAAAATCGGGACTAACTGACCGCATACCGATCCTCGAATAGACCGCCGGATCCTTGGGTAAGGGATCCGCCGAAACCGCGGGGACGTAAGGCTTTTTGCCTATAAAGAGTGAGCCATTTCTTCATTGTTACAATTCTTCTTACAACTCTCTCATATATTATCTCACTCTCCTAACCTCTGATCTTTTGATCATTATAGTAGTTCTTCTATCTTTTGTTGTGATTCTCATTTAGGTCCTTCACGAAGGCGAGATCACGCTATTCTACAATTCATCCAAGCAAGGGGGGGGGGGTTGAAAAGTTTTATCGATTAAAACTTGGTTTTAAACTATTTAGATCGACTTATGTCAATCTATTTAAACATGTGTGTTGGATGTTGATAGAAAAGCATATAAATAAATAAACCAAAGATAAAGAGTAAGAAGCACAAAACCACAATGCAAGTATTTAAAGTAGTTCGGCTACAAGAACACCTTCCTTGCCCTAATCCACTCCCCGAGTCACTAACTCGAGAGTTCGTAATCACTACACAATACAAACTCCTTGTGGCGAAGAAGCCTTCACAATGTCGCCTACTCTTTATCCGGTACAAGGCTAGACACCGGTTCTTCCATCGGTAGAACCAAACCTATCAACGCCGCCACACTTTATCCTAAGCAGGCTAGATACCTAGTTCCATTACAAAGGAGGAACTACTACCCAACACTACACAACACCTATCCCAAAGGAGATCCACTCCTTATGACACCATCAACAAGGATATCAATATCCTTTGACCCAATACTAATCTATATTGTACATTGACACACCATATCAAATGTACACCCTAGGCACCTTTCACTAATGCCTTTGACTCGACTTCTAGGCACCCTTCACCAATGCCTTCAACATGGAATTTAGGAACCCTTCACTAATGCCTTTGACATGGATGTTTGGCACCTTTCACTAATGCCTTCGATACGACTCTTCGACACCTTTCACTAATGCCTTCGTCTTGACCCTTTAGACATCTTTCACCTATGTCTTCGATACAACACTTCTAATGAGAAGGAAAAGAACTATCAAAAAGATACCATCAGTAGTCTTGATGATGACGAAGCTTGGCAACCCTTGGACTTGAGCTTGCTCGACATCAAGAGGTGGTGATCTCGCCTTTAAGAGGAACCTAGAGAATCACACAAACACAAAACTACATAGAAAGATCCCTTGGATCTGAGATTAGAGAGTTTACAACACTAAAAGAAAATGTGTGTGAAAGGGGTGAGTTACAATGAAGAAATGGCTCAATATTTATAGACAAAAACATGCTACTATTCCACGGATCCCTTGCTTGAGGGATCCGTCTAGTGTATTACTAGGATCCAGAGGACGCCCCCCTAAAGGTTGTGGGTCATGGATCATGGGTTGTAAGCTTTGATCCATGGGTATCCAAATAGATACAATGTATCTAGAAGAGGCAATGCATCGAGTCAATGGGTCATGGGTTAGCTCCATGGGTCATGGATAATACCCATTATGACTTATGCATGATGTCATGCAATGGGTCATGTGTTATGGATTATGCTCTATGGGTATGGGTCATGGACTTTGGGTTTTACCCAACTACATTCAATGTATTAAGTCAATGGGTCAAATACTTAAACTTCTACCCATTCTATTACTCATTATAATACATACTAAGTATGTATATATCTACCCAATATGTAAACACTAGTTGTTATACATATGCATTACTATAACATGAAAACACTATTACTTGTTTAGTGATTTATATGAAAATGTAAGTGTGTTAGTAAACTATTGGCTCAAACCATTTACGTATTTTATTTGTTTCGTTAAAATGATTTTACGTTTGTTATCGATAAAATATTAGAAGATCGTAAAATATAAATAAACGTTTTTACGGCTTATTTGTATTAACAATATCCTCCTTTTTGTTGATGACAAAACATAAGATTATTTTAAGGAAAAAAAACTAAAATTCGTAAAAGTTTGAATTGAAGTTTTTACTCTCTTCTCCCTTTTTTTGTCGAAACAAAAAGAGCGCGGAAAAGAAACTAACACATTGTTTTAAGAAAAACATGTAAAAAGAAAAAAATATGAAAAATAGAGAGTAAGGGAAGAGAAGTATTCTCGCTTATTCCCCCTTGACGGTCCATCCCTTGTGAGGGCCAAGTAAGTAGAAATACTAAGCGAAGCATTGCAATTATGTTTGCAAATGGTGTCGCCTTTTGATCTAACATGTTCTCCCCTTGACGAAAGTGCTCCTTTGCAATAGGACGCCATAATGTAATCTAATTTGAAAGTATTGCAAATGATTTTGCAATGTTTTGCTTTGACAAGAAACTCCCCTAGCTAAGGGTGTCAAATTCTTCATGTGTATATTGAAAATCTACAAAATAAGGGTTAGAAAACAAGTATATAATGCATAATTTCCTGCAAATAAGACACAAGTTAATAATAAATTTGTCTTATATTGCACGGATCCCACGGTTCCTCCTTTGGAGGGATCCGTAAGCTAAACTCAGGGATCCGCCTGCCTATGCTTAAGACAACAATGGTGATGTAAAATGTGATGTTAACATCAAAATGAGATATGTATATGAACCAAACATATTCTCAAGACAAGATGGCATATAACATGTAATTTCATTCAATAAAATACGAGAAATGATCTACATATCTCTAAAACTAAGAGAATGACTTAAACACGAAATATGATTCCTAAACTATCTAGGTTAAGCTTACAACTAGGACACCACTTAAATCCTTAAGCCAGGTTGTTTAGGTTTGTTGACCCTGCCGAACGCTCGAGGAGGTGATAAAACATGAAACGCTGATCTTACGCATTCATGTATCAAGCTTTCAACATGTTGACAATGATAACAATCTTTGTCATGGCTCGAAATAGTGGTGGTAGAAATGGAATGGCTTAAGATGGAAGGTTTGGTTGAGGTTTCACAAAAGCAAAAGAGGATGTGGAGGTGTATTTGAGTTGATTCAACCAAAGGTGGTGGTGGTGGAATATGTGTCAAGGATGGTGGTAGAGAGGTATCTACTTCCATGTGATCGGGTGGTTGACTTTGATGATTCCTCATAATCCAAAAGGGACTATTTTAGGGTGACGGTGAAAAGGATGCCGGTGCTAGTTTCAATTTGCGCTATTCTTTCTATTGAGGAGAATGTTGGCAATGGTGGAGGATGAGATGGCCTAGGAGGCAAGTCCTCTAGATTGTAGAGGTATGGTGATGAGAGTGGAGTGGTGAATGATATGGCTCTAGGCACTAAGGGTGATGGTTTAGTAGAAATAAGGGTGTTTGGTTTAGGAGGTATGGTGGTGTTTGGCATTGGAAGTTTGTAGAACAACTTTTCTTTTGGGGATTGGTTTATTGGTGGAGGAGAAATCCTAGCATTTGTGGATTTAACGGGAGATGATTCGGTTGAAGAAATTTCGCTAATAACACGAGCAAGTTTCTTGGGTGGTCCTTTGGTGGATGAGTTACCACTAGGAGCTTTCCTCATGATGAGATGACAAAAGGTTAGTGAGATAGAGGCTTCTAGTTGCTGAGATTTAAGTTGTAGATGGTGACTAAGAAGTCCTAACAAGATGGTTTATAAAGAGAAGAATTTGGCAAGTGCATTCAAGACTTAAGCCACTAAGATCCTTTGAGATGTGATGATTTGCATGCACAAAAGTCAACTTTAGAACTGCACTGATCAAGGAGGTTAAATAAGACAAGATGGAGTGTTCAAGTTAGCAAGGAGAGCTTGAAATCATTGTTTTAGCTAGAGTTAGCTGAATCTGTCATCCGGTTCCCTCCAATGAGGGATCCGTCTAGGCTAATCCTAGGGATCCGGCTCTCAGCAGCCAAAAAAAGAGGAAAATGATGTTTGTAAGGTCCAGTACCTATACATCTTGAGTTTTTCACTTTCTAAGTGTCTTAAATGAAAGGGGACTTAAATGATCAAGGTTAATGAGTGATGGTAGCTAATGATTGTCTTTTATGGAAGAAAATGGGACTTTATGAGCATCAATGGGTGATCAAAGATGACACTAGGAGATATGAGAGTGTTAAGTGGTGTTAGATGATCCTAGAGATCAGATGGAAACTTACGATAAATTTGAAAATTCCTTAAAAATATAAGAAATGAAAAACTAGTTTTGACCCATTTTGAGGTAAGGATGACTCAAATTCAATTTTGCTGAAATTGAGAGAATTATAAAACTAGATGTGTTGACATGTGAGAAATGATGTGTGAGTATTGGAGCGGAAGGATGATGAGTTTTGGTGAAATGATAAATCAAAAATCACCTTGAGTGTGATCATAAACTAGCTATGAGTATGATACCTACTGAGTTTGATGAAGGCTAAAGTGGTTCTAAGACATTATGTTTAGCTTCATGAAGTGTTCTAAGGTAATGGTTTAATGTATTGATATCTGCAATTGCATTTTGTGTCTTGAAATCTACTTCATCCCTAAGTGGAGGATCTGTCTAGTACAAAGTGAGGGATCCGCCTCGCAAAATCAAGAGCATTACGTAAGAGGTGGAATTTGCACTATATTATGCATACTTCCACTACACGAGTTTCTATACTTTAAATATACATCAATACAAGTAAATATTTCATAATCCATAACATAAATACGAGTAGTAGTGATAATATCCAAACAAACAAGGTAAAACATCCACAAACATAAGCATCCATTGCAAAATGGTAAAAGAAATGTCTAAAAACAACCATAATCCTAATGTCTCTTTTGTGAATCTTTCTTCCTCTTCCCGACGTTGAGGTAGTTAGTTAGGCATTGGATCATACCCCTTCAATTGTTTGAACTTTTGGACTCGCTTTGGAAGAGTTGGAGTTGTTCAGTAGGTTATGGGGTCCATGTTGACGTTGGCAACGGTTGACTTTTTCTTCTTCGTCCGAGGAGTCCGAGAGAGCACGAGGCCTTTTTCCATTGATCATGAACCATTTAGAAGGTTGTTTGGTTAGTGGTACCCTGACGTGATCGGCAAGAAAATGATCATCGTTGATAGGAGAAGGTTGCATTGCACTAACATACTCACGGAGTCATGTTAGGAGCATACCATAGGGAAGTACCATGTTTTTGACTTTGAATACACCTACCATTCTTTTCACCATGTAATAGGCAAGGTTAAACGGTCTTTGGTGAATGAGGCAATATATCATTTGGACAAGACATGCATTTGGATGGTCTTTGTTTCCGACCAAACAAATGACATTTTCCCTAAGAATTTCTTCCCACTTTCTATAGATGGGATCATTTCTAAGAGTTCCATTTGAAAGGGATCACGGTGAATGAGCTCTTTGTTGCGGTTGAAGTGAGATTTACGCCTTAATTTTGAAGATGGTGTTCTGAACAATTGCGCGGGTCATCGAGAGGAGTGTGGTAGATTGGTTTAGGATCTAGTGCAAAAGCTTGAGTGGATATTGCCCAATCTGTATATAAAAATACCTTCACATGGAATGTAAGAATTTGTGCAAAGGTGTTGAGGGTAAGTGATGGTTTGATTATTTACGATGAAAGTGATTGAGATGTTTTCATCTGTTACTTAATGATCCTAACACTTTTGTAAAACTCAAAGATAAAAAATTGACAAATTTGCTCATCAATATCTAGGAGACAATCAGTTAATTGCCGAGAAGACTTGATTTGAATGCTCGGTGTTTTCAAGGAAACATTCTTAACAACATTTATCCCATGAATGTCATTTTTCAAGCTTTTTGAAAATTTTGCTATTGTTTTTTGAAAGCTCCTCTTTCGACATAGTAGCTAGAGAGGTAGTGGACGTGTGTCATGGTGGTCTTGTTAAAGTTTCAGGCATGATGATCCTAGAAAACAAATATTCCAATAGGTAAAATTTTCCTAGATGGGTTTATGGTTTTGATTTGTATTAAAATGTTACAAACACAATAGAATTTTAATTATATGAAAACGCCCTTTTTGAAAGATTACTTGTACACCAATACCAATTTTGGTATTAATTGAAAAAATTAAAAACCATAAACCCTAGGATGAGGATGATGAAGAGTAGAACATATGAGTGTAATTACTTACTATGATGTTCAAAAGGAGATGCTTGAGGATATGAAGCCCAATGGAGATGGAAGCAGAATTTGGGTCGTTTTTTGTGTTTGTGAGGAGAGGGAAAAGAATTGAACTGGTTTTGAAAAGCGTATAATTGTTTACCACACGTTCTCCCGATCCTTTGTAATAGGATTCAATAGTACAACTCGTGGGATCGCCACCGTGGGACGAAAAAGGAGTGTTTAGTGTTACTTTTGTAATAAGTTATACAATAGCTTATAGAACAAAAATAACTTTGAAGAATGGGGTTCCTAATTGAATAGACTTTTTGGTCAACGTGTTTTGATAGGTTAACTATCAAGGATCTATTTTTGATTTACTGGCGTTGGTTTGACGATCTTTAGAAAATCAAAGAGGAATACTATTCCCGATGATGAGTAAGTAGGGAAAGTGGTGAAGAGAGACTTTTTAGAGACTTTCAACTATTAACGTCCTAATTCATATGTTTAAAAAAAATTTAATCATAGAAGAAATATTATCAACATATCCATATAAACGTACTATAGATAAAATTAGCTAACTTGTGGATAAGTGAACATACCTCTAAACTCTTGATATGGTTTATAGAGACCATATAACCGAAATACTTCATGAGATTTTAAAGTAATCCATTGTACTTAGTATAAGTAGGTTGTGATTACTTTTGGGTTCTTCCTTGAGAGTTGACTTCATTTTTCTTTGAATAGAAACGAAGACTTTGGAAGAGTCCTAGCAAGAAGATTTCTTAAAGAGAAATTGTTAGAATAATCTATCACTATCCAACATAAAAGAAACAATTTGTTTTTAAAAAAAAATTCCTTCTTTGTAGTTTTCAATCATACACGGATCGTATCAAGTTTTTAAAGTACATACTCTAAGAAACTTGGTAACGAAGCTCTGGTACCGATTGTGGAAAACTAGAAGGGGGGTTGAATAGTTTTATCGATTAAAACTTGGTTTTAAACTATTTAGATCGACTTATGTCAATCTATTTAAACATGTGTGTTGGATGTTGATAGATAAGCATATAAATAAATAAACCAAAGATAAAGAGTAAGAAGCACAAAACCAGAACGCGAGTATTTATAGTGGTTCGGCTACAAGGACACCTTCCTTGCCCTACTCCACTCCCCGAGTCACCTACTCGAGAGTTCGTAATCACTACACAACACAAACTCCTTGTGGCGAAGAAGCCTTCACAACATCGCTTACTCTTTATCCGGTACAAGGCTAGACACCGTGTTCTTCAACGAGGTAGAACTAAACCTATCACAACGTTGCCTACACTTTATCTGGTACAAGGCTAGATACCGAGTTCCTTTACAAAGGAGGAACTACTACCCAACACTACACAACACCTATCCCAAAGGAGATCCACTCCTTATGACAACATCAACAAGGATATCAATATCCTTTGACCCAACACTAATCTATCTTGTACATCGACACACCATAACGAATGTACACCCTAGGCACCTTTCACTAATGCATTTGACTCGACTTCTAGGCACCCTTCACTAATGCCTTCAACATGGACTTTAGGCACCCTTCACTAATGCCTTTGACATGGATCTTTGGCACCTTTCACTAATGCCTTCGATACGACTCTTCGACACCTTTCACTGATGCCTTCGTCTTGACCCTTTAGACATCTTTCATCTATGTCTTCGACACAACACTTCTAATGAGAAGGAAAAGAACTATCTACAATATACCATCAGTAGTCTTGATGATGACGAAGCTTGGCAACCCATGGACTTGAGATTGCTCGACTTCAAGAGGTAGTGATCTCGCCTTTAAGAGGAACATAGAGAATCACACAAACACAAAACTACATAGAAAGATCCCTTGGATCTGAGGTTAGAGAGTTTACAACACTAAGAGAAAATGTGTGTGAAAGGGGTGAGTTACAATGAAGAAATGGCTCACTATTTATAGAAAAAACATGCTACTGTTCCACGGATCCCACGGATCCCTTTCTTGAGGGATCCGTCTAGTGTATTACTAGGGATCCGTAGGACGCTCCCCCTAAAGTGGGTTGTGGGTCATGGATCATGGGTTGTAGAAATAGATACAATGTATCTAGAAGATTCAATGCATCTAGTCAATGGGTCATGGGTTAGCTTCATGGGTCATGGATAATACCCATTATGACTTATGCATGATGTCATGCAATGGGTCATGGGTTATGGATTATGCTCCATGGGTATGGGTCATGGACTTTGGGTTTTACCCAACTACATTCAATGTATTAAGTCAATGGGTCAAATACTTAAACTTCTACCCATTCTATTACCAATTATAATACATACTAAGTATGTATATATCTACCCAATATGTAAACATTAATTTTTATACATATGCATTACTATAACATGAAAACACTATTACTTGTTTAGTGATTTATTTGAAAATTTAAGTTTGTTAGTAAACTATTGGCTCAAACCATTTACGTATTTTATTTGTTTCGTTAAAATGATTTTACGTTTGTTATCGACAAAACATTAGAAGATCGTAAAATATAAATAAATTTTTTTAAGGCTTATTTTTATTAACAAATTTGTCCATCCACAAGATTTCTGTAGCATTTGTAATTCATATTTCACATAGTTGTTGTGTTATAGTTGTCTAAAGGTTTAGTTCTACCTCGTGGAAGAACTCAGAATTTAGCTTTGTACCGGACAAAGTGTGTTTAATGCCTAGAGGCTTCTCCGCCAAGTTGAAGGAGCTTGTTGACATAGTGCTTAAACTCTCGAGTGGGGTACTCGGGGAGTGGAGTAGGCCAAGGAAGGTGTCCTTGTAGCCAACCACTATAAAGCACTTGTGTCGCTACTTTCTATCCTTTACTTTACTTGCATTCTTTACTTACTTTATTTATTGCTTCGTACTATTTATCTATCTATACGAATTCACATAAGATCGAATCTAAATCTTTGAAACTTCAATTAAAATCGGTAAAACTATTCAACCCCCCTTCTAGTTTTCCACAATCCAAAATCGTTTTTATTTGAGTTTTAGGTACTTGGAAAGCGAATAATTGAAATTGGCATACTTTGGACTCGATTATACGGAAAAAAGAGAAAAAGGACAACAACGAGAAAAACGCCAAAAAAAGGACTTGGGACGGCGTCACAAACACAAGGTGACGCCGTCATTTGAAGTTAACGAAGATAATAAAGTTTAAGAATTTCCGAGTGACAGCTCAGGCTGTGGAGATGACCTCGATCTTACGACGTCATGACCAAGAAAATGAAGAGCGACGGCGTCACAAACCATAAGGTGACACCGTCACAATAAGTCGATTACAAATCTGAAACTGTAATGACGGCATCACAATTGACAAGTGACACCGTCACAATTGTATTCCTATATATATTATTGTATGTTTTACATTATAAAGTATGTAACCTTGTGGGAGATATTAGAGATAAACCCTAGTCCAAATTTTACCAGCTTTTTAGGGCTTTTTACGCCCAAGAACTCCTTTGTATTGAAGAGATAAGTTTGTTAATTCAATCAATTAATTATGTTTGCTTGTGATTGTTTGATTACTTTATCTATTTTTCTTTTCATTACTATGCTAGGCTAGATTTATTAGTATTCGCTTAGGATTGCATGAAACCTAGTTATTGATTATTGTGTGTCGATTCTTGTTTGGTTAGTTGTGAATTGTGTTAGGAGTTAGAAAAATAGCTAGGTCAAATACATTACAAGCTTTAACATCCGACTAAATGCTTAGTTATTAATTAACTTGATGTCCATTATATTTAATGTGTGAATTGTGTTTGCATTATAGAAATTGAGAGTTAAAAGGGAATTCTTAGGCGCCGCCCAATTAGAACATAGTTCATAGAGTTAGGAAGTAACCAACCCTCAATAGGTATTAAGATGCTCTAACTAGACAAGGACGTGACAACTCGACTAATCAATAAGAGATGACTAGGGAGTAATGAGATTCTAAGTGAATACACTTTTTCTATCATACGAGTTCACCAAGGTACTTTTCAGTATACTAGTTAGTTTAATTTAGTTTTAAAAACCAAAATATTTAAACCCCAAGATTTTAATTCCTTTATATAAAATATAAAATACAAAAATAGTCATCTCTCACCCCTTAGACTTAACTCGTTATTGTAACACCCCTAAAATATCGCAGCGAAAGATTGTGTCACTGTGGTATTACTTATTAGCACACAATACAAGGTTATAGAAAACGACCTCTAAATGAGACATTTTGAAAAGTTACCATTCGAATAATAAAATCAGAGTTACAAACAAGAGATTCTATACTGCAATACATAAACATTTTTTATAACAAGTCTAATGGTAAATGATAAAAGCATAAGCTTTCAAAACATGGCATGCAACTCTATGCTCCATGCACCAGCTATCACCTTACAGACTTGAGATAAACATGCTAAAAAGTGTTAACACAATGGTTGGTGAGTTCATAGGTTTTTTTTAAAATAAATGTAAGTACACAAGTCAAGTACGTTAAAGTGTGTAGGACAATAATGAACAAGATATACATATATGAGAACTTCAATAATATCACAATATATACTACAACTGAACAACACACCATTAGGGTATTCCGACATGCAGTCAGGATGCACAACACACCACAAGGGTCTTCTGACGTACAATCAGGATGCACGACACACCACAAGGGTCTTCCGACATAAATTCAGAATGCACGACACA
The DNA here is from genome assembly GCA_910596185.1 of Chrysanthemum makinoi. Lineage (NCBI taxonomy): Eukaryota > Viridiplantae > Streptophyta > Magnoliopsida > Asterales > Asteraceae > Chrysanthemum > Chrysanthemum makinoi. The sequence goes on from OU343220.1 coordinate 161,446,925, forward strand.
CCATAAGGGTCTTCCGACATAAAGTCAGGATGCACGACACACCACAAGGGTCTTCTGACATAAACTCATGATGCATATAATTATAAGTACGTAATTTCCATGTATAAATAAAGATTTATATAGCACAAAGTATAGTTTTCAATTAACTGTGATCATTATAAAATTGTAGCATGCATCTCCCCTGTGGAAAACTAGAAGGGGGGGGGGTTGAATAGTTATGCCAATTAAAACTTTCCTTTTAAACTATTTAGATTGACTTATGTCAATCTATTTGGATGTGTGTGTTGGATGTTGATAAACAAACATATATAAGTATTTAATGAAAAGATAAGAGTAAGAAGCACAAAACCACAACGCGAGTATTTATAGTGGTTCGGCTACAAGGACACCTTCCTTGCCCTACTCCACTCCCCGAGTCACCTACTCGAGAGTTCGTAAACACTACACCAATCTCCTTATGGCGGAGAAGCCTTCACAACGTCGCCTACCCTTTTTCCAGTGCTAGGCTAACCACCGGGTTCTTGCACTCCAAGGTGAACCACACCTACACAACGTCGCCTACCCTTTATTAGGTACTAGGCTAAGCACCTAGTTCTTTCACACCAAGGTGAACCACACCTACACAACGTCGCCTACCCTTTATTAGGTACTAGGCTAAGCACCTAGTTCCATTGCAATGGAGGAACTACTACCCAACACTACACCGACGACTAATCCCAAAGGAGATCAACTCCTTTTTACAACATCATCAAGGATATCAATATCCTTGGATCTAGTACTAATCTATCTTGTACATCGAAACACACCATATCGAATGTACATCTAAGGCACCTTTCACTTATGCCTTTAACTAGATCTTCAAGACACCCTTCACTAATGTCTTGTGTCTTGACTTCTAAGCACCCTTCAATAATGCTTATAGTCTTAACTTCTAAGCACCTACCACAAGTGCTTATGAAATGGACGATAGATACCGTTCACTAATATCTTCGTCTTTACACTTGAGACACCTTTCACAAATGTCTTCAACACTTCTTAGGAAAAGAAAAACAATCATCAACAAGAAGACTTCAGTAGTCTTGATGATGAGGAAGCATGGCAACTCATGGACTTGAGCTTGCTCGACTTCAAAGGTGGTGATCTCGCCTTTAAGAGGAACCTAGAAGATCACACATAAACAAAACTACAAACATAGATCTCTTGGATCTGAGGTTAGAGAGGTTTTAACTCTATGGGGAAAGTATGTTAGAAAGGGGTGAGCAACAATGAAGAAATGACTCACTATTTATAGAGGAAAAATTCTACTGTTCCCCGGATCCCACGGATCCCTTCCACAAGGGATCCGTCTAGCTTAAAGCTAGGGATCCATGGGACGCTCCTCTTTACCAATGGGTATTTTGGTTATGAGTCATGGGTCATCGGTTGATCCATGGGTCTTTAGCTAGATACAATGTATCTCTTGAGTGCAATGCACCTAGTCACATGGGTATGGGTCAAAACCATGGGTTATGGATATTATCCATATATGATATAAGCATGATGTCATGCAATGGGTTATGGGTCAAGCTCCATGGGTCATGGGCTTTGGGTTGTACCCAACTATATTCAATGTATTTGGTCAATGGGTTGTGATACTTAAGTTTCTACCCATTTATATTACCCAATATACTACATACTAGTTATGTGTATATTTTACCCAAATATGTAAACACTAGTTGTTGTACATATGTAATATTAAATCATAAAATCACTTATACTTGTTTTAGTGTTTTATGTGAAAATGTGAATATGTTAGAAACTATTAGTTCAAACCATTTACGTATTTTATTTGTTTCGTTAAAATGATTTTAAGTTTGTTATCGACAAAACATTAGAAGATCGTAAAATATAAATAAACGTTTTTTACGGCTTATTTGTATTAACAATCTCCCCTTTTGTTGATGACAAAACATAAAATTATTTTAAGGAAAAGCTAAAATTCGTAAAAGTTTGAATTTGTAGTTTTACTTTCTTCTCCCCTTTTTGTCGAAACAAAAAGAGCTTCGAAAGATAACTAACGCAATGTTTTTAAGAAAAATGTGTGAAAAGAAGAATTAGAGAGCAAGTAACGGGAAAGGATCTCGTCTTAACTCCCCCTTGACGAGTCCATCCCTATGTAAGGGCGTCAAGAAAGTAATCCTAAGCTAGTTTGTTTGCAACTAAGTTTGCAAAAGATTTCGTCTATGTGACGAATGTGCTCCCCCTTGATGATTGCAATTTTGCAAAGGGATGTCAAGAAATGTAATCCTAATATTGCAAGTAATTTGCAATGTATTGCTTTGACACAAGGCTCCCCCTAGCTTTAGGGTGTGAAAGTCTTCAAGTGTAAATTGAATAACTACAAAACAAATGTTAGAAAGCAAGTATAATTCACAATTTCCTGCAAATGTGGTCCAAGTTAGTAGAAAAATAGTTTACTGTATCACGGATCCCACGGTTCCCTCCTAGTAGGGATCCGTCTAGGCATATAAGGGGGATCCGTCTGGCTGATGAATAAATTCAGCAAATGGTGGTATAACAAATAATGTTATCACCAAAGTGACATATGAATTATACAACATAATCATATACTCAGAAATATAGCAAGTTGCATGTAATTTCATTTAATAAAACTAGAGTTATGATATACATGACTCTAAAAACTAAGAAAATAAATGATACATGACTTGGAATTTCTAGACCAACTAACACTTGATACTAGGACACCACTAAAATCTTCTAGCTCAAGTTTGTTTATGTTTAATCTCGTCGAAACGTTCGAGGAGGTGATAGAACATGAAACGTTGGTCTTCTCGTACTTCATGTATCAAACTTTCAACATGTTGATAATGATAACAATCTTTGTCATGGCTAGGTAGTGGTGGTGGAAGAAATGAATTGGCTTGATGCAAAGGATCAAGTGAAGCGGCTTGTGGAGCCTCAAACGACATAGGGATTGGTGGAGGCGCATTTGAGAATGGCTCGACCAAGAATGATGGTGGTGGTAGAGAAGTGTCAACTTCCATATGGTCGGGTGGTTGACTTTGATAATTTCTCATAATCCAAATGGGAATATATGATGGAAACGGCGAAAAGGAAGCAGGAGCTAATGTTGACTCAACACCTTGATTTTGTACCATTATTCCTCCTAATGAGGAGAATGTTGTCGTTGGAGGAGGATGAGACGGCCTAGGAGGCAAATCCTCTAAATTGTAGAGGTGTGGTGATGATAGTAGAGATGTAAAAGAGATAGCTCTAGGAACCAATGGTGACGGTTTAGTGGAGATGATATTGTTTGGCCTAGGAGGTATGGTGGTGTTTGGCATAGGTAGTTTTGTGGGTACTATCCTTTTAGGAATTGGTTTGATTGGTTAAGAAGAGATCCTTGCATTTGTTGGCTTGACCGGAGATGATTCGGTTGAAGAAATTTCATGTACAACACGAGCAATTTTCTTGGGTGGTTCTTTGGTAGATAAGTTACTACTTGGAGTTTTCCTCATGATGAGATGATTTCAAGAAGTTTGTAAGGGTTTCTTAAGTGCTGAAAATTAGGATGAAGGTGAGGACTATGGAAGTCCTAACAATGTGGTTTATAAAGCAAGAGATTTGGTAAGTGCATTTAAGCCTTAAGCCACTAAAATTCATTAGAATGTGATGATTAAGATGCACAAGAGTCAACTTCATGGTTTGTACTGATCTAGGAACTCATTTAAGATGAGATGGAGTGTTTGAGTTAGAAAGATGAGCTTGAAATGATTGTTTTAGCAAGATTTGACATAATCTGTCATCCGAATCCCACGGTTCCCTCCTCAGAGGGATCCGTCTAGGCTAATCCTAGGGATCCGGCTCTCAGCAGCTATGAAAGAGTAGAAATGATGTTTCTAAGGTCTAAGATCTATATCATCTTGAGTGTTTCAGTCCTCCTAAGTGTCTTAAATGAAGGAGGTGCTTAAGTACTTGAAGGTAATGAGTGATGTAGCTAATGATTGCCTTTTATGTAAGGAATTGGAACTTTCATGAGTACCAATGAATGAACAAGGATGACACTAAAGATGAGAGTGTCAACTAAAGCTAGATGATCATAGAGATCAGATAGTGACTTAGATTAATCCTTTGGAGAATATCCTAAAGGCTTAAGATGGAAAAACTAGAATTTGATCAATTTCGACCAATTTTGACGTAAGGATGATTATGATCAATTTTGCTATAAGAGGTTTCCAACGTTTAGATATGAGGGATCATGTGAAAAATGATGTGTGAGCTTGAGAGCGGAAGAGTAATGGATTAAAGTGAAACGATAGATCTACAAGCGTCTTTGAGTGTGATCTAGGTGAGTTATGTGTGAGTAGGAAGGATCTGCTTAACTTGATAAGGACTTAATTTGCCTTAAGACACTATGTCTAGCTTAGTGTGAGGTGTTCTAAGGATATGTTTGAAATACAATGCTTGCAATTGCATTTTCTGTTTGCCGGATCCCACAGTTCCCTAAGTGTAGGGATCCGTCTAGCACAAACTTTGGGATCCGCCCATCTGCTAAGCAGAACCTTTACTAAAGGTATGCAATGATCTTGACAATGCATTATATTCCAAGGTTAGTTTAAAAGGGGTTCTAACACTAAGATATCAAATGTAAGATGTTTTATTTTATGAGAGGAATTGGATTACATTGATAAAGCACGAGTACAAAAGCATTGATCCTATTTGAAAGACTACTAAGTTCCTTGAGCGTTTTCGCTAGAAGGATCATCACGTGGTTGATGAGTGTCGGTGGAATCAAGAATGAAGAAAGTCATCATGAGAGATATGTTTAGCGGTTCCATCATCTTGTTCACAAGTACGTACAACGGACTTTGAAATTAAGGATGAAAGTGCATAACGTTTTGATAGAGGCGCGTCAAGAACATTCCATAAGGGATGAGTTTATTCTTGGAGCCTTGAAGATTTACAATTCGCCTTGCGAAGAAGTAGGCGAGATTGTATGGTTGTTGTGTTAGCAAACAATACATTATGTGAGCACAACAAGCGGGAAGGATTTCTCGATTTCCTAAGACTCCAAACATTTTCACGTAGGATGAGTGCAAGGGGCTTGTACCGCTGATGTCCCGTGTGAAGATAATATTTGGATCGGAGTAATATGGTCGAGGTTTGCATATTATGCGATGTAAATCTTCCGGGAGGGTATGTGAACAATATGGACTATTTTCTTCACGAAAGTTAAAGATGAATCAAGAGACCAATCTTCGGTGAAGGCACATTGTCCATGATTTGGAATTCGAGGATATGAGCAAAATGCCCAAGGGTTAAAGTAAACTTTTGGTTTTTGATATAAAACCAAAGAGATAGAGAGCGATCCTCGTTACGAACGAGTTCAACTTGACGAAAGAATTCCATTATGAACCTTGGACATATCTTCTCGTTGATTTCAAGAAGACATTCTAGTCCTATGGCTCGAAGGAGGTATTGATACCTTCTTCGAATTGTAGAGAGGTGTCTACAATACGTCCTTCGTGGAAGTGACGGTTTTCGAGATTATTGAACCCACGAACATGATTGTCGAAAAAGGGCTCAAGGGAGATGTTTGAAGTGTAGACGCTAGTGAGTGAAAAATCAAACTCATATTCATGCGTCATAGTTGAACCTATAGAAATGATGAGTTAATAGAAAATGATGTTTGTGGTCAACCAATGATTATCTAACGTTTTTTACTAGATTTTTATTCACAATGGTTTTTTAACAACAATGACGCTTAACTCACTTATGGTTTTGACATTCTAGTGGAGTATTACTTTTAGAAAAAGTGGTTTTTAATTTGCATGAAAAATCGTTCTCCAAAGAGGATCGTTCCTTTTGATAAGGGATCCGCTAGTACATTTGCCGGGATCCGTGGATCTGTAGTTACAGAAACAGATTTTATGATGAAAAACATAGGTTTTTAGATCTCATAGTTTTATACCAAGATAAGTGTTTTAGCCTACACTTTTCTTTTAGCATGCATACATGACTTCTAATGTATCACGAAAAAAATAAAAGGAAATGATAAACACATTATGACAATAACCTAGATAAACTAGATTATTAGTAATATTCATTTCAATGCTACCTAGGATGATACAAAGGATTGGGTATATAACCCAATGTAGATTAACAACACAAAGTATATGTCTCCGTATGTGAACTTCATCATAGGAAACACAAGTGCGATGAGTGTTAAGGCGATGAGCACTCCAGGGCTTATGTAAACCATGTTGAAGATGATTCTTCTTGGTTTCGGTTGAGATGAAATGGAGAGGAAGATGAAGTTTTGAGTGAGAGGAATTTTGAATTTGGAAGATTTGAAAAAGTGGGATTTGATAAAGTAAATGGCGTCGAGTGGTTTATTTATGGGAAGGAGAATTTTTGAAATTTGTGTTTTGTTTTATTATTGATTAAAGAAATAAAACACAAGTTTTATATACCACGACTTTAGACGAGAAAGATAACACGTGTGAAAAAAAAGAAGAAAAAGGCTTCCTAATGAAGCTTCATGTAATACATGTATATGCACAAAAGATAATCATATAAGTACCTAAATAGGCATACTTAATTATCAAGTAAATGTCATTTTAGAGATAAGAAGAAAATCATACCCAGCTTAATTTAGGAATGTCTTTACAAATGACACAACAAATGTCACTTAGATGATTCCGGCTCCTTTGTGTTTAAGATACCTTCTTAAGGAAGGTATTCTTGTTACCAAGTGATTCCTATAGCTTGGTGGATATGAGCTTTGACTAATCAACATGACAAAGAAGATTAGTGCATTTTAAATAGGAAATAAATAATAAGAAATGTTGTTATCTAATCAACATCCAAACAAAGAGTTTTAAAAGACATGGTGTTTGTTTTTACGAAAAACCTTCTTCATAGTTTTCAATTAACTATGGATCTTATCAAGTTTTTAAAGTACGATATACTTAAAGAAACTTGGTAACGAAGCTCTGATGCCAATTGTGGAAAACTAGAAGGGGGGTTGAATAGTTTTGCCAATTAAAACTTTCCTTTTAAACTATTTAGATCGACTTATGTCAATCTATTTGGACGTGTGTGTTGGATGTTGATAAACAAACATATATAAGTATGTAATGAAAAGATAAGAGTAAGAAGCACAAAACCACAACGCGAGTATTTATAGTGGTTCGGCTACAAGGACACCTTCCTTGCCCTACTCCACTCTCCGAGTCACCTACTCGAGAGTTTGTAAACACTACACCAATCTCCTTATGGCGGAGAAGCCTTCACAACGTCGCCTACCCTTTTTCCGGTGCTAGGCTAACCACCGGGTTCTTTCACTCCAAGGTAAACCACACCTACACAACGTCGCCTACCCTTTATTAGGTACTATGCTAAGCACCTAGTTCTTTCACACCAAGGTGAACCACACCTACACAATGTCGCCTACCTTTTATTAGGTACTAGGCTAAGCACCTAGTTCCATTGCAATAGAGGAACTACTACCCAACACTACACCAACGACTAATCCCAAAGAAGATCAACTCCTTTTTACAACATCATCAAGGATATCAATATCCTTGGATCTAGTATTAATCTATCTTGTACATCAAAACACACCATATCGAATGTACATCTAAGGCACCTTACACTAATGCCTTTAACTAGATCTTCAAGACACCCTTCACTAATGTCTTGTGTCTTGACTTCTAAGAACCCTTCAATAATGCTTCTAGTCTTGACTTCTAAGCACCTACCACAAGTGCTTATGATATGGACAATAGATACCCTTCACTAATATCTTCGTCTTAACACTTGTGACACCTTTCACAAATGTCTTCAACACTTCTTAGGAAAAGAAAAACAATCATCAACAAGAAGACTTCAGTAGTCTTGATGATGAGGAAGCATGGCAACTCATGGACTTGAGCTTGATCGACTTCAAAGGTGGTGATCTCGCCTTTAAGGGGAACCTATAAGGTCACACAAAAACAAAACAACAAACATAAATCTCTTGGATATGAGGTTAGAGAGTTTTTAACTCTAGGGGAAAGTATGTTAGAAAGGGGTGAGCAACAATGAAGAAATGGCTCACTATTTATAGAGGAAAAATTCTACTGTTCCCCGGATCCCTTCTACAAGGGATCCGTCTAGCGTAAAGCTAGGGATCCGTGGGACGCTCCTCTTTACCCATGGGTATTTTGGTTATGGGTCATGGGTTGATCCATGGGTCTTTAGCTAGATACAATGTATATCTTGAGTGCAATGCACCTAGTCACATGGGTATGGGTCAAAACCATGGGTTATGGATATTATCCATAGATGATATAAGCATGATGTCATGCAATGGGTTATGGGTCAAGCTCCATGGGTCATGGGCTTTGGGTTGTACCCAACTATATTCAATGTATTTGGTCAATGGGTTGTGATACTTAAGTTTCTACCCATTTATATTACCCAATATACTACATACTAGTTATGTGTATATTTTACCAAAATATGTAAACACTAGTTGTTGTACATATGTAATATTAAATCATAAAATCACTTATACTTGTTTTAGTGTTTTATGTGAAAATGTGAATATGTTAGAAACTATTAGTTCAAACCATTTGCGTATTTTATTTGTTTCGTTAAAATGATTTTACGTTTGTTATCGACAAAACATTAGAAGATCGTAAAATATAAATAAACGTTTTTACGGCTTATTTGTATTAACATCCCCCAAAATAGTTCCAAATAAGTAAAAGTGGGGCTATGAAACTCAAGATAATCCTTAAAAGTTTATAGTATTTATGAAATTAAATGAAACTGGTTAAGCATGTATCTCCCCCTAAAGTGTTTACAAAACAGTTAAACGATAGAAAATTGGGCCATGAAACTCACCGTGAGTGAATGATGTCAAGTTATAACGAAACAATGGATATGTCGTGATAACTTCTATGAGAAACCAAGAATATTATGTCGTGTCTTAAATTCTAAAATAATGACGTGAAATTATAAACTAGTCTATATAAGTTATTATATTGATCATGATGTTGTACATGGTTGTTTATAATGTTCGTGTATGTCTTCTATAGAAACGGTTTAGTCTATAAAATGTGTTTAGTTAAATACCGTACCACTGTTCGGGTTATCATGATTCAGAGGTCGTGTAGTAAACATATGAGGAGCTAGGACACTTTAAATCGTAAATCCAACAACTCATCAATACATTCACCCCGAAGAGGCCCCTCAACATGAAACTCCATAGTAACATGGTACTTAATATGTAAAACGTATACTTTGATTGTTTGATTATATGACATAAGTGTTGTAACGGTAACGTGGTTTGTGAATTTAGTTGGTTTATGTCTCGTTAATGGATTTTAAACAAGTTTGATGTTTAACGAAGGTTATAAAAATTAAAAGAGTTATAAGTTTATAAGTTGTGAATTTGGTCAAAACCGATTTTCATATATCTAGTTAATTATGAAAAACATTATTCCAATAGGTTAAATAAACTTAAGAAAGTTTATTAGAATGTGGTATGTTACATTTTTATAAGAAATATTAAGTTTTGTAAGTCTTCAAGATTTGAAAGAAAATGTTTTATCACAACTAAACTTTTGGTACAAAAACTTTGAGTCTAAAACAGTTTGTTTTGGTTTTGGTAGTAAACAATGTTGAACTAAAAATAAACACAAAGACCTTGATAGATCTTTAAGCACTCGGAGATCGTTAGTGTTGCCTATGTAATCACAAGCAAACTAATAGAAGATCTCTACAACTAGTATTTTGTAGCGGAAATAAAATACAAGTTATAATAACTAAGAACTCTTTGATCCTCTATGGATCTTTTGATTATAGAAACTCTATGTTTCAGATGTTTTACAAGACTTGAGAGACTCTTAAAAACTTATCTATTACAAACTATAATGGTTTCTTATATAGGCAAGAAACCCTAATGAGCGTTGACAATTTACGCTCCTAATACTAACATAGACTAAGCATGCATCTAGACAAGCATGCAACTAATCATATTGTTTTGTTCATCATATTGTTTATTCTGATTAAGCTCTACATAATACGGCGCCAACCTATCTTTAATACGGCGCTGACTTTTACTCTTTTCTGAGCTTATCTCTCCTACGTGGTACGCACTTTCAGCAAGAACACAATATCTTTAGCATTTCGCAAGTATAACTTCGGCAAGTAATCCATTCTTCTTCGCAGAATCCCGGCATGCTTCGCGAATCTTCTTCGCTAAATCCCTTCGGCAGAATCAGAGTTTACCTTAATTCCCAACAATCCTCCCTAAACTGGAATTTGACTAGGTTAAGTTCCAGCCTTTGATAGATCGATAATGCTGTTTGAGGATTGTATTCAAAGATCAGCAACAAAGGAAAACGAGGAACATCTCTATGATGACTGAATTGTGAGACGCCAGATCTTTGCAGCAACATATGACACCATGTACATCAAAACATATAAGTTTCATACTATTCTCATCACTTCCAGGTGTGTTAACTCCTGTGAGAGGTGAATCATTGAAATTAATGGGTTTGATGTCTCTTTACCAATAGCCATTACTACTGGAGTAGCCACATGTTTAGGTTCGTAAACTATGGTACATTGATAACCATCTGATTTATTGGCAAACCAACAACCATATAAACGGATTTGATGTGTCTTTACCTTGAGCCGTTTGCTCAGGACTAGTCAATTCTTAGTATTGGTGAATTGAGTACCAAATATGGAGTCAGTTGCCTTTACCACATGCCATATACATGTGGGCTAGCCAATTCTTGGATTCCAAAAAGGAATAGACCATGGTGAATTGATGACCATACAACCCTCAGCAGTTAAGCATGGGTGGTTGCATACCCTATGATTTTGAGCAAACCATTACAGCTATCAACAGATTTGATGTGTCTTTACCAAAGCTGTACCCTTTGGACTAGCCAACTCTTTGACATACACAAGGTACATCCGGTGAGTTTAAAGACCATCTGAATTGGACAACAAACAAAACTGTTTTAACTAAGATCAATTTATAAAACTGAAAATGATATAAGTTGAAAAGGGAAATTAAAACTTAATTTTTATTAAATAAACGCTATCACTATTTTTAAAATGATGTTTTGGTGAGTTTTCTTTTTATGAAAGACTTTAAAAAAAATTTTTGACACAAATAGACAAATAACATAAATAAAGCAAACTAAATAAACAAAACAAAGTTGTGCAGAGAGTACCAAGGGTCTTGATATGGATGAAGAATAGGCATATTGCAGTTGTTGGAGTTGAGTTTTGATCAATCCCACCAGTGTTAAAGCAGACTGTCTTTCATTTCCCACAGGATCTGGAGGAATTTCCAATTTTTGACTCAGCATCTTTTCCATAAGTCTTTGGGGCAAGTGATACTTCCTTTCAGAAAACATGCAGACAGTGATTCCACCCTTAGTCTCAAGCACATGCACACGAGGGAGAGGATAGAATCTCCAGGATGTAAGCTTCCACCGATGTGAGTTTTCCCAAATGGAAGATGCTTTGCTATTGGGAATGTGGGATTTGAACAGAACTTGAAGATCTCCTGGTAAGATCATCCCAGAACCTTGTGGTTCCTTGTTGCAATAATAGGTGTTAACTTGAGTGAACAAAGAAAGTAAGTCTGCCCTGTCTACCAGGTGTAGAATTTCCTTTAGAAAGGTGAATCCTATTGAAGTGGAGTCTCTTCGAAGAAGAACATTCATCTCATCATCCTTTAATGTCCACACTAACACCTCATCTGAATGTCCATCAGGAAAATCAGCAGCAGACCCTTCTATAATGAAAGTTGAGTCATCAGCTTCAAGATCCAAAGAAGATCTTTTGGCCATTCTCTTCTTCCTTCTCCCAGGCTGATAGATTTCCCTAGAGGGAGCATTTTCATCTTGTGCATTTGTGGTAGGACTTGAACCGGTAGATTGAGACTTGGTTGAAGCGCGAAGTGCATTCATCCTGTGGAATATCTTGACAGCCCTCTTTGTTTTAGTTTCTGTGAGATCAGCTTCCTTTTCTTCAGAATCTTCCAGTGTGACAACAGGTGCCACTGAGGGAGAGGGAGTTGAAGCTTTAGGTGCTTCAGGAGAAATGGAAGATGGTTCAGCAGATTGACCCTTGATAGTAGAGGAAGCAACTTCAGAAGTTGCTTCAGCAGGAATGACTGAAGAGGATTCCTTGGTTGGAGCATCATCAGCCTTGAGTCTTTTGGCTTTTGGAGCATCTTCATTCTCTGAAGTCCTTTTTAAGTTGGTAGAAGGAGCTGAGGATGATGATCTGCCCTTCATGATTTGATTATATTTGCGATATAGGACATGATCAGGGAAAGCCTTGACTTGTTTCATTGTTAACCCAGAGTTGTACACTGAGCATTGGTTCTTCACCACCCTTCTCATTTCATCTTTAGTAGGGGGTTTGGCTTTGGCCTTCTGAGCTTGGATGGCCTTCTTTTGTGCAATTGCTTCTTGCCTCCTTTGTCTTCCCTGAGCCATCATTCGCTCTACATAAGTGTCACTGAGAAAATCACCACCTAGGATGCTTTGAGCTAGAGAAGGTCTTGAAGTGACTTGCTGAGTTAGAATATCCCAGTGTTCAGCAGACATCTGAGTCCTCAGTTCATCAAGTTCTTTTCTTCTCTCAGGAGTTAAAGATGAAAATTCCTCTGTGTCAAGCTGTTTAGCCAATGCTGCACTTTCCTTTGACTTCTCAAACTCAGCCAATCTACTTGCTTGACCCAGTCTTTCCTCCTCACTCACACAGGTCGGACCAAGCTCATCTTCAGTGATGACATTTTTTCCTTTATTATTAGGCTTCTTGGCACACTCTTCTTCAGTTAAATCAATGACAGGTACCTCTGAAGTAGTACCTAGGTTAACATGTTGATGCTGATCATCCATTGGAGTGGTCATAGTAGCAATGTCAGACGATCTGCTGAGGGGAAAGGTCTGTTGGTTCTTGGACGGATGCAGTTTGATTAGGATCTGAAGATACATCCTTCATAGGTACATCAGCAGATGCATCCTTATCTACCCCAGGTTCCTTTGAAGCTTCAGAAGAAACCTTATGAGAATAAGATCTCTTCCTTCTTTTGTAGAGGACAGGCTCCTTCTTCTTTGAGGAAGTGGCGGCTAATGACAAAGGATCATTGAGAGAAACATCAGCCAACATGTCCAGAGACTCAAAATGGGGATCTTCTTGTTCTTCATCAGAGGAAACCACAAGTTTCCTTTTGGAGGCCCCTTTTAGTTTGTGCTCTAAGACCTTGACCTGATTTCCTAGTTCTTCAATCTTAACCCCAAGAGAAGACTTGGTCTCTGCAAGCTCCTTTTTCAGACTCTTAACCTCTGCAGCATACCTGTTGACAAGAGCATACACAGATGAGAGTGTAATGGGGTCCTCAGCTCCACCAGCAGATTGCTCTGTGGTAAGGGGAGCCTCATTGGACCTTTCAGAAGTAACCTGGTCATGCTCAATGTGAGGAAGATCTTCATCGAGAGGATTCCTCACAGGGCTTGGTGTGGGTGGTCTATTGATTTCTGACTCATCATGAGTAGCTAGAGTGGGTGGAGGACTGGGACATGGTGGTTGGTCTGGAGCAACATGAGTTGCTTCAACAGTTGAAGATGGGCCCTCATCAAGGTGAACCAATGGATTACCATCAGTAGCAACAGGTGAGGAAGGAGGACTATGAGCCACATTCTCCTCATCAGCAGCCTCATTACCTTGGGGCAACATGGCTGCTAGCAAGGGATGATGTTCCCCCTGAAAGTGGGTTCTCATTGTAGCAAACAATTTAGCAGTTAAAGTGCTTATGGGATAGAAAGATTGGGCTTGGGTATTAGTGTCTAATATCATTTGAAGAAACCTTGGGTACATTAAAAACTTTCCCTTTGTCTTTTGAATATTTTCAACCAAGTTTTCAAAAATATACTTAGAAAAATTGAAAGTTACCCCTTGTGATAGACATACAATACCATAGCCCAGTCGAGTGGAGAACTGGTCCCATCCTCCAGTCTTGTTGCTCATGCATTGGAGCAGTGTGTGAACCAAGAACCTCCATTTTGGACAGAGTTCCTTCTTTAGCCACATATCTGTTCTTGTTCCTCGATACCCAATAGCCCTTAACCCATTAAGCACATCTTCCTGATTCGAATGAAATACTCCTTCAGCATCTTCCAGGTGAAGCTTCCTCCTGATCAGCTCCTCGGTCACAATGTACTCTCTTTCATCAATCACAGCCCTAATCTCTGTCTCGCTCCTCTTCTCAGCAGTTTCCCAAAATTGAGTGATCAGAGATTCATATATCTCATTTGGAGAATGAGATAGAGCATAGCAAATCTTTGACCTTTTCAGGAATTCCACCATAGGTTCGTACAGTTCATAGCCCTTGCCGTTTCCCAGAAATGCGACTTTGTTGTGATCATGTTTGAATTCAAGAGCCATGAGGAAAATGAGTGTTTAGGATTATGATTTTGAAGTGGTGAGTGTTTGTGAAAGTGGAATGAAAGAGAATTGGTTTGTTCTGAAGCGAGTAATGGTGGGTGAAGTGTTTTTGCCCAAATTATAGTCAAAGAAAAATGGACCGTTTGTTTGACCTTTGCTGACGTGTATTGCATCTTTGTCCCAACCCAAAATAACACTTCGGCAGAAACATATGATCAATCTGCTGAAGTTATACCTTCAGCAGAATGCATCAAAGATTAGAGTATCTTCGGTAAGTTTCTAGAATTACTGTGCCACCCACTTGCATTAAACTCATTGAACCTTGAATCCGTCTATAAAATGATCCCAATGTAACTCATCTCTTCATCAAGATCCCCAAATAATTACCACAAACCCTAGATGCAAAATAAACCCAATTAACAGAATTGCTCCATGAATACCAAACCTGAGATCATAGATCTCACTTCCTCATCCTCATCATCATCATCAAGTGGTGAATCAACCCCATGGTACCATTACTTCCCTCAACCCTATCTACGACCAAATAAATCGCCCTTTCTTCCTTCTTCAGAAGATGACAGTGTAGTGAATCCAAGTGAATCTGCTGATGATTCTGATGACTCCTATAAGGAGGGAACGTTTTACTCCCAACCTCCAGCACCTTGGTCTCCACAAAGACCTCGTGCCAGGAATCCGCCACTCCCCAAAGATAGAGAGGTGGTTCTTGGTCTCACTGCGCCATCTTTTGGTGCATGAACACACATCGTATAGTAGAAGGGCTTAAGGAGGGTGGATCGATTGCATTTTGGTTGAAATGAGTAGATGAAGCACACAGGACACGTTAGTTCTCTACGTCATCCTGCGTGGTCATCGTCATCATCAATCGTTTGCATCAATCCATCCTCCCATTTTGGTCCTTAGCATCTTCGTCGAGTTGGTCATGCATATCCAACCAGCCAGTTAAACGGAATGGGTGGTTACGCAAGACCTACGAAAGCAAAGCCAGCATCTAATGCATATCCAACATTCACTTAGATTTCGGAATGAAGGATATACACTAGTTTAGGCTTAGCTTAAGTGTACAACTCGTATCTTGTAGATGCATAGTAGTAGGTTGACTTTATGTAAGCTGTAAACTGTTTCTTGAATGAATGAATGAACAATTTGACTTCAATTTCTTTTCTTCAGTATTATAACTTCAGTGGAATCAAATTGTATGCTTCAGTATCATTGATTTCAGAAGAAACAAGCAACATTCTTTTAGCTATTTTGACCATATACTCATGAACCACACTTGATGAATTTGAACTTGATCAGGGAAATACAAACTGCAATCCAGATAATGAACAGACAAAATGCAGTACAGACAACTGCAAAACAGACACAACAACATACACAACAACAAAAACAAACAAACTAGAGAAATATTAGTAGTTAGTGTTAGAATACAAACTAATATACAAAAATAATGCAGAGTTTGCACAAAATCCTCCCCTGAGGCATATGCCTCCCCTGAGGCCTATGCCTCCCCTCAAACTATGCAGTCAAGGGTTTAACATTCCAATATTGACCACGAGGTGTTGAAACCTTGGTCCATCAAACGCTTTTGTTAACAAGTCTGCCACATTATCATCAGTATGGATTTTAGCCACTTTTATCAAATGTTTTTCATAAGCATCTCTTATAAAGTGGTGCCTGATTTCAATGTGTTTCGTTCGACTGTGAAAAACTGGATTTTTGACTATGCAGATGGTACTTTGATTATCTATATGAATTGTAGTGTTCATAAAGTTGTACCCATAGTCCAGCAATTGGTTCTGAATCCAAAGGACTTGTCCACAGCAATTTGCAGCAGAAACGTACTCTGCTTCAGTAGTTGAGGTGGCCACGATGGTTTGTTTCTTGCATTGCCAAGAAATCAACCTCTTACCAAGAAATTGGCAGCCCCCAGTTGTGGATCTTCTATCCAGATTTGCACCAGCATAATCACTGTCACTATATGCTTCCAACTTGAAAGGAGATTCTTTTGGGTACCAAAGGCCTAAAAGAGGTTGGCCTTTGAGGTACTTAAAGATCTTCTTGACAGCATTGAGATGGGAAGCAAGTGGAGTGACTTGATGTCGAGAACAAACACTCACAGCAAATGTAATATCAGGTCTTGAAGTTGTCAAATACATCAATGAACCAATCATGGACCTGTACAGATGAACATTCACAGGTAGATCTGGTTCATTATTTGCTTTAGGCTTTGGAGCTTCATAAGGTGTTGTAGCAGTCCTAACACCTTCCATACCAAACTTTTTCAAAATGTCCCTCACATATTTATCTTGACTGATAAAGATGCCATCCTGTTTCTGCTGAACCTGGAGACCCAAAAAGAATGTAAGCTCTCCCATAGCACTCATTTGAAATTCACCCTTCATAAGTTCCTCGAATTTCCTGCACCAAGCTTCGTTTGTGGAACCAAAAATAATGTCGTCCACATACACTTGCACCAAAATGATGTCTGAGTAATTCTTCTTGAGGAACAGAGTTTTATCAATAGCACCTCTTCTATAGCCATGCTTCAGCAGGAACGACGAAAGCCTAGCATACCAAGCTCTAGGTGCCTGATGTAAGCCATAAAGAGCTTTAACCACCTTGTAGACATGATTTGGGTGATCAGGGTCTTCAAATCCCTTGGGTTGAGTGACATAGACCTCCTCTTCAATCTCACCATACAGAAAAGCACCCTTGACATCCATTTGATACACCATGAAACCCATGTATGAAGCATATGCCAAGAAAATGCGAATTGCTTCAACTCGGGCAACAGGTGCAAACACTTCATCATAATCAATCCCTTCCTCTTGTCTGAAGCCTTGAGCTACCAACCTTGCTTTGTTTTTGATCACAACACCCCTAGCATCTCTCTTATTCTTCAAAACCCATTTTGTCCCAATGGCATATTTGCCATCAGGGAGTGGAACCAAAATCCAAACTGCTGATTGTGGAATTGTTGCATTTCTTCTTGCATTGCTTCTATCCAGCTTGGATCGTTGAGAGCTTGAGAAACACTAGTTGGTTCCACTTGAGAGAGAAAACAAGCAAACAGACAATGCTTGAGGTCTGTGTGATTGTCTCGTTGCTGGTTGGAGACATAAGAGAGAAAAGCAATCTGCCCAAACTGAGGACTGGTGATAGCCCTTCTAGTTCTAACAGGTGCCAGAAGATCACCTATAATGTTGGATTGAGGATGAGCTATGTTGATCCGCTGAGTAGTAGTGGGGTTGACTTCAATGGATGAATCAAGATTAGTGATGGTTGGTTCAAATTCAGCATCATAAGAGGGTGAGGTGAAAATGCCAGCTTTGGGTTGATGATTTCCAAGATCTGAAGGTTTTGGAAAGCGTGTATAGGGTTCACCAAAGTCTGAAGATACTTGAGGAGGAACAGCATAGCCTTCAGCAGATTTGGGGAAGGTAGGTGTGACAGAATCAACTTCAGCAGAAACGTGGTTTCTACCGATTCCTTCATTATTAACCTCTCCATTCAGTTTCTCTGCTTCAAGCTTAGCTGCAAATTCTTGAGTCTGGAGCCTAGCAAGGTCCTCAGCATAATGAGAGTCATCTTCATCACTCGAATCAGCAGTATCCTTGGAGGTGGTACCTGCAATATTGTTAGGGGAGAAAGAAGGTACAAGTATGGGTTGCTCATCATCTTCAAACTCATTTTCAGAGCCATCATCTGGGGGACCTGCATTGTTAGTTGGAGACACTTGAGGACCTGCATTTTGGTTAGCCAGATGTCTGTGGTAACCCAGATAATCAGTTAAGTAGTCAAGATCAAAGGACCATGAATGACCTTGTCCTTGAACATTAGGCTTGTCTTCCAAAAATCTCAGGTTCAACGTCTCTTCTATTTTCTTGGCTTGCAAGTTGTACACCCTGTATGCCTTACTATGAGCTGAATAGCCCACAATATAACCATCATCAGCCTTCTCATCAAACTTTCCCAATGGATCACTTGTGTTCAGAATGGTCACTTGACAACCAAAAGGTTTTAGGTAGTGAATGACAGGAACTTTCCCAAAGAGAAGTTCATATGGGGTTTTGAGTTGTGGTCTAGTAATGGACACCCTGTTTAGCACATAGCAAGCAGTGCCAACAGCTTCAGTCCAGAACATAGTGGGCAGTTTAGAGTCTGCAAGCATGGATCTTGCAGCCTCAATTAAGGTCCTATTCTTTCTTTCAGCTACCCCATTTTGTTGTGGGGTTCTTGGATTACTATAGTCCCTCTTTATGCCTTTGGACCCACAGAGTTCTAAAAGAACAGCATTTTTAAACTCTGTCCCATTATCACACCGAATACCTTTGACCTTTTTGTTCAACTGATTTTCAACAAGAGTGATGAATTCAGTCAGCACTTGAGATGTTTCATCTTTTGTTCTGAGAAAGAAAACCCAACAAAATCTGCTATAGCCATCAGTGATCACCAAACAGAAGTACTTATGATCAATGCTTCTGACTTGAGTTGGACCAAACAGATCCATGTGAAGCAACTGAAGAGGTTCAGTGATGATGCTCATAGCATTGATCGCTTTGTAAGAGGCTCTGTGTTGTTTGCCTTTATTGCAAGCAACACAATTATGATCATTGGTAAAAACTTTTGTGGGAAGACCTTGGACAAGACTCATTTTAGAGAGTTTGTTAATGGTCTTGTAATTCACATGCGCCATCCTCCTATGCCATTTTGTGGATTCATCAAGTGATGCTTTAGCCACCAAACAAGTGAGGTCACCACCTGGTTGAACTTCATTAAGATTGAATGTGTATAAATTGTGAGTTCGAGGGACTTTCAGCAGAATTGAAGTTTCTTCTGGGAGTTTGAAGTCTTTAGACAGCACAAGACATTCATTCTCTGTGAAGAGGACTTTGTTCTTAGTGTCACAGATTTGTGAAACAGAGAACAAGTTGAAATGCTGAAGTTCCTTAACATAGTACACATTTTCAAAATCTAGATGAGGTGTCTTTATGGTGCCTTTCCCTGTGATACTGCCATCACTTCCTCCAAAAGTTACATTGCCTCCTCCTTCAATAGGGACAAAATTGTGCATCATATCCCTGTTCCCAGACATGCTTCTGGAACAACCACTATCAACAATACCAATATTCTTATGCTTAAGGGGATGATCCTACAAACAACAACAAAATATATACAAACTGTTAGTATACGGAGGAGGTTCAAGTCATTACTGACTTGAACCTGCCTTGTGGATCACAGGTTTAGGACAAGAGTATTTAGTGGATCCACCATTGTTCTTGGTCCTCCATTGATAATTGGGTCCCTTGTTAGTCCAAGAACAACCTGCTGAGGGCTTCACAGCAGTGCTCCCATATCCCATCCCAGCATACATAGAGTCAACATATGTAGACCAATAGCCATGTTTAAAGTATGGACTAGTTGGTTGCACATAAGGTCTGGTGACTGATTTTCTCCATTGAGAGTCAGTATTAGCTGCCGTGGGACATAAGGTGGAATATTAGCAACATTGGTCCATTTAGATTTGGGTTTCCTGAAGTAGCACATGCACCCATTCTTTGCTCATAAAAATCACAATCCTTAATCAAATGAAATTTACTTCCACATACAAAACATGTCTTCTTCTTGGAAGATTTATTCAAATAGGGAGATGTTTGATTACATGAAAAAGTACTTAAATTAGAAACATTCAAGGAATTGTTTTTAACAAACTGATTATTCAAAGATTTAAAAGACAAGTCTTCAGAAGAAACTGTCTTGGAAGATGATTCCTCAGCAGCTTCCTTAGAAGGGCTTGTAAGGCAGACTGGGGTGCAGGATCAGGCTTGGAAAGGTCAGACTTCTCATTTGAATCACAGCTTTCATAGGAAGCACCCTTGATCCGATGAATTGTCACCGTCAGAGCAAGAGACAAAGTCATTAGATGAGGTATCGGGTCCTGGCAAGTCTTTTGACTGTTTGCCATATAGATGATGTGATCCATCAAAGTCAACAGTGATGGACAGGTCTGTGGGCATAAATTCACCTCTAATAGGTCCAGGACAAAGATGCATATTACCCTCTTTAACAAAGTTAGCTAACCCTGCAGGTGTGGATTTACGACCATCATTCCTAGCTTCCAATCCTACATACTTTTGAAAACCTAATCCTAAGCCAGAGGTTACAGATTGACTGTTATATAGTTCTCTAGCTAGAGTATCACCTGCAATCAACCATTGTTTATTTCTAGCTATTTCCTCAGCTACCTTTTCTTTAAGTTCTAGGTTTTTAGATACAGCTTCATCCTTAGCTTTCTCAGACAGTTTTAAATAATTATTAGCAACTTCAAGATCAAACTGTAACACCTTTATCTTTTCTTCATACGCTATTTGATTCTTTTGAAACCACACCTTTTGTCTTTCTACTGTTTTTAATGCTAGTTTATGAGCTTCATTTTCAACATAGCATTCATCAAACTTAGGTTTCATAGCATCATACTCTTCTTTAAGTTCATTGTACCTTAGACTACAACCAAATATACAGTTGTGTACCTGAGATAGTCCCATCAAGGCAAACTGATCATGCCTTTCATCCGAAGTACACCTTGCCAGCAATCCAAGCTTATCAGAATCATGAGCTTCTTCATTTACAGGTTCATGTGCAGTCCAGTTGACCTGTTCATCCATGGTGAGGAGAGCTGCTGAAGCTCCAGTTTCCTGCTGTTTCTGCTGATAGGAAAGGTAATTAGCTCCATCTCCACTTTTCCTGTCTTTGCATTCCCTTGAGAAATGCCCCATCTGGTGGCAAGTAAAACACTTGACTTTCCTCCTGTCAAAGCGGGCTGGTTCCTTTCCCTTGAAAGCAAACTTCCTTCCAGACTTCTCTTCAAACCTTTTGATGTCCACTGACAGTAATGCCACCTGCATTTTCAGTTTCATCTCCTCCATTTCAAGTGGGTCCAACTGATCAAAGTCTTCATATGCAAGATACTGTTGAGTATCATAGTCAGCAACAAATGAATGAAGAACATCCTCCATCACACTACTAGACCTAGCTTGAGAACATGGTGGAGTGGGACGAGGGTTAAGTGGTGGAGGGGGGGATGAAGATGATGTTGGAAAGTAGTTGGAGCTCGGGGACGATGGAAAATAGTTGGAACTAGGAGCTTGCACCATCATGTTGGAGTGAGATGTCCCAACAAAAGCTGCATGGCCAGACGAAGATGTACGGTAGGGAGTTCTGACATCTGGTTCAAGGGTTCTGAGTCTGTTATATAGCTCATCAAAGGTAAGCATATCCAGCCCTCCTTTAGCCTTGAGAGCAATACTTACATGTAGCCATGATGGAGGTAACGATCGAAGGAACTTTGAGTTGCAGTCATCATTATCCGGCTTTGCACTCAGCTGGTTCAGCTGACTCAAGATCCTATGGAACCTGTCGTATCCTTTGTGAATGCCTTCTTCTTCAGAGATGTTGAAATCCTGAAATTGTTGTCTCAGCATGGACTTCCTCATTCTCTTTGATTCTTCATTGCCACCGAACCTTGCTTTGAGAGCCATCCATATGTCCTTTGCATCATCCATATGATGAAAATCACACAGATGATCTTCTGGAATGGCTTGAAGCAGAATGGTCTTTACTTTATGTTCTCTCTGCATAGCTAGTACCTCTTCAGCAGTTTTTGGTGGAGCCATGATAAATTTCCCACCCCTGTCAGGGATCATCTTCTTCAAACTGTTTCCTTTCTTTACAACCTCCCACAGATTCCAATCAATATTGGAAATCCAGTTTTCCATCTTCATAGCCCAAAGTTCATATTCTTCTCTTTTCAAATAAGGAAGTTTACCATTACTGTTTGAGAGACTGAGCTGTTGCATGGAAGTGGTGTTGGTGTTGTTTGTGTTGGTGGTTTCAGTTTCATTATCGGATCCAGGCATGGTGAATGAATGTTCTTAGTATCGTAGAGACTTCCCGAGGCTCTGATACCACTTGTTGAACTAAAAATAAACACAAAGACCTTGATAGATCTTTAATCACTCGGAGATCGTTAGTGTTGCCTATGTAATCACAAGCAAACTAATAGAAGATCTCTACAACTAGTATTTTGTAGCGGAAATAAAATACAAGTTACAATAACTAAGAACTCTTTGATCCTCTATGGATCTTTTGATTATAGAAACTCTATGTTTCAGATGTTTTACAAGACTTGAGAGACTTTTAAAGACTTATGTATTACAAACTATAATGGTTTCTTATATAGGCAAGAAACCCTAATGAGCGTTGACAATTTACGCTCCTAATACTAACATAGACTAAGCATGCATCTAGACAAGCATGCAACTAATCATATTGTTTTGTTCATCATATTGTTTATTCTGATTAAGCTCTACATAATACGGCGCCAACCTATCTTTAATACGGCGCTGACTTTTACTCTTTTCTGAGCTTATCTCTCCTACGTGGTACGCACTTTCAGCAGCAACACAATATCTGCTTTAGCATTTCTGCTGAAGTATAACTTCGGCAGAATCCATTCTTCTTCGGCAGAATCCCTTCGGCAGATGCTTCGGCAGAATCAGCTTCTTCGGCTAAATCCCTTCGGCAGAATCAGTAGTTTACCTTAATTCCCAACAAACAACTCTTGTTTTGTGTTTTCTGGCTAAACCTCTCAAAATATCTTACGTAAAACATCAATTCGGACAACTTTCTTGCTTTATACTTTTGTTAATTCGGACCAGGAAGGGGTCAAAATTGTGTTTTAAAATCGGATCAGAGAGCTTTTTATCCAAAGCCAAGTTTTCTTTTAGTAATCTTTAACTAGTCATATCTTTTAATCTACTAATCCTTTTAACATGATTCCAAAGGCTATAGTTTTGTTTTAATTTCCTCTATAACTACATAAGATTATTCAAGGTCATGGTTTTGCCATTTTTATAACATAAGTTTCCTTGTCTTTACTAGTTTACTAACATAAAGTTTCACATAAAATCATAAGTAAGTTTTACTTGTGTTTTAAGGTTGTGTATAACATGATCAACATAACAAGCATATAATGAGTAGGAAATGAAGAGAACCATGATCTTTCTTAACTTTGGCCTTAAGAATAAGGGAAATAAGAACTAGAACTAGGACACTAAAAACCTAAAGCTTCAACAATAACTTCTAGCTTCCAATACTTTAACCCTTGCTTCCAAATATTTTAATCATTTGATTAAGACCTTAGAAAGCACTTGTAATAATCTTATTAACTCAGCTTTAGCACCCTTGAGTAGCTTCCAAATGAATCATGGAATGAAAGAAATAGAACTAGAATCATGTAAAGCTTGACAAGAGCTTCAACAATGATATATAACTTAAATCTTGGAAATCAGAGATGATGAAGCTATGAATTTAATGTTGGGGCATTTGTATAGAGAGAAATACGAAGATGAATGAGTTCTTGTGATACTTAAACTATTCATAAGACTTTAAGTAGATATTTTACAAGACTTACGTAGGAAGGTTCTACACTTGTATCAATCTAAATGAACCAAGGCTCATCACCAAGCCACTTGGCTTGGTGACTACACAAAAATGCAACCTAGGGCTTAGATAAGGAGGTTAATTGTTTTAGATATTATCTTGTGTTTTACAGAGTGTAGTTTGGTCCCTGTAATTACTAACGTTAAATATTTAAATCGTGAAACTTAAAACCGGGTATTGTAAAAATAATAAACTTATAAAAATCTTAAAACTTATCAATATATTATATCCTAGCATATTAAATAAGTGATAAGTTTATCAGAGAGTGTAGATGTTGTTAAAACCTAGAATCGTAGCTTTAATACGCGTAAAACGTAAAACGTACAAAGTTTACGTGAAAATGAAAAAAGTGAAATGTGACTTTTCAAATATGATTATTATGAATCTAAAAGGCATATAATGTGTAGACTGGGCCTAGTCTAGTGTCAGTTGGTGTTAAATGTACGTTAAGCCTAAAACACGAAATCTTAAATATCTAGTTAAACTTAGTTAAGAAGTTTATGTAAATATCTTAGTTACTTAGGTATTACGTCTTGAAAATATCTAGGAACTTAGCTTGACAATAAGGACTAAACATGGCTAGTTAAGTTTAGGAGATATTTTGTGATATTTAGTGTTAATAATCAAGTGTTGATTTTATGGTTCAAAAGAGGGGGGAAATATGTTGACTTTTCCAAAAATATAAAAGTGTTTAAACATCTTAGAAAATGCAGTGTAGGTATAGGTTAAGTTTGCTTATAAGTAAAAATGCTTAAAAGGGGAGTTTAGACTCGTAAAACACATGGTCTATTTGGTAACATTTGAAATTAAATTTTAACATTCCATATATTGATTATAAGTGGACTAAAATTTAATCTAATGTGATAAAAATGTTCAGACCGGTTTTCGTTGCATGCGGGATAACCCAAGGGTTATATTTAAAGTTTAAAATTGTACGCGATTTTGAGATAAAATGTTTATGTTGTAAATAAATATTAACGTGAAATTTTTCGAGTTGATACAGTTATACACTTCGAGCCAACCTCACTATTCCCCTAAAGAACAATCAATTCCTCGTGTCTTACCTATACTACACTACAACGGTTAGGTACTCTGCCTAGGAGGATTATAAACCTTCGGTATTGCAATCCATACACATCAAGTTTTTGGCGTCGCTGCCGGAAAATAGTCTAGGTTTCGATTTCTATCTCGTTTAGGTATACTCACAAGATTTCTATCAAGTGAGATCTTTCTTCTTATTTAATAGCTTTCTTTTAGTCTATCTTTTCTTTGTGTTTTTGTTCATAAAACCTTTTCATTGACTATTCTGTTTGCAATTATGGAGGACGCGAATCCACCAAAATTTTCACCCGATCATCACGTTGGTGATTTCTTCGAATTTGATGACGTGGATAACAATAACGAGCATGAAAATGGACCTTTTTATTTTTTGGATTCCGATGAGCATCTAGGTGATGGGGAAGTTATTGATGAAGTAAGAAAATAGGAAGAAGTAACTTTTCCTCAATATTTTGACCCTAGAAACAAAATATAAAGACGTAGCCCCTTTAATATGCAATTTTCTTGTAAAATTGGATTTAGAAGCTTTGAAGCTTACCTTAATTCGGTTTTACCAATAAATGTGATCTCACGTAGTTTATACAATACAATTATGGTAAATGAGTTAGTATACCAAGGAGATAATCTTGTAGCTATGGTTGAACCTATGCATGTCTTTGTAGGAAGTTTTGTCTACTTGGTTGATTTTGTGGTCATGGAAGATTTAGGAGAATTTATTTACAATAAGTTTACTCAAGTCATATTTGGAAAACCCTTTAAGAGATTAACTAGGTTGGATGAGAGACTTGTTGAAGGATTGATTACGTTCTCAACTGGAGTCGAGGATTTTATTTATCAAATACCCCGTTCACACCCTAGGTTTAAAAACTTTACAACTGAGGAATATAATAGATTAACTCCTATTTCACTATTAAGAAGCATATCACTGGACAATTTTATCTTTTTGGTGGAGGATTTGATCATATTCTCCGTTCATATTGAGCTAATCACGGAAGTACTAGTTTCTCTCATCTCTTTTATTTTTCCCTTTTATCAATTTTGGTACTTTTCAAAAATATTGGAGATAATGTTCAATTTAAGTGTATGGAGGGTAAAAATGGATACCTTAGAAACTAGTCACACATTTGCTATTTGTTTTGCTTTTGAGTAATTTTATAATAAACCGAAAGAAATACTTGTAAAGGAAATTTAAAATTTATTATGACATTTACGAGTTAAATTTTAGTTTTAATAAAGCGTCTCATGGATAGGGGTTATATAGCTATCACCAAAACCCTACCACTCAAATTTCACCAAAAAAATGTGAGGTTCAACTTTAGATAATTAGGAAAAAGTATTCACTTTTAATGCTTGTAAGTGTACCAGTAATATATAGATTTTAGAACTTGTTTTAGTGATGCATTCCGAGATCGTTAGTGAGATTATTCGTGTGATTAGGATGGACTAAATGATAAGAGGCATTAGGATAAATCCTATTTTAAACTTGTTCATTATAATTACATTGGCTACATTGGTCAAGTAATTACCCCACACCCTTGCTATATACTCATTTTTAGTATAAGATACCCCTACTACACCCCTCTGAGCCTATCCTTTTCGCAGTTCTCGTGATATTTCGGTGGATTTCGAAATATTAATAAAGAGCATTGTTTATAATCCACCACCAAATGTTACAACCAAATCGCTTTAGCCTTCCTTGTATGTACTCATATTTAGTGCATTATTGTTACAACATTTATGTTAAACCTTTAGTTAATTATCTACTACCTCCGTCCCAAAATTATAGTCCCCGTTTGACTTTTTTGGTCTTTCCTTTTCAACTTTGACCTTAAATATTTTTATTTGTGTTTTACAATAATTGATAAAAATTATACCAATAAAAATATATTTAAAAACTCAATTAATTCATATATATTACATCAAATATTATATAACACAAACAAAAATACTCATGGTCAAAGTTGTAATAGAAAGACCAAAAAAGTAAAAAAGGGACTATATTTTTGGGACGGAGGGAGTAGTTGTTTAAATGGTTGCTAAGTCGAGTCATATCTTGTAAATACAGTTTTTGAATGATTAGAACTCATGGATTTAGTAATAATGTTATGGAGTAATGAGAAAGAAAGTCAAATTATTACCCCCATATGTACGTTAATGTTACAATACTCCACGTGTTTTGATCCTCGTAATTTGGGTCATTGGTTAGTTTATATTTATGCAAAAATGCAAATGTAGGGATGCAGTTATAAATCCCAAATTATCTATGTTATTTATTTTCAGCAGATAAAAAGATGACTGGACAAAAGTGTATGATTAAAAAAAATTGAAATGAAAAAAAATAGAAAGAAAGAAAAATATATGGACTGTCATTATGCGTATGTTTAAGTCAACAAAGTGTCAAGAAAAGCAAAAAGAGAGTTAGAGTTTGTATATCGAGTCTTGTCTTAGCAATGCCACTTTGTACATGTAATTAACTTAGATGATTCAATTGCCATCATTAAATTCCCCATATCCCCAAAAACATGTTTATCTTTACCCTTACACCTAACGTTACAACCCTTTAAAAGTCCTCTTTGATAGTTTATCCTAGGTTCTTACGCCAAAGCGGTGGAGGTTTGATCCGTTATCAATCCTATAGTAATCTATGTGCTATGACAGGTAGAGAGTGTTTATTTGTCCATTTCCATACATGTTATATAACCTATACACCCGAGAGATGAGAGAATCCAAACACTTTATTTAAGGTGCTAGTATATAATTCTCGTGCTTGCTATAACTATTGTAGAATGAGTTGTATTGTAAATTATCTTTAAACCAATGCTAAATGCCCCCAAACTTGTTGATTGATTGGGATAAAAGCATATTTCCTTGAGGACAAGCAAATATCAAGTATAGGTATATTTGATGAGGTGTAATTTTTATACATTTTTAAAGGATCATTTAGCCTCTAAATCCGTACATATTTGATCATTTATTACCCTAAATTGTTTCTATTTGAGTTTTAAGTACTTGGGAAGCAAATGATGGAAATTGGCATACTTTGGACTCGATTAGACGGAAAAACGAAGAAAATGACAACAACGAGAAAAACGCCAGAAAAAGGGCTTGAGACGAAGTCACAAACACAAGGTGATGCCGTCATTTGAAGTTAACGAAGATAATCAAGTTTCAGAATTTCCAAGTGACGGCTCAGGCTATGGAGACGACCTCGATTTGACGGCGTCATGACCAAGAAATTGAAGAGCGACAGCGTCATAAACCATAAGGTGACACCGTCACAATAAGTCGCTTACAAAACCGAAACCCTAATGATGGCGAGCTGACGGCTTCACAATTAACAAGTGACGTCGTCACAATTGTATTTCTATATATATATATATATATATATATAGACAAGCGTTCAAATGAGAAGTCTATTTTTTGTGAGAACGCGAGAAGAGATCTGGACCGTAGGATCAAGTAAATCTGATTTTGGGCGGAATGGCATTATTGTAAATATTGGACGAAATTTTTAGGGGTCTAAGTGAATTATCTTCATTTGCTTTCACACCCCTAAAGTTTATCCCTGTTTTCTCTCTCTCTCTCCTTTTATCACACGTAAACACACTCAAACTTAACTAGCAAACCAGATCTTGCTATTAACTCTATATCTGTCATCTTCTTCATCTCCATCGTTTCCGTCACCGCATCTCCGACACCGCCGTCATCACCGTCATCTCGTTCTTTCTATATCCGGCGTTTATTGCGGTATTGGATCTCTAATTTATATATTTCTGTTTAAATCTTATTTAATTTTTAACTGTTTAACAACTTTTTCTCCGGCGTTGACTATCTCCTGAATATGTTAATTGATTTATTTGCTTTATTAGACATCTATTTTTTGCACATGTGAAGATTTTTATTGGTTTATTAGGTTCTGTTTGTTTACAGTTACTATCTAATGATGTGTTTGTGAAATAATATTTTTACGGATTAGGTTTTTGATGTTTAGAGATGAATTTAATTGCATAAATCATAGTTTTTAGGTTTAATTTAGGTGCATTTGAATAATGTTGAGATTAGCGATTATTTAAGTTTTTAAAATTTATCTTCACGAGTGAAGAATATCAGTAAGCAATGGAATTTTAAGGTTATTATCGGATTTAAGTTTAGTTTAGAGTATCTTTGCATGTTAATAATGTTGAAATTAGCGATTATTTAAGTTTTTAAAATTTATCTTCAAGAGTGAAGAATATCATTAATCAATGTAATTTTGAGGTTATTATCGGATTTAAGTTTAGTTAGAGCATTTTCGCATGTGAATTTAATTTTTTAAAATTTATTTTCACGTGTGAAGAATATCAGTAAGCAATGGAATTTTGAGGTTATTATCGGATTTAAGTTTAGTTTAGAGTATCTTTGCATGTTAATAATGTTGAGATTAGCGATTATTTAAGTTTTTAAAATTTATCTTCACGAGTGAAGAATATCAGTAAGCAATGTAATTTTGAGGTTATTATCGGATTTAAGTTTAGTTAGAGCATCTTCGCATGTGAATTTAATTTTTTTAAATTTATTTTCACGTGTGAAGAATATCAGTAAGCAATGGAATTTTGAGGTTATTATCAGATTTAAGTTTAGTTTTAGAGTATCTTTGCATGTGAATAATGTTGAGATTAGCGATTATTTAAGTTTTTAAAATTTATCTTCATGAGTGAACAATATCAGTAAGCAATGTAATTTTGAGGTTATTATCGGATTTAAGTTTAGTTAGAGCATCTTCGCATGTGAATTTAATTTTTTAAAATTTATTTTCACGTGTGAAGAATATCTGTAAGCAATGGAATTTTGAGGTTATTATCGGATTTAAGTTTAGTTTTAGAGTATCTTTGCATGTGAATAATGTTGAGATTAGCGATTATTTAAGTTTTTAAAATTTATCTTCACGAGTGAAGAATATCAGTAAGCAATGTAATTTTGAGGTTATTATCGGATTTAAGTTTTTAAAATTTAAGTTTAGTTATTATCGGATACAAGTAGGTACATTACTAGAAATCCTTTGTCAATGATCATTTAATTTCCAAATTCACGTTCAAGTTTTAGGTAATAACGTTTTTGAAAGTCAATAACTACTATACCAGAAGGAACTATATAGGGCAGTGGCAATAATGTTTTTGAAAGGCATGGTTATTTTAAAGTGGTATTATTGTTCCTACAAGTAGGTACATTAGTAGAAATCCTTTGTCAATGATCATTTAATTTCCAAATTCTCGTTCAAGTTTTAGGTAATAACGTTTTTGAAAATCAATAACTACTATACCAGAAGGAACTATATAGGGCAGTGGCAATAATGTTTTTGAAAGGCATGGTTACTTTAAAGTGGTATTATTGTTCCTACAAGTAGGTACATTAGTAGAAATCCTTTGTCAATGATCATTTAATTTCCAAATTCTCGTTCAAGTTTTAGGTAATAACGTTTTTGAAAGTCAATAACTACTATACCAGAAGGAACTATATAGGGCAGTGGCAATAATGTTTTTGAAAGGCAATAACTAATACTAATGGCAGCCGTCACCTACGATTATATAGCTAATGCTAATAATTTTGTGATTGTCAGTAACGTTTTTGAAAGTTTATATAGCTAATGCTAATGGCAGCCATCACCTACGATTATAAGATAGGGCAGTGAATTTCCACTTCTTCTTTTCACTGGTTAGGCAACCTATTGCAAATAGAGAAACTATCTTTTTTGCAATCTTTGAACTATTGTTAATTATATTCCTTTGATGCATTTATTTGGATTGTGATACAGGCCATAGTTTCAAGGTTACAGTGGTTAATGCAAATCTGCAATTGAAAACTTGGTTGTTCTAGGACACTACATCCTGGTGATCGTGAAGAACCAGTGGGCTGTTCCTTATCTTTTCTAAATAAATCATATGGCTAATGATGGAAAAAGGAAGTGTTCAAGTTGTGGAGAATATGTTAATCATGATTCAAGAAATTGTCCATTAAAAAAGTAAGTATTTTTTGAACTCTAGAATTTAGTTATTTTTGTTTTCTCCTGGGTAAAAGATAAGTTAAATCACATTTAAATGAATTTAATAATATGTAGACATAGTATATTTTGTCTATTTATACACATGCGCTAATGCCTTTTTATTCACATTCAGTAATAAACTTGATCCAATGAATTTTCGAAATCAGCAAGAAGAGTATGAATATGTCTTAAATAGCTATTTGCTTTTTGATGCAATCATAAATGAATTTGGGGATGAACCCATTGTTGAATATGGATCGTATAGACAAGCGGACAAGTGGATGAAGACCAGGATTCTTAATTGGTTGCGGACAAAAGACTTTTATTGGGATGAGATTAATGGAGCTGATGAGGGAAATTAAGTAGATGGCGAGGAAGAGGAAGATGATCAGGTTGAAGAGGTGGAGAATCATTAATTAGTGTATTTTGGTGTATCAGATTCAAATTGAAGATTGTAGAAGGAAGAAGACCCTGGTGGTAGTTTAAATATATCTTTTGTTAGACACTAAGTAGTGAGATCTGTTGGACCGCTTTAATTGTATGTTTTTTTTATCTATCGTAGAAATGCACACACTAAGTATTGGATCTGTTGGACCACTTTAATTGTGGCATGTGGATGGTACCACTTTGAACAATATATTTTGGTACCTAGTAATGCAGACATGTCTTTTGTTTTACATTATCCTTTGTTTTACATTGCCATTACATACAGAAACATAGATATTCATTACATGAAACATAAATACCAACAAAAGCAACTAAAGAGACCTTGCATCATGAAACATAAATACCAACAAAAGATACCTTGCATACCACATGCTGAACATCTAGGCAATATGTTTCTTTCGTTTGCCCTTTTTGTCTGCAACTGGTTCAGATGGGTTTTTGATTCCAAATTTCTTACCTTTGATGTCATCCCAAGTCTGATTAGCAGCTAGTCCTAGCACTATAATCCTTTTACCTGCACTTGGGCCACTAGCTTCTGACTTTTGACTTTTTTATCAGTTGACTTTTTTGCTTCAATAACTAGTGGCTTCTGAACTACATTACAGTAACCAGGAGGATAGTAAGAACTCCAAGACACTAGAGCACTTAGTTTTCCACTTGATTCAGATTCATCAGCAGAATCAGATGAAATGTATATCACATGCTCATCGGGTTTGGAGCTCATTTTTAAGGTGGATGGAAAAGGGTTAATCAATTGTTTGACTTTCTTAATTCTTTGAATATGAGGTGTGTTATGGTGTGGATATAAATGCCAAACAAACTAGCCTATCTATTAATGACTCACCAACAAGTTAAATGTAATTGAATGCTGATTTGGTAATCTACATTTTACTTGCATTGACCCTCACTTTTGACCCATTACATAACACATAACTTACAAAACACAAAAGCCTTATCATAAGATTCACAAAAGCCAACTGCATTGTCATTGATACAAGATTCACTACATGCATTACCCTTGAGATGCTTAAAACACAATCTTAACAACTAGATACATCCATACCAGCAAACCTTATCATCATTAATTAGAGGTAGACGATGAGGTAAACAATTTAGGGTTTGCAACGGTAATAATTTAAGCCGTTTAATGGCCACGTCACATAACCCCAAATGAACCGGAAAATGAATAAGGGAGAGAGCAGTGGTTGTAGGAAGCACGAGTGAAATGGTGTTAATAAGTTTATGATGTTTGTCTATCTATTATTGTTTTAAGTTTGTTTTAAGTTTGTTTTTTCATAAGTGAAAAGTAGTTTTTATATGTTCCAGATTCAAGCACCATTGGTCATATTTTTCTAAACAAAAAGCAAAGCCCAAATGTTACTCGTATATCTATAGAAGTAACATTTTTAGCTCGAAAAGAATCATCCATCCGACCCTAAGGCTCGAACAAGTTATATTTAGCTTGGAAAATGGGAATTTTAGCAGCTAAGTTATACAACAGATCCAAACAACATCCATTACTAACAAAGAACAATGACAAAGACAAAAAGCATCATCAGTTTCAGACATCATCATCCTAACCCTAACACTAATGTGGAGATCAATTCGTAGTCCGTACAACACATCAGCATCCATACACCGCAACTGTCTTATAACAACCAACATAAAGATTGTACCAACAGCATAACAAAGTACTGAATACTACTAAAGAACAGGACCTAGGATAAGACTGCATAAAGATTGTGTCAAAATTATCAAATAACAACTTTTGCTGCTTCATATTTTTCTTTCATTTCTTTTTCTGAATGCAATTAGAAGACCTGAAAAATGTTGCATTTTCATTAAGAACTAATTTATTGTTTATGAATTAAACTTAAATTAACTTGTATGAACGAATAGAAAATAATATTTACCTGATCAGGAAATATAGTTTTTAATGCATCTGAAGAATCGATAACCAGATTTTTTCTCGGTCTTCCTCTCTTTTTTTTCTGTACTTCGCTTGTTTCAGAAGCATTCTGTTTTTGTTCTGTATCATCAAACACCAAAGAGAAGATTCATTCAAAGAGAGGATATACTAGTATTTATCCAATCAACATTATCTTTAATAAAAGTTTCTATATTTGAGTATAGAATGAATATACCTGAAGCAACATAATATTTAGGATTGTTTTCTCTACCTCTTTTCTTCCCCTACCTCTTTTCTTTCCCCTAGCATTTTTTGTCCTCCAGCATTATTACCAAAATTCACCATTTTATCTAAACCACTATCATTTTTTGCTCCAACCAGTGTTTCACTCAAAGCATTCTTATCAATATGAACCGTTTCATCAACATCAATGCTTTCGTCATCGTCATCACTTGACGATTCAGGTTTATTATATAGTTCTATGCCTTTTTCTTTTCTTATTGATGATCTGCTCATTTTTGTTTTTGTTGGTGAAACAACTTCAGGAGTTGGAATATCATTTTGAAACTTGTCAACATTTTCTTCTTGAATAGCATCCCCATAAGAAGAATCAGGACCTTCATTAGGACCAGCAGCAATATCTTCATTCAAACCAGGTGGAACTTTTCCAGCACCAGCAGTAGGCATTTCAGACATACCATCATAAGGCATATCAGCACCAGAGGGAATTTCTGTGCCAGCAGCAACAGGAGCTTTGGCTAAGTTGATCAAAACATCCAAATCAACAATTTTGTTACAACCAACTTCTGGATCAGATGTAATATGTAAAAAAAGGATGTCCTATGCCTATGTTTTTGGACATGAAAAAACAGCACATACACTACTGTTTTTTGTAGGTTTAAAGTATCAACATTAAAAGATTATAGGGCAAATTGGCATCCTAAACACTTGGTAGATTGGGAAAATTCCAAGTTCAGATCCATGTAGGAGCATTCTAGTATGTAGTTTGTGTTCAGGAGATTTTCAATGTTTTGAGAAGTGGATTTTCCATCTTTTGTTTGAAGGGGACTGATGCATATGAATCAAGTGTATCAGCTGACCTACTCATTTTGTAAGTTTAGAGTTCAACAACATTCTTATTTTAAGCATCTTCACGTGTTTCATTAAATCTTATAGATTAGCAACTACTTAATTAAGAATATATCAGAAGTAGTAGCATCTTTACCTGTATTGTTTCCCGTAGGATCTTCAACAAACTCATCATTTGCATTGTTTTCCCCTGTTTCATTAAATCATGAGAATATTTTTAACTTTTAATAAAGAAATATATTCGAGTTTTATAAATATTAATAATCCTATATATTATTAACCTTTATCATTCATATCATTAAAAAAGATATCTAATCATTTAAATTTTTTACATGTGCAAGTATAGAATT
This sequence comes from Chrysanthemum makinoi, assembly GCA_910596185.1. Classification (NCBI taxonomy): domain Eukaryota; kingdom Viridiplantae; phylum Streptophyta; class Magnoliopsida; order Asterales; family Asteraceae; genus Chrysanthemum; species Chrysanthemum makinoi. The sequence continues at coordinate 161,481,789 of OU343220.1, forward strand.
TTTCACATGTGCAAGTATAGATTTTTCACATGTGCAAGTATAGATTTTTTTTCAAAAAAGGATGTCCCATGCCTAACTTTTGCTAATGTAAAAGAACGAATTGTTACAGAATCAATAATATCAGAATCATATCAGTCAAAGAGAGGCAAGTGTTCTACTTTTTGGTTAAAATTACAGAGTTCAATGGATGTGATAAAAGTATATGATGTTTTCTACTTAATTATGTATAAACTTGAAATAGAAGCATCTTTACCTGTGTCAGTTGTACCAACATTGTTATTTACAGCATCTTCAAAAAATTCATCAATTGGATTCTCTTCCCCGAAATGATCAACATTATTTCCAGTATCTTCACCTGTTTTCATTAAATCATAAGAACATTTACAACTATTAATAGAGAAATACACTCTAGTTATATAAATATTGAAAACTGTATATATTACTAACCTTTATCATTTATATCATTAGAAAAGATATCATCAAATTTTCTTTTCAAATCATTTATCTTTTGATTCTCTGGAAATTTTCTCATTGATTCATTTAACAACTCATTTAATTTTTCCTTCTCATCAATCAGCATCAAAAGATCTGATTCAATTTTTTCTTCAGGAAGCTGTTTAAGAAAAAACAAGTAAATTAAAATTTATGTTAGCATATAATATTTAATGATTTTTTCACTTGTGAAAAATTATACAAAATTTTAGAGAAAAAAGTACCTTAGATTCTAAGTCACTCCCAATAATTTCCTCTTGTTTTGGTAATAAACCAAAACCTCCTTCCTCAAGTTCTATTTTTTCTCGGAACTTCATGAAAACTAATTTCCACTCTGTTATAGCTGGCCTATTTCTAGGAATTGGAAAACGGTCACATCTTGTTGAGTCAAGATATAACAGCTGCATGTTAAATTTTTATGTTAATATTAAATTCATACAAATTATATAAGCAATATATATATTTATATATAATGAATGATTACTTACATTCATAAAAGTGATCGGACCAAAAAAGGTAGTTTGAAACTTTGTAATTCCATTTTCGTATGCTTGGTTCTAAACAATCAATTACGAACTTGCTCCAATTAACAGTTTCTGCTTTCTCCAGCATAGCATCATTTATTTTTGTCAAAACAGATAAGCTACATGCTCCTGAAGATTCACACATCCCCATCGTGTTCGCAAAGAGCATTAGAAAGTTCATTTTAAATAGGTTCCCAGAATCATTTGTTGTAATTATAACATCCATTATATCATTTGGTCGGATGTTATTTTTACCAGATTTTGATTGAAACTGTTGGAACCACTCTTTGATGAACGGATCATCTGCATTTCTTTCTTGCAAACACTCTATTGAAATTCCTCCAACAGGTATACCCAAAATTTGATGAACTTTATCTTCAGTAACATCAATAGAACCATTACTTAACGGTAAACTAATTTTTTCAATGTCAAACTTTGAAATAACATAATACCCTAAAGCACCTGGAATTTCATGTATCTTCATACCAATCAAACTTCCAAACCCCATTTTAATCAAACGTTTTCTTCTCTCGGCTTTTAAAACGTTCATAGTGGAAAAAAGAGCCGTTGCTGCCATCTTTGTTCTAATAGTAACTTTATTTTTAGCATTTTTTTTGTCATTTTTCGCTTGTTTGTTTTTAACTTCTTAGATGTTAGGAATTAGAAATTCCAGGTATTAAAGAGTCGGTCACCTCAAGTATATGTAATCGTTAGAAAGCTCGTAGTCACAGTACTTATATGTTAAGTAGTATTTAGTTTAGTAACACCGTGGAGGACGGACGGGTCTTTACCCACTGTATGCCTGATCCACAGCCCGTTGTGTGGCGTTTTATTGTAAGACTATAAATACTCTCTACCTTCCAAGGTAGAGAGTTGGAGCTCATAATAAGATTTTTCTTTCTCTCACTAAGTTCCCTAAACCTCTAACTTTCTCTCTCTAAAAACCTCCTTGTACGCCTCTTGTGATTATGGTTTAGTGTGTTTGTGAAATCCAATATTTTTCAATTGGTATCAAGAGCCATGGTTAGATCATATCTTACATATCTTTGGATTTCTAGTGGTTTTTAGGGGGTTTTTGAGTTTGAAAAAGTTTAGTGGTTTTTGCATCATTTGGTTGATTTCTAGTGTTAAAGTTTGGATTTTGGTAGTACTTTTGTGTTTAGAATCATCACAAGTGTTTAGGTTTTCATTTAGAAGGTTTGAATCATAGTGGTTGGGTTGTTTTTGGATTGAAAAGTGATGTTTATGTGTTTTTCATGCTAGCGACTTGAGCCACGGAAAAGTTTTCTTGGTAGCGACTTGCTTTACAATTGGGTAGCGAGTTGTAGTTGAAAGTCTTAGCGAGTTGGGTTAGCGACTTGTCTAGTGAGAAAAGCTGACAAACAGTACACTTAGTGGATTCTCCACTACGGGTAGCGACTTGATGGAAGTTAGCGACTTGTACTTGTGTTCGTTAGCGACTTGGTGTTAGCGATTTGGTGCATAGCGAGTTGCTATTTAGCTTAATTTGACACATTAGCTTACTTGGATCTTAGCGAATTGCTGTCAAAATTTTCCTAGCGACTTGAATCTTAGCGAGTTGTTCATATAGCGACTTGACTGTGTACTAGTGACTTGGGATTATAGCGACTTGGGTTTATAGCGACTTAGTAGTTAGCGACTTGGTTCAAGATTTTCTAGCGACTTGGGTGAATTTTAATACGGTTTTCTCTTGATTTAGTAAAATCCCGTGAAAGAATCTATTTCTTGGTTTAATCATAGAGTTATAAAATCCCGTTTAATCAGTCATCATGTCTACCAACGTTCCTACAATCATCTCCACTGTTGCCGAGGATGTTCAAGCAGCTGGTTCAGATACTCGTCCACCCATGCTTGACAGAACAGACTACGACTCTTGGGCTCAAAGAATCAGATTGTATTGTCTTGGAAAGGAAAATGAGGTCAACATTCTCAAATCAATTGATGAAGGACCATATCTGGTTGAGACTACTAGAGACATAATTGATACAGCTGAAGATGGTACATTGATTTACGGAATGGACAGACCAAAGATGTATGATGAACTCAATGATAAGGAGAAGAAGAGATTCGATGCAGATATCAGGGCTTCTAACATCATATTGCAAGGTCTTCCAAAAGACATATACAAGCTTATCAACCACAACACTGAAGCAAAGGCTGTATGGGATAATGTTAAGATGCTTCTCTCTGGTTCTGAATTAACCATGGAAGACAGAGAATCTCAACTCTATGATGAATTTGAGCACTTCAAGATGAAACCAGATGAGAGTGTCTATGAGTACTATGTGAGATTCCATAAGCTGGTGAATGACATGAGGAACATCAGAATGACCATGCCTAACATTCAGCTGAACTCAAAGTTTGTTAACAACATGAATCCTGAATGGCACAAGTTTGTCACTTCTGTGAAGCTCACTAAAGGATTGAAGAATACAAACTATGAGAAACTCTATGCCTTCCTTCTTCAGAATGAGAGACATGCCATGTTTGAAAAGAGGATTCTTGAACAATTCAAAACAAATCCAGGAGAGACAAGCTCATCAAATGATTCAACTGTCTTCTACTCAAACATTGGAATTACCACCAAAGCATCTCAAGTTATACCCATGGGTGATGGCACTCACAAACTCATTCCTGATCCAAGATTCAAACAAGCTGATGCTGATGCAGCTGTGGGACACTTCATTACTCAACTGGCCCTTATGGTTAAACAAAACTTGACACTCAGTACACATACCAACCGTCTTCACACTAACCATGAAATTAGAACTGCTTCCAATCTTCACAATCATGCTCTAGTCAGAGATGGGAAAGTCATGATGCAGCCAGTTCAAGAAAGACAGTACGAACAAGGAAGAGGTGGAGTCGGTAGAGAATATGTGGCAAATCAGAATAGGGGAAGGAATGGAAATCAAGGTCAAGCTAAGCCGATCAAATGCTATAACTGTGGTGGTGAGGGACACATTGCAAGGAACTGCACATCTCCAAAACGTCCACATAATGCTGAGTACTTCAGGGATAAGATGCTACTAGTACAAGCTCAAGACAATGGAGCAGCTTTGGATGAAGAGGAGTTACTATTTCTTGCTGAAGGAAATGCCAAAACCTATGATGATGATGTTGATGAACAGCCGATTCAAGAGATAGGTCACAATCATCAGAATGCCTTTCAAGTAGCTGATTGAAATGCATACGTCTCTGATGTTGATGATGGACCTTCTGCCCAAACAATTTTCATGGCTAGCATTTCTCCAATGGTCTCTCCTAAGATCTCATCTCCACCACAAGCTAGTCCATCCAAAGACAAACTCATTTATGAGGTACTAAAACTATATGATGATGCAGATATGCAAAAGATGCATGACAAAGTACAATCAACTGAAACTATTGAGTCAAATATTGAAAATATGGGTAATATCAATGTTGTCCCATATGATCAATATGTGAAACAAAGTGAAAGTGAAGTTGTACCAAGTGATGCATCTTCTGCAATCAACGATGACTATGTTTTTGATGAATACACCACATGTGCCTCTGATGATTCTGTTATCTCTGAACTTAATGCCTATAAAGAACGTGTTGCTATTTATGAACAACGTGCTAAATTTGAGTTGACCACCCGTGAGCAGGAAATGGATGACCAAATGCGTACAACTATTAGAAAAAGTAGGTTTAGAGAAGAAGTATTAAAACAAGAGTTAAACTCCTTGCAAGAAAAGCTTTCTAAAACTGCTAAGCAAAAACAAGAACTTCAAGAAAATGTTAAATTGCTTAAGCAAGAATTTAGCATTAAGGAATCTAAACTTTTGAATGATTTTTCTAATCTAAAACCTTGAAAAACAAGCTTGAAAATAAGTTGTACGTACAAGGAAATACCATTCAGACTGCTCACTTAATCACTAAGCACGGAGTTTTGAGTGATAAGCATAGTACTCCCCTTGTTGAGGAACCAAATCCGAAGTTGTTAAAAGGGCTAGAGCTGCCCATAAGGTTATTTATGATGGCAATGAAATTCTTAAGCCTAGACAGAAACCTAGTTGCGCTGAGTGCACTGAGGAAGATAAGAAATCATATGAAGTCACTAGGGAAAAGATGAACAAGAAACTAGATGATCCTAAATGTAAAGAAAAGAAAATAAATATCACACCCCATGATTACAAGAAGGAGAATTGGATTTCCGTGAACAAGTTTAAGCCTCAGACATTGTTAACACCCGAACAAGTGTTTTCGAAAAAGGATTTAGATAAGCAAAAAGTAGAGAATCTTGTTGTAACAAACCCACCCTTTAGGAAAATGCCTTCAGCGATTGTGTATCCTCCCAATACACTAATGCATTTAGTTCCTAGGACTATTGCCACTAAAAGCAAGACCTTAATCAGTCAATATGTTATTCTTCAACTATTTGTCGATTTTGAGAAAACTTGAAAGAAAAGGATCACACCCACTGGGATAACTGAAGGGGAAAGGGGTTTTGAACAAACAAAAGAATGCTACCTAACTGAGGTAATGCCTTTCTTCAAACTACTAAAAGATCATTTTGAGAGTCTTAAAAAGGGGATAAATTCAGATATTAAAGGAATGGAAAAGGAATTTGATGCAATGATAGTTGAGGTTAGTGACTATGAGCGAGCATTAAAATATAATGAGATTAAGAGGAAGAACTTGCATACCTTGAATGAGAATCTTATTTCTGAATGTATTGCTCAAGATGTGTTTTACACTGCTACGAATTGCTCCATTAATGCTTCTCAATTTCATGAATTATCTGTTGCTCTGAAAGTCTCTCATGATCGTGTCATTGAGCTTGAAAAGATTAATTTGAAACTTAATGAGAAAATTGATCGGGATGATCACGATAATTTGGTAAAGCATCTTTTCTAAACTAGAAGTTGAACATTTTGATTTACAACTAAAATATCAACATCTAAAAGAAAATGTTAAAACCTCAAATTTCAAGACATCCTTGGATGCTCCTGAATTTGATGCGGTTTTTGAAATTAGCAAACGTGATGAACAGATTCGAGCTCATTGTAACACGATCAAAAGTTTGAAAGCCCAAATCTCTCAATTAAAGGGTGAAAAGAACAATGTGACTGGATCCCAAATGCCTCCTCCTTTAGATTCTCAGTACTCTCAAACTTTTCATCTTCAAAACTTGGTAAATGCCTTACAAAAGGAAAACGAGAGTTTTCTAGAAGAAAATGAAAAAGTTAAACGACACTTTAAAGAGTTATATGATTCAATGAAAGTCACTCGTGACCAAAACAACGAAAAATAACGTCTTTACAAAAGGAAATTGAGAATCTGAGAAGTCAGGAAAATGGGAAACTGCCACTTGTGTTTAATAAGAATGTTGTTTCAAAGTCACCCTTAGACTGCAAATACACTGTGACAGTTAAATATATTCCTCCTCATCTTAGGAATAATGAACCTGCGTTTCATAACTATTGTGCTCACCTTAAGGATAGTCTAGAATGTCTCCGTGAGATTGTTGAAGAGGACTTCATTAATAAACCTCTTGATAGAGAAATTAGGTTTGCTTGCCTCCAGGCCAAACGATCTCAAGAGCTGCTTGAATGTGTAATTGCAACATGTCCAAAATCCTTAGGTGAAAAAGGCAAAGTTGTGAAGCCTTGTTCTATGCCTAGTGCCAAGCAGGAAATCCTTTCTATGCCCAGTCTTAAGAAAGTAAACACTAATGTGCCTTCAAGTAGTTCAGATTCCAGATATGTTAGTGCTAAGAAAGTGAACTTTAGTGTGCCTACAAATAGCTCAAATCACAGTCTTAAGAAAGTAAACACTAAAGTGCCTTCTAGTAGTTCAGATCCTTGCACATCAAGTTCAGGAATGCAAAAATTAGATCAACCAACTAATGTTCCGAATCCCTCTACAGGAGTAATCAGTGACATTAAAGCGAAGGGTCAAAGTCTCAAGAATATACAAGGAATGATAGGACCTTGCAAGCTAAGAATGTGCATTGGAAGAGAGTAGAAGACCAATCTAGGAACTTTAAGCTTGTGTTGAATAAAACGAATCGTGTTGATTCTAGTATTAGCCTTAAGCGCATCTGTAATTAATCAATTCTGATACTATTTACAAACCTTGTAATGATGTCTGCTTGAATTCTGTTGCTAATCATGAATGTGGTGTGAATGCTTTGTCTAATGCTGTCAAATGCCCAGTTAAAATTATTAAGGCTAATAATCGTGCTAAGAAGGCAAAAAGGCAAAAACGAAAGATTGTTAGAAAACAGTGGAAGCCCACAGGAAAAACATTTATAAAGATAGGTTATTATTGGATACCTTTTGGTCATAAGAATAATCAGTTTTGCTCTCAAACTGCTAAGAATATGCCCACTAGACAATGGATGCCTACTGGTAGAACTATTCCCTTAAGAAGTGAACATACTTTGAATAGGTCAAATACAGACACCAGCATTGCATCTATTCCCAATGATTCTACTGCTTCTACTTCTGTTATGGATGTTTCTATTTCTGATGTGGGTGTTCCAATTACCGTTACTAACCAAGTGGAACCCATTCTTGCATGGGGATCCCAATTATCCAGTTATCCATTCTTGTCTGTGTTCAACTGTAGATCGTTCAAATCATTCTGTGGTACCTGGACTCAGGCTGTTCCAAGCATATGACTGGAGACCGGTCGCGACTCATGAACTTCGTGAGCAAATTCATCAGGACAGATAGATTTGGGAATGATCATTTCGGTGCAATTAAGGGTTATGGAGATTATGTTATTGGATTACCGAATCTATAACAAGAGAACCCGAAATATCATGGAAACAATTCACGTCACGTTTGATGAGCTGACCGGTCAAATGGCTCCTGGACAATCCAGTTCAGAACCCGCACTTCAAAACAGTCCCATTGGTTCATCCCTTGTTCCAAACTTTTCTCAAGAAACTCCATATGTACCTCCATCTGAAGATGATTTAAAGAAATTGTTTGATCCTATGTTTGATGAACTTTATGATCCAAGTACTAATGAGGTGTCGATTCCTACAACAGAGACTGTTCATATTCCTGTGAATGAAGTCAATCCCTCAGTCTCAATATCATTAAGTCAAGAAGCTCGCCGCTGATCCTTCAGTCTCATCAACAAATCATCATTCTTCAAATGTACATCATGGAACTGTTTCTTGCATCAATGATGAAGTTAATCCCTTTGCTACTCCTGAAGATGCTCCGTTTGAAAACATATTTGCTCCTGAATCTTCATCGGAACCATCTTCTTCAGGAGACATCGACTCTGCTACTTCAGTCCCTCAACAACTACCACATGAACACCTCAGAAAATGGACTCACGATCATCCATTAGACAACATCATTGGAAATCCTTCGCGTCCAGTATCAACACGGAAACAACTTGCAACCGATGCCTTGTGGTGCTTCTTCAACTCCGTACTCTCTAAGATCGAACCAAAAGATGTCAAACCCGCCATGAATGAAGATAGCTGGTTCAATGCCATGCAAGAAGAAATTCATGAGTTTGATCGACTTGATGTATGGGAGTTAGTACCGCCCAGATTGTGCTATGAACATTGCTCTAAAATGGATCTTCAAAGTGAAACTTGATGAGCATGGTGATGTGTTGAAGAACAAGGCTCGATTAGTTGCTAAAGGATACCGTCAAGAGGAGGGTATAGACTTTGAAGAATCGTTTGCTCCTGTTGCTCGAATCGAGGCAATTAGAATCTTTTTGGCTAATGCTGTGAAGACGGCATTCCTGAACGGAGATCTTAAAGAAGTCGTCTATGTCAGCCAACCTGAAGGCTTTGTGAATCCAGAACATCCTACCTACGTTTATCGTTTGAAGAAGGCTTTGTATGGTTTAAAGCAAGCTCCAAGGGCATGGTATGATACGCTATCAAAGTTTCTTCTATCTACCGGATTCAGCAAAGGAGCAGTTGATCCAACATTGTTCACCGAAAGTCGTGCAAACATTTAATTCATGTTCAAATTTATGTTGATGATATCATTTTTGCCTCGACCCAATGAGTGTGACCGTTTTTCAAATGAAATGAGTTCAAAATTTCAAATGTCAATGATGGGACAAATGTCATTTTTTGGGACTACAAATTTCACAAAGTACCGGAGGCATTTTCATAAATCAATCTAAATATGCTACTGAGATCTTAAAGAAATTTGGATTTGATTCAAGTGACCTGTTGACACTCCCATGATTGATCGAACCAAACTAGATGAGGACCACTCAGGGATCATGATTGACCAAACGAAATATCGTAGTATGATTGGATCCCTGATGTACCTCACCTAGTAGACCGACATCTTGTTCGCTATTTGGATGTGTGCTAGATACCAGGCTAAGCCTACTAAAAAGCACCTTGAAGCGGTTAAACGGGTCTTTCGGTATCTCCAAGGAACCATCAATATGGGACTTTGGTACCGAAGGACACCGGTATGTCACTAACAGCCTATGCAGATGCTGATCATGCAGATGTCAAGATACTCGTCGAAGTACGTCCGGAGGTGCTCAGATTTTGGGTGATAAGCTTGTGAGCTGGTCTTCAAAGAAGCAAATGAGTACTTCTATTTCCTCTACAGAGGCGAATACATAGCCATGTCATCTTGTTGTGCTCAAATCCTTTGGATGAGATCTCAATTAACTGACTATGGCTTTGTATTTAACAAAATCCCTCTCAGACTGTGATAATAAAATTGCTATTGCTCTTTCATGCAATAACGTTCAACACTCAAGAGCTAAGCATATCGACATTCGTCATCATTTCATCAGGGAACAAGTGGAAAAGGGTGTGGTGGAACTCTATTTTGTGAGGTCGAATATCAGTTAGCGACATCTTCACCAAAGCTCTTCCAAGAGTTTTGAGTTCATACTTCCACGACTAGGCTTGAAAAGCCTTCAACCAGAAACACTCAAACGTCTTCGGGAAGAAGACGAGGAGTAAAGGTCTATGCTCATCTATCTCTTGTAAATATTTATTCAAAAACAAAATACAAAATTATAAAACTTTCAAAATCCATAAAAATCTGAAAAATTCGAAAAATCTTCAAAAATATTGTCAATTTGTCATGTTTTTCTCGATTCGATAATATCTACGGTCTTTGTGCTGTCATTCAAAGAATGACACGGGACTTTAGATGTTGCTCGAATTCTTATTAAAAAAAATAAAAATAAATAAAAATAAAAATTTTGGAGAAAGAGAAAAAAAATGGTTTATTGTCATGTCAGGCCATACTGTATCATATTTTCAAAATTCCATGCTCTGATTCTAAAAACATTTATCTGCTGAAAACGAACTGCTATGAAAAAATAACTCGGACTCTATTTTTGATAATCATCTGGATTTAGTTGTCAAAATATCTATCTCTCAATCAACAACCTATGTCATTGATTGAGGGGGAGAATGATTTCAATGGAATTAAAAAGTTATTTGGCATTCAATTGTTTTCAAAAGATAATCATGCATGTTTAACCAATGAAGTTTAAAATCTCAAAATCTGATCCTTATCAGTTAAAACGCTTTCATAATCAAGTCACAATTCTCCTCAAAAGCTTTCAAAATCAATTTAAATCTATAAGAGATCACAAATCTCAAATGATTTGATAATTGTGATAGAGGGAGAATGTGTGATTTAAATTGGATTTAAACTGATAATTTGGTAAATGGTTTTATAAGGATGTACAAGCTCTCCTTCCCACATGTGACAAACGATTTCAAATTTTCCATGCACATGTTGAGGGGGAGCATCTATCTTAAACCTATGATTTGAAACGTGATCACTTATCTCAATGTGCAGGTTCCCTCTAGTATGTGCAAAACTCTTTTCAAATCTCGAGGCACATATTGAGGGGGAGCAAAATCATGAAAACCTCATCCTTCCCCAAAATGCTTTATCTACTTGATTCGATTAGGGAAGTGATGTTGATATTTTTAGAAAATGGTAATCAAAGAAGTTAATTCTTTCTCTTGCCTCCGTGTGGAAAACTATTTCAAATACTTGATTCACATGTTGAGGGGAGTTCTTCTTCTAAAAATATCAAAACAATTCAGGTACAAAATGCTTTGATAATATATCACAAGTATCTGGATTGATTTTCAAATGGTTTTCAATTGGTTCCTATGGCGGATGAACAATACCAAATAGACCGACCAACTTTACTTTATGTACGGTGATATAAGGATGATAAGGTTAGGTATTGGTTCCCATGATCCCGCCAGAGCCGGAGGGATCTACCCACGGACAATCCACTAGATAGTGTAGAGTCCTTAGGTATATTGAAAAAAGGAGAAAAGTGAGATACGGGAAGAGTGCGGACTGAGACAGAGCTAGTACTGGAATAAACCCAACAAGGTTCTAGTTATGAAGTCTCGGTAAGCAATGAAGGGGTTGAAGAATGAAAAAGAATTGAATGTGAAAAGGGTGAAAAGAAATAGCCCTCCAATAATTCAACCTTAGGGCAGAAAACCGGTTCAATACATACGCTACTGGTGGTTACCAAGGTAACATCGGTATTGAAGACAAGACGTCATGGACCCAGTGACGCACTGCACTAAACTTCCCAAGCTACTCAAGTTCCTCTTAAAAGGGCTTGTTTCATTCTCACGGGAACCTACATAATCTATCGACTTTCTCTTAGAGATTGTTGATATTGAAGAAGGAGACCCTCTCCCTAGTCTCTGATATAGGATCCAAAATGCACAAATTGAGTCTAGAGCCACGAGATCATCAATAAATCTCATTAGGACAATTTCAATGAAGACTCTCTGTTTCACACAATGTGGAAAGAGAAATTATATCCTGAGTCCTACGAATTATCCTTGTGGTATTGCCGTAACATCCGAGTGATGTGTTTACATATTCACTATGAAGATGGAAAGCCTTCTGGAGCCAACATCTAACAAGCTCCTGGTAGGTGGCATGTGAGATCTATTATACAGATCAACCATGTGACAATTGAACAGAAACAATGGGGCGATTCAATCTTTTGAATCAATCCCGGTTCAAAGTTATGGATTGACGGATACCTTTGAAAACCGGTCTTTGTGCTTTAAAACTCTTTTCATTAGCACGTCGACCGTGTACTAATTTTTCAAATCAAAAGGTGTTTTATGATTGATAATTGATTTTCATTAAAACCTTCGTAATATTGCAAAAACAATTTCTATTGAGCAATACACGATTGTTTTTCAAATCTCTTTTCATCAATCAGCGGACTTAAATTCGCTGGTTCACTCACTCCGTGTTGTCTTCTTTGAGACGTTCGGTTTGAGAACAGCTAGAGCAGCCGCGAAACCCTCGTCAAGGAAATTCTTCGAATTATACCGATCACAGGCGTACTTGTAATCGATCAACGGGAACCGTGGGCCGTGTACCTCAATTCATCGAAAGTGATCAAAGACACTTTCGCGCGCTTTATTGCTAACTGTCTTATGCAGGTACACCCCGACGTTTGCGTACCGATCGAATGGAGCGGTCAATCCATAGCCGCATGCTCACACAACACATTCATATTGAAAGAAATCATGATTGGTGCATCAATGACTCTGATATTCTAACTCCATGCTTCTGCTACGCTGCTGCCAATATCATGAATCAACAAAAGCTTCCGATACTCTGATGAGAAGATATCATGATCCAGAATGTGAGCATGTCGGTCCGAAAGTCACAACATCACATAATACCAACACCACAATGGATGTATCGGAGATTTTCTATTAGCTGATGATCTCAAAAGCTGGCTCAACATTATTATCACGTGGATCAGAAAAAGACCTCCACTTGGATTAACCAAACATGCAATGAGTGGAATCAATGACTACGAGCTTCGGAGCAAAGTACTACATCAAGAATGCAAGATCAATTGTTAATGTAATATCTGATTGTATTCAATGTAATTTTAGTATATGTTTGAGGTGACCTCCCTTAGGGGGAGATTGTTAGGAATTAGAAATTCCAGGTATTAAAGAGTCGGTCACCTCAAGTATATGTAATCGTTAGAAAGCTCGTAGTCACAGTACTTATATGTTAAGTAGTATTTAGTTTAGTAACACCGTGGAGGACGGACGGGTCTTTACCCACTATATGCCTGATCCACAGCCCGTTGTGTGGCGTTTTATTGTAAGACTATAAATACTCTCTACCTTCCAAGGTAGAGAGTTGGAGCTCATAATAAGATTTTTCTTTCTCTCACTAAGTTCCCTAAACCTCTAACTTTCTCTCTCTAAAAACCTCCTTGTACGCCTCTTGTGATTATGGTTTAGTGTGTTTGTGAAATCCAATATCCTTCATTAGAAGAAGTAGAAGTTTCAGTACTTTCCTTCGTCTTTCTTCCTTTTCTTTTTCTTGTTCCTTCATCATCTTTTACTTTTTGGCTTCTTGTTCTTCTTTTTTCTGTAAGTTTCTTCTCAACAATTTGGCTTCTTGTTATTCTTTTTGGGTTCTTCATATTTAATTTCTGTTAAGATAAACAAACAATTACATATGTAACTATTAGTTTCATTTATGCATTTAAAAGCTTTAACAAACAGCTAAATCTTTTCACATGTGAAAACTTTAAACTTTTCTACTAAATTATTTGGGTATTTTATCAAATAGTTTGTGTCCTATTCCTAATATTCCAATCAATCATATTAGCACTAGTATTAAACAAAATAAGCAGGCTTACTGAAGTTTCTAATACTCCAATCAATCACATATTCCAATCAATCATCATGTTTTTATACATCTAAGCAATTAAATTAGATTTTGAATTCGGCATTTAAAATGTTTAACAAACAGCTTAAACTTTTCACATGTGAAAACTTTAAAATTTTATAAAAAATTAGTGGGGTATTTTATCAAATAGCTCGTGCCCTAGTCCTAATATTCCAACAATCATATTTTCACTATTAATAAACAAATTAAGCAAGTTTACCGAACTTTCTAATATTCAAATCAATCACATATTCCAATCAATTACCATATTTTCATAGATATAAGCAATTAAATAAGATTTTGAATTGTACCTTTTATCAATCTTCTGATTATAATATGTTTGCTGTTATTGATCGATTATCTCAAAAATCCAAGCCGATGATTATTTTTCTGTCTTTAACTGAGTTAGATAGGAGTTTGTGTGTGAGTTTATCTGTGTTGTCTTTAACTGAGTTAGATAGGGACTATAGGAGTGTGTGGTTTAGTTTATCCGTATTAGGTGTGTCTATTAATTGACTATATTTTAATTGTTTTTTGACTGCATTTTTATATTTGGATTAAGTTTGGGCCTAAAAAGGCTTTCAACCAATATAAATGCCCACAATCCAAGTCCACTAAACATCCTTTGTAACGTTTATAAAAGCCCTATCAAAAACTTCGAAAATGTACACTATATAAAGTTAAACTTTTCGAAAAATAATAAAAGTTTGAAGATTTGAGGATTAAACATAATGTTTTGAAACCAGGTTCAACCCAGGTGGTTCAACCGGTTGAACCGTTCCGATCAAAAACCGGGTCGATTTAAACCGGGTCAACCCGACCGGTTGGGTCGAAAACGGGTCAACCCGGCGGGCTTGAAGCGTCCGGGGTCAACCCAGTTTTCGATGTGTATTAATAGTTTTCTTTTGAAATATATTTTTTCAACATTTCTTCTTTTAGTTTCAACTTTTCACTTTTTGGTTTTTCTTTTATATAATAAGACGAGAACCCGTGCATAGCAACGAGATTTTATAGCGGCATATAGTTATAATTATATTTTGGTTAAAGGTTTTGGGTAACCAAAATATCACTATAACTATTTATCGCTAAAAATTTTGTTGCTATATACTAGTACTCGTCTAGTTTAATACAATAGAATGATTTAATCCCGTAATACACAATCAATGGGCCTAACATATTATCGACTAACACCTTGTTTAAGTAAAAAAATTAGAGAAAATTAACTGGTTAACCAATCTCGGTTGATGTCTTGAGCCAGTCGGGCCGGGTCTAATATAATAAAGTTGCATTAGTATAACAAAACATTAATCATATGCCTTAACAAATAGTTAGTAATTACAGTCGACTCTTTACATTCATAACTTCAAAAATATCAACCATATGCCTTAAAAAAATATCAACCATAAGCATTAGTAAATAAATTACAGTCGAGTCTTTCTAGCATTCATAGCTTCAAAAATATCAACCATATGCCTTAACAAAACATCAACCATAAGCATTAGCAAATTGTTAGAGTAATTACAGTCGTGTCTTTCTAGCATTCATAGCTTCAAAACTATTTGATGATCTCATAGTTGATTTACTAATACTAACTGGTACTATATGCTTTCCATTACAGAGCCGAAATGGTCTCCGTCTTTAAGGTGGTCCTTGGCACCAGATTGTTATAGTGCAAGTCTACCCCTAGTTGCAGCAGGGTATTTCTTTAAAATTCAAGGGAGACCATAACAAGCCTCGCCTAAACTTTAATTTTACAAGGTTAATTTCAAGTTTCTAGATAAATCTCTGCTTTCCAAAGCTTGTGGATTGATACTGATTTTTAATGAACCTAACCAATTGCTCAGCAGTAGTTAAGTCATTACCAACAACCATTTTTCCAATCTCCAACTTGTGCTTAAGCATCCTTTCCATAAGCTTGACCGTCAACGGATATGGCACATCCACAAACATATATAGCACTTCTCCAGTCATAGTCTCCAATATGTGAACATTGGAGAAGGCATATAACCTCCAACTTCTCACTAGCCAAAACTGTTGGTTGGACCAAACTGAGTAAGCAACTCCACCTTCAAGGGAGTCCATCAATACTTTTAAATCATTCCAAAGCTTGAGACCAACCCCTGTAGCAGTGCAAGTTGAATAATGATTATCCACCATTCGATACAGAAAGTTCAAGTCTAACCTATTCACCATATGCAAAATTTCCTTAAGAAAGGTAAAGTACTTGGTGACACCATCATCCCTTATTATTGCATTGATTTATCCCAGAGGTGTAAACACGATTTTCCATGCAGCAATATTATTCCTAAAAAGAGGTGGATCGTCATCGGTTCACTCGAATCAAATTTAAGAAAAACCTGATCATCCAAGTCCTCAATTGGCTTAGGAGTACGCTTCTTAGCCACAGACTTCCTTCGCTTCCTGGAAGATGTACGTGAATAAATATCTGGAGTACAAACAAAAGGTATCGGAACTTTAGCTGTCTCCACAGAAGGAACAGCAGGAATGGAGGGTTTGTCACCAGAACAAGCAGATGGTGCTTCTTGTAAAGGAACAGTAACAAACTTCTTAGAAGAAAAGGTAGCATCTGCAGTATGTTTACTAGACCCATCCTATTGAGAAGAATCAGCAGCAAAAGATTGACAAATATTAGAAGTCTTAAGCCTTTTTGAAGAAGGTTCATCTAACAGAGTTTTAGAGATGGCCAAACTCTTCCTACAGTTTAAGATTTTAGCATTCTCAAGTGCCCGTCGAAGTCTCTCATATTTTTCCCTTAGCTTTTCATCAGGTAAGCGCTTGATTTGATTCATGCTCAAGCCAGAGCCAGAGAGAAAGCAAATCTGATTTTTCACAAAATGTCGCATATATTCTCTTTGGTGAGCTTGAGTCATTGGCCTGTCCCGTTTCTCCTTAGCCTTATGTTCAGCAATAGCCTGCTTCCTCTTTTTTATTAAGTCAACCATCCTAACAGCATAGTCGTCGTCTGTCACATCATCCCCTAATAGTTCCTGTTTTAGAGAAGAGTTTGTTGCAACATTATCCAAAATATCAGCCCAGTCAGCGTCACTATACATCATAGATTGAGCATCCAATTCTTTTTTTCTCTGTGTGGTTAGGGTGCTAGCCTTTTGTACCTCTTTCTCAGCTGATATCCTCCTTGCTAATTTTTCATGTTCCTCAGCTTGAAATTTTCTTGCAAATTCTTCATTTTTCTCAGTACTAGTATCAAACGAAGGAACTTTATCACCCTCTCCAAGTTTTTCATTTTCAAATTTTTTAAAGAACCTGTCTTTATCAGAGGAAGTCTCATAATCCAGCGTAGATGCTTTCCCTTTGTTAATGAGGCCTGGAGAATCACTTGTGTCTGCAGCAGGAACTTCAACTCCAGCCGAAGAAAGACCAGCAGAAGCAACATCAGCATAATTATTGGCAGAAGGAACAGAAGTGTCATTAGTAGTAGTATCAGTCAAAGGAACTGCATCATCCTCTCGAAGTTTTTCTTTTTCTAAATTTTTGAACAAATTTTCTTGATCAGAAGAAGTGTTATTATCCAGCATAGGTGCTTTATCTTTGTTAATGAGGCCAGAAAAATTATTTGTGTCTGCAGCAGGAATAGTAGGTATATTTGAATTAGTCACAATATATGGTGGCAATACTAATGGACGGAATGAAAATATACTTAATTATTAATGATTTAAGATATCAAATCATTTAAAATTTTCACATGTGCAAGTATAGATTTTTTTCACATGTGCAAGTATAAATTTTTTTCAAAAAAGGATGTCCCATCCCTAATTTTTGTACATGTAAAATAACAAATTTTCACAGAATCAATAATATCATAATTATATAAGTCAAAGTGAGGCAAGTGATCCACTCGTTTGTTAAACTTACACAGTTCAATGGACCTAATAAAAATATATGAGGTTTCTACTTAATTATGTATTTATTTGAAGTATCAGCATCTTTACCTATATCAGTTGCACCAACATTGTTATTTTCAACAAACTCATCATTTTCATTCTCTCCTCCGAAATGATCATCATTATTTCCAGCATCTTCACCTGTTTTCATTAAATCATTAGAACATTTACAACTTTTAATAGAGAAATATACTCTAGTTTTATAAATATTGAAAACTGTATATATTACTAAACTTTATCATTCATATCATTAAAAAAGATATTTAATCATTTTTAAAATTTTCACATGTGCAAGTATACATTTTTTTCACATGTGCAAGTATAAATTTTTTTCAAAAAAGGATGTTCCATCACTATTTTTTGCACATGTAAAATAACAAATTTTTTCAAAATAAATAATATAAGAATCATATCAGTCAAAGTGAGGGAAGTGATCCAGTCGTTGGTTAAACTTACAGAGTTCAATGGACCTGATAAAAATATATGAGGTTTCTACTTAATTATGTATTTATTTGAAGTAGCAAAATCTTTTACCTATATCTGTTTCAGCAGCATTGTTATTTACAGCATCTTCAACAAACTCATCATTTTCATTCTCTCCTCCGAAATGATCATCATTATTTTCAGCATCTTCACCTGTTTTCATTAAATTATGAGAACATTTACAACTTTTAATAGAGAAAAGGATATCCCATCTGTATTTTTTTTTCAAAGAAGGTATACCTGTACCAACCGAACAAAGACCAGCAGAAGCAACACCAGCAGAAGTACTACCGGAAGCAACACCAGCGGAAGCAACACAACTAGCAGCAGCAACGGAGGTCTGAGCATCAAAAACTTGAGAACTGAACCTCTCAAAAGCTGAGACATATGGTAACCTCTTTAGACGTCTTAAAGTTCTGCGTCTACTATAGGACATATAAGATGTGTCTGAAACTATAATATCATCATTAAGCTCAGCTTCCTGGAAAGTAGAATTAAACTCCTCTGTTTGTTCAGGCTCTGCATCCTTTGTATTGGCATCTGCTAGGGAGACACTTGCCAACTCGTGGAGAGCATCCATGTCAATATCATCCTTTGGTGCTTCATTTTCATCCTCCGAGTCAGAAAGCACAGCATATCTCTTACGCTTCTTAAGTTGTACCTCCAAATTATTGACTCTAGCAATCAAATTAAGAACTGCAGTACCAAGTTTTTTTCTGGTGTCCCTGAGTTTTGACTCCAAAGTATCAACTTTCTGCATGCACCTTTTAAGTAAAGAGGACATAGACGTGAGAGTATCAAAATGCTCAGCTCCACCAGTATGTTTACCCGGTGAGTGTGGAGCGTCATTGGATCTTGAAGGAGAAGCATTATAATTACGACCTGAAAATGTATCATCTTCAAAAGGCTGCCTAGTTGGACTAAGAGTGGGTTGCCTTGTAGAGGTGCCTGGGTAAGCATGGGTGGTGGTATGACTAGGAGGAGATGTTGGATTAGCATCAGCACCATCGTCTGAAGTAGGATCAGCAGTCTCAAACGTAGAAGGTGGTATATTATTAGTATTTGCATTTGCTTCACCAGTACCATCTATGCCAGGTGTGGGATGTGGTACATTACCTCCAAAGAAGAACAGCACCAAAGACCATCATTACCTGGTGTGGGTGGTGGTATATTACTACCAGCATCAACAGTTTCATCAAGACCATCATTGCCAGGTGTGTGAAGTGGTATGTTATCACCAGCAACAACAACTGGACCATTACCATTATTGCCATTAGTCAACATAGCTGGCAACAGGGGCTTATGGATCCCATCAAAATTAGTCTTCATGGTGGCAAATAATTTAGAAGTAAGCCTAACTATGGCCATGGGTTTTGTATCAATGGTCTGAATACCTAATATCATTTGGAGAAACCTAGGGTACATGAGAAATTTAGTTTTAGTATTAGCTGCTATGTTCCCAACCATCTCCCTAAAAATATACCGAGAAAAGTTGTAGGTCCTCCCATCAGATAGGCAAATAATACCAAAGGCAAGAGAGCTTGAAAATTGATCCCAACCTCCTGAATTGGGACTGAGGCACTGAAGTAGGGTGTGAACAAGAAATTTCCATTGTGGAGAAAATCGGTTCTTGTAAAAGGTAAATGTGCCATCAGTTGGATAACCAAGGGTTGCCATACCCTCAACAATTTGGGTTTGTGTAAAATCAAACAATCCCTCCCCATCATTCAAATGAAGATGAGTCCGAACAGATGATTCAGAAATCACACATTCACTACCATCAATGGTTGCTACAATTTCTTGGGGCCTACCCTCAACATTTCTTATAGAGGTCGTAGTCCAGAATTGCCTGACTAACGAGTCATAGACAATGGCAGGGCAATGCGTCAAAGCATACCTGAGTGAAGAACGGTTTAAGAAGTCAAGGATTTGATGATAATCCTCACTTCCTTTTGATTTGTCCAGATAGGCCACCTTGTTATGGTCTCCCTTGAATTTTAAAGTCGCCATTGAGTATAATTACCAGCAGATTGATGACAGAAGAAAGAGAGGGGGTATGTTAATTGAATCGTCAAATAGGAAATTGGGGGTTTTGAATAGTTACGCTATTTTGTAAATTAACTGCCAATTATATCACATAAAAAGATTATTTGACCAATTTAAATGATTTAATCCCAAAAATTACCCTTTTCCCTTGTAATTTAAAAATTACTCAAAAATTACCCTGCAAATATTAATAAAAACGTTTTATGCGGAAAAAAGTATAATAATCAAAATATATGAAATGACCGTTATGCCTTTAACTAAAAACAAAACAAAACAGCAAATAACGGTGTTGACCAACAGATTACGGTCAAAAGGACTCAATCGGCCTCAAAAATCCTAGTTTTGGACTCACGGCGACTAATATCCCAACTTTGAGGCCCCTGACCTGCGATACTTTTGGACTAGTTTAAGGACCAACGGTGTATTTTTATCCTTTATAAGCTTATAAGCAAGGGACACATCGTACTCATTTGGGATTATAACTTAATAACAATCATCTCATTTCTTTTCACCACTTTTTTATGCTTGATTTTCATTGAAGTGCGGTGAATTCACGGGTCAAATTATCTTACATATACTATTAATCACAGCCTCTTTTTACGTATACATTTTTTAAACTTATTAGATGTTCGAGGAATGGACATGGCTAATCACTTGATTAATATTCACCGCACACATTTGCTCTTTAAGACCATCAAATTTGAAGACGACGATGCATGAACGTTTATTATTTTAATAATTACAAACCAAATTGTTTATCGAATCGTTGACTTATTACTTATTTTTCCCTTCATAAACCAATGAAATCTATTTGCGACCGTTGTTGTTTGTTAATTTACTTACGCATGTAACTCCTTATTCTGTAAAAATTCTCGTGATTCCACGGATCTATAAGCTAGTTGTCCTTATACACTACAAAGAGAATTTAATAGATTAACAAGAAAATAAACCATAACACTCTTTATATATCCACAATAGAAAAATTATTCTTGTAAATTACAATAGAGATCAAGAGATAAACAAGAAGATATAACTTGAGAGTTCCCTAAATGACATTTATTATTACAATTATTATTCTTGTAAATTACAATAGACATCAAGAGATAAACAAGAAAAATAACTTGAGAATTCCCTACCTAATTTTGTTTTGAGCAATTTCATGCTAATAACGTGTGATGAAATTATTTTGCTTGTTAGTCTAAATTCCATAGTTGTCAATTATATTCAAAACGTTATTCAAAACTACATCCCAACACATGTAGTTTAACTAAAATTTTTAATTGTCTTTTTTTAGATTTTTTAAAAATTATAAAATTAGTAGAGTTGCATTATTTGCACAAGCAAACGCAATATGTAATTGTTTTATTAAAACTTAACTCCGACAACCATAGTTGTTAATTAGTCAAAATGACGAAAATTTAATTAACCTAAATAAATTTATAAACAAATGAAATGGTAAAACATAAAATAAAATCCAAAAAGAAATACATCAAATTTAAATTCTGTCGAATTTGTTGCTAACAATTTTTTTAGTTTCCTGCCTACTAAGGTTTTTTATAATCATAGTATATAAACTTGATTTTTTTTGTGGCTACCAATTTTAAATGTTTTTTGTATTATTTAAATTTTTAGCCCAATAGTAACATCTTTGTTACAAATAGCGTAACTATTCAAAACCCAATAATAAAGCCCAACATAAAAGGGTTACCGTTATACATTAGTAAAGTCCAACAATAAAGCCCAATATTAACATTTCTATCAATTTTTCTTTCAGTTGTGAAAAAGTTAAAAAAATGAACATATTCTCAAACAAATGTCAACAAAAATACTAGTAAAATTGAAATTCAAAAACATAAAACTAAAAATATTATTATAATTATTATAAAATTAAAAACAAAAATAAAAAAGTAAAAAATTAAAAATCTATAAAAACTTCACATGTGAAAAAATTCATATGATCTTTTAGTTTGTGTTTTGAATTTTTTTTTAGCTTATTTTTCTGTTACACTTATTTAGTATCTTAATTTGCCCTTCAAAGAATTACCCTTTTCAACATTAGAATGTGTCACAAAAAGTAAAACAATTGAAGGCTAATGTGAAATTTTTGTTGAGATTACTCAAAAACTGAAATCTTTTGGATGTGTTTTAATGAATGATCAATAATTGTATGGTACTTTTACTTTTGGTTAATGGATGTTGAAAACTAAGTACTTTTACTTATAATGATCGGTCTTTGTTATTGATTTTATCTATGGTTTGAATTTGATTACATTTATCAAGTAACTGTTATGTAGTATAAATAATTATGTGATGCAATAGAATAACATAGTGATGCAGTAACTTATACTTGTAATTATATTTAATACTTACTGCATCAATATTTATCTTTTACTGCACCAGCTTTAAATATACAGCAAACAAAAGTACATATTAAACATGAATTATCTACTTATTGGTGATGTTTGTAAGTGTAAAATGACAGACCTAGAATAAAGTATTCCAAGGTATAAAGATGAATGAGAAACTGCAATTGTGATAAACTAGAATAAAGTATAAAATAAAGTTATAAGAGTGTATGTGATGAATGAAAAATTGGAATGGTTGTATGAGAATTTAAATGTGAGAAAAACATAAGAAAATGAGGTTTATGGATTTAAAGATAAGAAAAAGATAAGATTCTTTTTGATGTGCATTGAAAATTGAAATGTATGACAATATTTGAAGATAAGAAATAAATGCTACTGGTCACCACTGTAGCAGTTTAGTTCAATGATTATGGTTTTCTGAGTGTTTATAAATAGCAGCTTAGGTTTTCTAGGTTTTTCATCTACCATTAGCAGCTCATTTCACATATTACCACTGTTGATAAGCCATGGCCCATACTCCAAACTTGAATGAGCTCAGGCAACAGTCCGGATCTAATGAGATCCAAAAATGCTTCAAGTTTTTTTTCACTCAACAAATGACTGAACAAGAATGCTTTATTCAAAAGCTTGAACAGGAGTGCAACAATTTGCATATGAAGATCGAGAAGGAAGAGGAATATGTGCTGTAGCTTGAAACTTTTGGTGCATCTCAC
>OU343220.1:161505151-161526244 GCA_910596185.1 Chrysanthemum makinoi
GATCTTGCTAATGACATCATTGATTGCATCAATGAAACTCTCGAAAGGGAGCGCGAGATGCTTGACAACTTGGAAAATGTGTTGGCAGAGGCTAGGGAGGGTATGGAAGAGAAGCAGAGGCACATCACTGTCATGGATTTTAATGATGATGACAGTGATTAGATGTCGAATGGGTTTTTATGCTTTTGGGTTTGGAAAAAGCTGGGCATGTTCATGTAGTTGTTTATCTTAGTTGGTTATCTAGAATAAAGTCTGCGTTTGGTAGGTTTGCTGGTGTAGGTTGTGTATCAAGTATGTAATTGTTGTTGTTGGATGTTAGTGTTTATGTACTTTCAGTCTTTCTACGTGTAGTATGTTAATATAAGTGTTGGTTTTTATGTATGCTTAAATTGTTGTTGTGGTTATTTGTTTTCTTTGAATCTTGTGTGTTAGACTAAATGTTAAATTTTTGTTGTGGTTATTTGTTTTGTTTGAATCTTGTTTGAAACTAAATGTACTCCGCGAATTAATTGATTAAGGTATGGCTGTTTTTCATGTGTTTATTATTCGGTTACTGATTTAGGTGTATTTGAGCTGTTAGATAACTCTAGTCAGCTTGAGGTTTTGTCTTTTAAGAGGTTATTTAACTATCCTGACACCGAATTTCCGTTAATTAAACTTAGGAGTGTTTTTAATGAACGATTATTCATACCGTTGATTAGCGGTTCTAAGAATTTGAAAAGTTTGAAGTTCATTTGCTGTGGTGGAAAGTGGGACAGGGCGTTAGAGATGATTCGAGATGATAACTGCTTAGTTGAGTTTCATTTGGAAAATGTTAATGCGACTGGTGTCAGTGTTTCGTTGTTATCTAAATGTTGTGATTTAAATGCTTTTATGTGTTGTTGCGATGCACGAATATTGGATTGATTAGTGTTTCTGAGAATTGTAAGAGGTTAAAGAAGCTTTTGTGTTGCTCATTGGGAACCATAGTGTGAAGGCTTGATTGCTGTTGGTTGTTAATGAACTAAAATTTTGAACTAATTTTCATATTTTCTTTTAAGCATCGACACATATCATTAGTAAGAATGCTTATGCTTCTAACTTACTTACCTTGTTTGTTAGGAATTAGAAATTCCAGGTATTAAAGAGTCGGTCACCTCAAGTATATGTAATCGTTAGAAAGCTCGTAGTCGTAGTTATTTTAAGTTAAGTAGTATTTAGTTAAGTAACACCGTGGAGGACGGACGGGTCTTTACCCACTGTATGCCTGATCCACAGCCCGATGTGTGGCATTTTATGTAAGACTATAAATACTCTCTACCTCCCAAGGTAGAGAGTTTGAGCTCATAATAATATCTTTCACTTTCTCTCACTAAGTTCCCTAAACCTCTAACTTTCTCTCTCTAGAATTCCATCTATACGCCACCTTGTGTTATGGTTTGATGTGTATGTGAAAACTTATATCTAACAATTGGTATCAAGAGCCATGGTTAGATCATATCTTACACATCTTTGGATTTCTAGTGGTTTTTAGGTGGTTTTTGAGTTTGAAAAAGTTTAGTGGTTTTTGCATCATTTGGTTGATTTCTTATGTTAAAGTTTGAATTTTGTTAGTACTTTTATCTTTAGAATCATCACAAGTGTTTAGTTTTTCATTTGGTAAGCTTGAATCATCTTGGTTGAGTTGTTTTTGGATTGAAAAGTGATGTTTATATGGTTTTTTCTTGCTAGCGACTTAGCTCACGGATTACTTTCTTCGTAGCGACTTGCTTTACAAATTTGTAGCGACTTACAGTGTTGGAGCTAGCGAGTTAGATCTAGCGATTTAAGTAAGTAGTGGACTCTCCACTACGGGTAGCGACTTGTGGTAGCGACTTGGTCAGTAGCGAGTTGCTTTTAGCGACTTGTTTCTTTAGCGACTTGTAGCTTAATTGCTGCCAAATTTTTTTGCTAGCGACTTGAGTCTTAGCGAGTTACTACTTAGCGACTTGCATTTGTCTAGCGACTTGGGACCCTAGCGACTTAGTGGTGTAGCGAATTAAGTGTTAGCGACTTAGTGCATTAATTTCTTTAGTGCATATCTTCTAGCGACTAGGGTGATTGTTTACGGTTTTCTCTTGATTTAGTAAAATCTCGTGAAAGAATCTATTTCCGGTTTAATCATAGAGTTATAAAATCCGATAACTGTTAACATGTCTACCAACGTTCCTACTATCATCTCCTCTGTTGCAGAGGATGTTCAAGCAGCTGGGTCAGATACTCGTCCACCCATGCTTGACAGAACCGACTACGATTCTTGGGCTCAACGAATCAGACTGTATTGCCTTGGAAAGGAAAATGGTGTCAACATTCTCAAATCCATTGATGAAGGATCATATCTAGTTGAGACTACTAGAGACATACTTGATACTAATGAAGATGGTACTCCTATTTACAGAATGGACAGACCTAAAATGTATGATGAGCTTGAGGATAAGGAGAAAAAAGATTTGATGCATATCGGGGCTTCAAACATTGTTCTTCAAGGTCTTCCTAAAGACATCTACAAGCTGATCAATCATAACACCGATGCAAAGGCAGTGTGGGATAATGTTAAGATGCTTCTCTTTGGTTCAGAATTAACTATGGAAGACAGAGAATCCCAACTCTATGACGAATTTGAACACTTCAAGATGAAACTAGATGAGAGTGTCTATGAGTACTATGTGAGATTTCATAAGTTGGTGAATGACATGAGGAACATCGGAATGACTATGCCTAACATTCAGTTGAACTCAAAATTTGTGAACAACATGAATCCCGAATGGCACAAGTTTGTCACGCTGAAGCTCACTAAAGTATTGAAGAATACAAACTATGAGCAACTCTATGCCTTCCTCCTTCAGAATGAGAGACATGCTATGTTTGAAAAATTGATTCTCAATCAGTTCAAAACCAACCAGGGAGAGACAAGCTCGTCTAATGATTCACCCTTCTACTCAAACATAGGAATCACAACCAAAGCTTCACAAGTCATACCCTTGGGTAATGGTAATCACAAACTCATTCCCGATCCTATGTTCAAACAAGTCGATGCTGATGCTCACGTGGGTAACTTCATTAATCAACTAGCTCTTTTGATTAGTCAAAACATGAATTCTCTCCCACAAACCAACAACAACCTCAGAACTGCATCTAACCCACACAATCAAGCTACTTGTAAAGATGGAAGGATCGTGGTGCAACCCGGTTCAGGAAAGACATATGATCAGGGACGAGGTGGAGCTGGTAGAGGTTATATTGGCAACCAGAATCGAGGAAGGAATGGTAACCAAGGTCAAGCTAAGCCGATCAAATGCTATAACTGTGGTGGTGAGGGACACATTGCAAGAAACTGCATCTCCAAAGCGCCACGAATGCTGATTACTTCAGAGATAAGATGCTACTGGCTCAAGCTCAGGACAATGGTGCTACTTTGAATGAAGAGGAATTGCTGTTTCTAGCTGAGGGCAATGCCAAGACCTATGATGCAGATGTGGATGAGCGGCCTATTCAGGAGATAGGTCACAATCATCAGAATGCCTTTCAAGTCGCTGATTGTGATGCATACGACTCTCATGTGGATGATGGACCTACGGCACACACAATCTTTATGGCTAGCATTTCTCCAATGGTTTCTCCCAAGGTCTCTTCTTCACCACTAGTTGGCCCATCCCAAGACAAACTCATCTCAGAGGTATTAAAACTATACGATAATGTGATGTGCACCAGATGTATGACAAAGTACAATCAACTGAAACTATTGAATCAAATGTTGAAAATATGAGTAATATCGATATTATCCCATATGATCAATATGTGAAACAAAGTGAAAGTGAAGTTGTACCAAGTGATGCATCTTCTGCAGTCAACAATGACTATGTTTTTGATGAATACACTGCATGTGCCCCTGATGATTCCATTATTTCTGAACTAAATGCCTATAAAGAACGTGTTGCTATTTATGAACAACGTGCTAAATTTGAGTTGACCACTCGTGAGCGGGAAATGGATGACCAAGTAAGTGCAGTCATTAGAAAAAAGTAATTTTAGAGAAGAAGTATTGAAACAAGAATTAAATTCCTTGCAAGAAAAATTTCCAAAACGACTAAGCAAAACAAGAACTTCAAGAAAATGTGAAAATGCTTAAGAATTTAATGCAAAGGAATCAAAACTCTTGAGAGATTTTTCTAATCTAAAAACTTTGAAAAACAAACTTGAAAACAAGTTGTACATACAAGGAAACACCATTCAGATTGCTCACATGGTCACTAAACATAGAGTTTTAAGCGGTAAGCATAGTGTTCCCATTATAGATAAACCCAACCAGAGTAATTAAAAAGGCTAGAAATGCTCAAAGTGTGATTTATGATGGCAATGAGATTCTTAAACCTAGTCAGTAAACCTAGTTGGTTGAGTGCACCGAGGAAGACAAGAAATCAGATGAAGTCACTAGGGAAAGGATGAACAAAAAATTAGATGATCCTAAATGCAAAGAGAAAAAGATAATTATCACTCCCCATGACTACAAAAAGGAAAACTGGATTTCCTTGAACATGTTTAAGCCTCGGACATTGCCGAACTCGAACAAGTTTTCTGGAAAAAGGATTTAGATAAGCAGAAAACTGATAATATTGTTGAAACAAACCCCCCCATGGAAAATGCCTAGAAGCGACCGTGAGTATCCTCCTAATACACCAATGCATCTTGTTCCTAGAACAATTGCCACTAAAAGCAAGACCTTAATTAGCCAATATGTTATATTCCAACTATTTGTTGATTTTGAGAAAACTTGCAAGAAAAGGATCACACCCATGGTATAACGAAGGAGAAAGGGTTTTTGAGCAAATGAAAGAATGTTATTTAACTGAGGTCATGCCTTTCTTTAAACTTCGAAAAGATCACTTTGAGAGTCTTAAAAGGGGATAAACCGATATCAAGGGAATGGAAAAGGAATTTGATGCAATGGTAGTTGAAGTTAGTGATTATGAGCGTGCACTAAAATATAATGAGATTGAGAGGAAGAACTTGCATACCTTAAATGAGACTCTTATTACTGAATGTGTTGCTCAAGATATCTTTTTCACTGCTTCAAATTGCTCTATTAATGCTTCCAAATTTCATGAACTATATGTGGCCCTGAAAGTTTCCCATGATCGTGTCATTGAGCTTGAAAAAACTAATTCTAAACTAAACGAGAAAATTGAACTGGATGATCACGACAATTTGGTTAAACATTTTTCTAAACTAGAAGTTGAGCATTTTAATTTACAACTAAAATATCAACATCTCAAAGAAAATGTCAAAACTTCAAATATCAAGACATCTTCGGATGTTCCAGAGTTTGATGCGCTTTTTCAAATTAACAAACGTGATGAACGATTCAAGCTCAGGCAACACGATCGAAAGTTGAAAACCCAAATCTCTCAATTAAAGGGTCAAAAGAACAATATGACAGCCTCCCAAATGCCTCCTCCTTTAGATTCTCAGAATTCTCAAACGTTTCATCTTCAAAACCTAGTAAATGCTTTACAAAAGGAAAACAAAAGTTTTCTAGAAGAAAATGAAAAGGTTAAACGTCATTTCAATGAGTTATTTGAATCAATTAAAGTCACCCGTAACAAAAACAACGAACAAATAGCTTCATTGCAAAAGGAAATTGAGAATCAAGAGTCGTAAAAGGGAAATGCCAATGACCAATAGGGAGAATGTTGTATCAAAGGTTCACTCTTGTAATAAATATGCTTTATCTGTGACATACGTCCCTCCTCATTTAAGGAACAACAAACTTGCTATTCAAACATACTTCTCATCCCTTAAGGATTGCCTAGAATGTCTGCGTGAGATTGTTGAAGAGGATAAGCTAGAGAAACCTCATGATAATGCAATTGGACATGCATGCTTATATGCCAAACGATCTCAAGAAATCTTAGAATGCTTGATCACAATATGCCCAAAGTCATTAGGTGAGAGAGTTAATCCTTTGATTCCATGCTCGATGCCTAATGCCAAGTATGATATGCATTCGATTCCCAATGTTTTGAATATGAACCGCAGTGTGCCTTTGAGTAGTTCAGATTCCAGATCTGTCAATACTAAGAAAGAGAACTCAAGTGTGCCTTCTAGGAGTACAAATCTCAGTACCTCTAGTTTTAAGAAAGTGAACCTTAGTGCCCCGCATGTAGTTCGTAACCCAAGACATCTAAAAAGTGATGCAAAGAGTAGTTAAATCAACTAATGTTCCCATTCTCTACAGGAGTAATCGTGACATTAAACGGAGGTGTCAAAGTCTCAAGACAATACAAGGAATGATAGGACCTCTCAAGCTAAGAATGTGACCGAAGAGAGTAGAAGAACAATCTAGGAACTTTAAGCTTGAATTGAATAAAACGAATCGTGTTGATTCTAGTATTAGCCATAGGCGTACTGTAACATAACCAAAGAATCAAAAACAAAGTATATCAGTATCTGATCTTTATCGAACTCACAATCTTTAAAAACGACTAAGGTAAATTTACTAACCAACTAACAAATCAAATAAACAATAATTCATAATGAAAAAGAAAACCTGATTTCTTTTGTTTTATTGAATGAGATGCATATGTTCGATGATGAATTCGGAGACGTATGGCTCATTAAATTATAAGGTGGGTCATTCAACTGTACGGACAACTTTTGAAGTGTACATTTTAGTAGTCCTCCAAGATCAATAGCCTGCAAAAATATACCATAAAGAATTTTCAATCAGATTCAGTTCAAAGGCTAAAAATTTTAATCCATATAACCGTTCTTAAAAGGATATGGGTCAAATGGGTTGAACCGTTAAGAGTTGGCCAAAATATATTTTATATGCACGCCTATTTAAAAGCTAGATTATTGTTGTCATAATACACTCTTTATAATCATATTCGATTAATTGATTATTTGTAGAGCATTTTAAAGAGAAGACAAAAAGTGTTCCTGCCGACCCAGACCCAATTTGACCCATGGGCCAACGATTTTAACACCTCTAGATTCATATAAGAACTCTGACAAATACAACATACAAACATATCAGCTACAATACCTTATCTTCATCAAGTTCATGGTAGTGGGAAGAATGATAGCGAGGCATGATCCATGTCTCAATAGTGAAAGTTGAGGCGAATGGAGCAATGGAAATGAAATGGCTTGTTTCATTAATTAATAACCGGTACGTCTCGATATCACAAAGATTCCTTCATGCTGTTGAGACGAGTAGACGCAGTGGTAGGAATAACCGGAAGAGCTAGAATTTGACTGTGTGAATGACTCAATGAAGCTCCAAATAAGCACCATGCTTTTTGAACACCTTCATAACACAAAACAGAAACTCATTTATAACAACCTTGTATTTTGTTTTTAAAAGAAACACGTAAATTGGTTGAAATTGTCATCTCTAATCAGAAGTGATAACACAAATAAGATATCTGAATTTCTGAACAGAAAAGTATGTGAGACATACAATTTCCGATATTTATACAATGTACAAACATTTCATCAAACAACAAAAAATTGTGTAATTTTCCAAGTATATAAGAACCAAAACTCCAAAAGTAGAGGAGTGTTTGGGATTGCATCTGTAAACTGATTATCTCAGTATCAAATAACCATACACGATCATAATGTTATTGATAACTTTGATAACTTATGTGGAACGACTTCATTTAGATAAACATAACAACTACAGCTGTTCATAGGAAAATTCTACATTTACAACCACTGATCAGATTGTTAATATGACTATATTAGGGTCAACAGTGTTGTAGATAAAAAAAAACCAATGAGAAACTACATTATGCATATATAAGTCCCATAATCGATAGGAAGGAAGGAGACGCAAAAAAACTGAAAACTTTTAGTGAAGAAACATGTGGTGATGTTCGACAAAGGTGTTAGTGAAAAACTACAACGACCCTTATGACGGTAAGGCACCACATAGGGTTAATAAGTGTAAAGCAAAAAAGGAACTTTCTTCCAGGAACAATATATAAATGAAAGTTATTGGGTGAAGGGGCATTAGTAATGCATACTGTGATGCTAAGATGTCCATTAGATCGATATTGCCTCCAAATAGTTACATACAATCAACCTCGACTGGACCTACTTTTGTAAGTTTAATTATAACTTATATAGTTGAAATCATAATATGTTGTTATCGGCATTAAAATCGATCGGTAAACATATTACATACATGTTTGATATAAGAATCAAATTTGATCCTTAAAAAATTAGTTAAGCAATGTATTAAATATAAATTAAAATGAGAATGAGTACTATAGTAGAAACTTACATTGGGATGTAAAGAGTTGATCTTGGCGCTCTGAGAGGTTATCCACCAATTCGTTATATTCGTTTGAATATGGGTCTTATGTTCACTTATCAGTTCTTGGGAAGTTGAGGCCGTGATTTTAAACTTTGCTATGATGTCTTTCCTCTGTGTAATGACTATTTTACACTTGTATCAGCATAACATAGGTTGAAGAATGTAACATAGTGAATCTTACTTATAACTAAGTTTCACCTCAAACAACACTTGCATTTTAACTTCTAACTCATGATTCTCATTGATGCATTGCTAAAGTCGTTGTTCGGCAATCGAGAACGCCAACCTTAGATTCTCATGATTCAAGTTTTTATATAACTTTCTAATCCATAATTCTACATTCATGAATTAACATTCATAACCAAAAGTTAGGTTTACTCTGTTATGTAAAAACCATCATCTCACACTTTTAGACCACACCATTGCTTCTAATGTCCAAGTATTGAAGTATTACACAACAAATACCAAAACATAATGTTCAAACGATTCATACCCAAACTAAGCAATCAGCTATAACCTTCAACACAATTATCTAATGCTATATATTATGTGGGTCATAGTAATACCTGATCGGAAGCATGTTGGAAAATAATGGCGGTGGCGGAGCAGCCACACATGGTGGTGGTAGAAACCGTTTAATATATCGGAAAATCTTAACTGCAAATATTCAAAGAGGGTCGATCGATCGTAAGGTCTTTTAGGGATGTTAAAAAAAAAAAACGGATATACAAATCAATTCGATTTATCAATTAACCTAAAAAGAACTAACAAAAACAAATAGAATTAGTAGTAATTCAATTGATTAACAGAAAAAAGATAGCAAATCGAATTAGGGATTTTATTAATTCGATCGTAAAGAAAAATCGTACCATGATTGCTGAATACACAATCGTTTGAAAATATGGATGGTCAGGAAGAATTTGAGTTCCGCTTTTTCTAATTTTACACTTCCCACCCAAATCTTCCCACCCAAATCTATTAAGTATTAAATCTTAAGTACTTGTGTATATTTAGTTTTTTGCAATGCATAATATGTATAGACGAAAATTTCAAATTTTTTTGCCAAATCAAGAAATAATTAGGTTTAATTATTTTTTTAAATTCAGGAAAAAAATTCAATTTAAAAAAAATATTACCAAATAAGATATGGTTTGTTTTTTTTTAAATGAAAAATTTCCACTAAGGATTTTGTTTTATTATATAAAAGATTACGTTTAGGAATAAGATATTAGGGTGTATTTATACACAAAAAAAATAGGTTAAAAATATATATGGTATATTTGTCTTTTAAGTAATATATATTATAATTTATTTTAAATGTTATCTTCAAAAAATACATACCTAAAATACAATTCCAGAATTTTTTTTATAATCTCCTTATTTATATTGATTTGAAAGATATAAAGCAAAAACAATTTACTCTAGTGGTAAGTTGTTTACAAAACACATGAATGACCCAAGTTCAACTCTAACAAATGTATTATTTTTAATAAAAAAAATTTAAAATTCAAAAATAACAAAAACAAAAACGAATTTTACAATTTATTAAAAAAAAATGTACATATTTTAATTAAAATGCCACATGTCATTTAAAAAAAATGCCACATAAATATAATGATGACATGGAAATATGACGTGGCATGCCTCCTCTTATATATAATGTATATATATATACTAGTGGCAAAACCCGTCCGATGGACGGGTATGACTTGTGCTTTATATTTTTTGGATTTAGTAGAGCAAATATATACTAAAAAGTAATTAAAAGTTATATGAAACGGATAAAATCTATAATTGATGTTACCATAATCCATAAAACGGCTAAAAGCAGGTAAGTATTTTGATTTTTGGTTTTTATTTGTAGGATTTAGTAGAACAATTATATACTAAAAAATAATTAAAAGTTAAATGAAACGGTTAAGAACTATAATTGATGTTTTCATAATCCATAAAACGGCTAAAAGACTTTGGTTTTTGGTTTTTATTTTTAGGATTTAGTAGAACAAATATATACTAAAAAGTTATTAAAAGTTATATTAAAGGGTTAAGACTATAACTGATGTTACCATGACCCATAAAACGGCTAAAAGGATGTAACTACTTTCTAACATTTTGTTCTAAACAATATTAATCATGAACATATTTTACATTTGATAATATTATTAACATTTATTATTATTATTTTTGTTTTTGTTAATTATGTTTATTTACTTATTGTATATAGGTGGTTCCAACTGATTTTTTCACACCAAATGCCTTTGCCATTGTTTCAATTGTGACACTCTTGTATGATTCAAGGAATTGAGAATAGACAAAAGTCCTTATATCTCTCATGTAAAAATGGAAGTGTGGATTCAAATAGCGGTCCAACTTAATATGCTTCGTGTTCCCATTTAAGTTGATTATGTGGGAAAATCCAATAAAAACTGCCCATTATGAGAGAAGCATAAGAAACTATTTTGCAGTCGCTAAATCTATTGGAATTAACCATGTATATTCCTAGTCAAGGAAATGAACCCATGTAGATATCATCATTAACATTAGGATTACTTTATATAAACCAGACATGTTTCATATAGGGATGTCATTAGTTTTTAATGAAATTATTTTGATATATGGCATATTTTTATGAAGAAGGGTAAAAATGGCTGGAAAGTATAGATGTTGAAAGAAAGGTCTGTAATCTTATTAATATGGTTGACATATTTCATTATAGCGAAAGAAGATGGGTAATGAAGTGTCCAAGGAATAAATTAAACAACGGTTGAAGAAGTACGAACATCGTAACATATTTATGTAGTGAATAAAGATCACTCACCAGGTTTTGAGGTTGTAAGGCCGTCAACTATAGACTGGGAATGGAAACAGAATCAGACATTAGGGTTCAAGTACATGGGTGAGGTTGCTGATGTGAAAAGGGTTTCTCTGGTGAGTCCAGTTATGATGCCCTGTCTGTCGTCACAATGGTGGTAGTGATAACGATGCTTGTTGGTATGTTAAGAATACAATATAAGTCTATGTATATCTATCTGGTAGTTCCAGTTTGTGGTAGTGAATGTTTGTCTTGATTAGGTTCCAATTGTTCGCCATAGTCTTAGAAGATAAACTGCAAAGGATCTTGTGAATACTCATAAAGAGAACTTTAATTGTTATAACATTGTTGTTATTCATGTTTGTTTTGATAATTGTGTAAATTTAACAATAGCAACTTTTTAACCACATCTATCATTTAATATCCAAAATACATTAGCATATATGCAGTAGTAAAGTAAATAGAACCTTAAAAATATAAGTTCATCACAGGTAATATTTTGTAGATATCTAACAATATAACGTTGATTTCGAAAATATTTTACCTGAATAAGAATTAATCATGAAAGGTTTTGCAGGCTAATTTTTTGGAATTATATTAAGACTTTAATATTCGACCAAAAATTGATAAACACAAACGCATCATCCACAGATTATAAGTTAAGACAACTTAAATTATAAGTATCCTAATCAAGTAACCACATACTAACTTGCCTAATTAACTGTTTTACATGTTAACCATACAAAACTATATTAGGAGACCTCAAATATAGGGACCTGATGTTGTTCACCACCACTATCTTGATTGTCAATACGGACAAGCTTGATACGCATCATCTTTTATTCCTCAAAACTACAGTCTTGGCCAAATTGATACCACCAGTTCCCGTCATCACCAAAGCTTTTATCATAAAAGGGTTAGTTAAGGAATAATATAATTTTATAGTAGCGGAATCTGTACCACAATAAATAAAACAAACATGTAAAAAGGCTTAATAAACTCTAACAAACTAATAGCTTTATGAAAATAAGTATCTAAGCTTTCCATACCTATAAGCTATAAATTAGTAAAAAGAAAAAAAAAATGAAAATCATAGGATTACATTTCCATCTTTTACAGATGTAGTTGTTGAACTTGTATGTTCGAATGGCTCTTTAAAATTGTGGGTGTCCTGCTGAAAACAAAAAGTAAAAGCAATACTCAACAAAATGATGACAAATACCCCTGTGATAAGCATCTCCAAACACCTTCCATGTAACAATTCCTGTTGAACACCTAAAAATAGGAAAAATATTCACTCACTAACTAAAATCAATACAATATGGGTAAAAGTAACGGAGCAAAGAATGAGGCCAAAACCATGTCAGTGGCCTACCAAGATTAGACCCTCCCTTCGCTGCCATATCCGGAAGCCAAATATTAGTCACCTGTAAAATTGCACCACATAGAAAGCAAAAAACAAAACCTTAAATTTCCATAAAATAATAGAAGTTTGCAAATTATTTTAGTGCCTACCTCACAATAAAAAATTGGTGCAGATGATAGTACATGATCAACATGTGCATCTTGAAGGAGGCTATAGTTACCTAGCCACCCTCCAATTTGTTGACATTGGCCAACATACATCATATGTCTTAAAAACGTGGGTGAAATTTCTTTGAAATTTTTAAACCTTCAAGCTTTTGAGATGCTCTCTTAAAAACATTGCTTGGAGATATGCTATATATTACAATTGAAGAAAGCCATTTAGGCCGATAAACCCTAGTATCCGTTTCATCTGAAAAAAATACAAAGTACACATATAGGCCATATTTCTTTACAATTCATCAAGTGAAGTAGCAAATTTGAGGACTTTCGTGTACCTTTTTACCTCAATCAATGCCCTTAGTTGCACTAAGAAAGTGATAATCAATAACTTTAGTACCAAAATTGTAGTGGTGCAGCTTCTGCTGCAATTGTTTTTCCAACTCAAGGTTAGTAACTGGAGTCATCATTATGCAGTTGCGGCTAGTTTTTTCTGTTAGGATGGTAAGCTTATTGGTGGAAGTCAAAGAAAAGAGCAACTTGATTACCTTGAAAATCACATTGATGTTCTCAAGCGCAGTAAGGAGAGCCTTTGTGGTACATTCATCTCCACCGCTACAGTGCGGCCTGTTGTGCTGCATAAAAAATGTCTCACTATTTATGAAATATATCAATAAAAAATACCAATCAATAACATGGAGTGAAATTCCTATAGACCAATCACTATCTCTTTGTATCATGTATATACAGTAGTGATAAATATACATTTCATTAGTATTAATGCATGAATATTTCATGTCAATTTATAGTTGTATAAATAACCCATGTTGACATTCAAAAGTCAAACTTAAACTTATTAGACAAAACAAAAGATCTGACATAACCCATATTATGAACGAGTTTGTTTGCAATGATATTATAATAGAAAAGTAGATGATCTTATGACAAAATTTTCCCCAAAAAAAGTATTACATTATATGGACACGGCTCAAGAGTAAAGATAATACTAAAACCCAAATTATATGTTGAGTCACTTGCGATTTTCATTAGTAACCGAAATTTCAAATAAAATAATTAAAAGCTTACATCTAAAGCCCTTTTGGATTCCTTTTCTTATCTGAATGATGACATGGTCGGAATGCGTATTGCAGGAAAGAACTAAATGCTCAAATCTTTGACCAAGTAGAGGTATCGCTCGACATGTAAGAACAATTTCAATGAAAGGACACTCGAATCTTTGACAATAACCACCTTAATTCATGTAAACCATACACTTTTTTTTTAACCGCATCTATCCCCTAGATTAAATAAAGAACCAATGTTCAAGACTACATAAATGGCGCACTACAACCATAGAAAACACATAATTTAACCCATGTCTAGATCAAACGCCATTTAAATAACATAAGGAAATCAACTAAAATAATATAACCTGCAAATTGCTACTTTTGTGAAGCCATTATTAACATATTCATAGTCCATAGTATTAAACTTAGTATACCATAAAGACTTGCGGAATTGCAGCTATTTACATCTTTGTAACAATTAGTCCCTTTTTTATAAGTAGCCTTTGTCACTATAACTTGCTACAGCTTAGCATCTCCTTGCAAAAATTAGAATCATAAAAGTGTACATACCAATCCAAAAGAGAAACCAATGAAGAGATGTATATATAGTAAAAGTATTAATATAATGCTTACATCCTCAGGAAGTTTTCCATATTTCAACGTTTCTCCATTTTGACATTGCCATGCCACTATCTGTCCTTTGTTAAATGTTCTCAGTGGGTGAAGTTGCACTTGCATTGCATCTTGTGGAAGTATATCCTTACCAAGAAAACCATCTCCACTACCGATTCTATCCATGGTACTTTCATCAGAATAAAGTTTAAGAATATTAATTATTGCAGTTACATGTGAGGATATAAGTAGTTCTGATTCACCAATGCACACATGCGACCGTTTCATATGCAATTCATAAGTCTCGAAATCACCTTCCAGGAACCTAAAAAACATGTATAAGCCCCTAAGTAGTATACCAAGTATCAACAATCTCGTTGATTATAGATGATTAACCTCTGTTAATCTTAAGCCGTTTATTCCATATTCTAATCCCATTTTGTAAGTATCTTTCGATGCGAATTGATCCAATGGAGCCTCCATCTATAATAGGAAATGAGTATATACACATAAGGATGTTGTTGTGATACATCGAAATGATTGAATATTGACTATTCAAGCTTTGATTCATAGAGGATGCTGAATTAATAGCATCCTAGAAAAAAATATTGATTTCCTTTTGACGCGGCTAATCCACAGTTCAAGCTTTGAGTCATAGACAATGCTGAATTATTAACAAAAGAAAAGCATCGGGATGCATACATCTCCCTCTGGAAGTGTTTTGCCAGGTTTTTTATTAGTGAATAAATCAATGAATATTTTGAATTCAAAACATGCAAGAAATTACATGATGAGAGTATGTTTCACTTTTTACAGGTGTAAACCCACGACAAAGAAAAGCACCGGAAGCACTAAAGCCACTCTTAGAAGTGCTTCACAAGGTTTATTGTTAATAAATTATTCAGATAACATTGTTACTTTAATAAAGTTTATAAGTAGAATATGTTCATAATTTTATAGGAGTAAACATGAAGGAGAGTTCAATGACTCTTACTAAAGATATGAATTCATTAAAATAAAATAACACCCAAAAGAATTGATAAACATTTGTACCTCTTGAAGGGCTTAAAATCCTTTTTAACTCCATTCCGATTTTATTTTTCTCATTTTTCGTCATCGGACACATTCTTTTTCTCCCAGTAATTTCTTATCATTCTCATGCTTGACTTATAAATATCATTGACATATTTTACTTTAGCAAAAGAAGGCCGGTAAAAAATGTCTAAGGAATAAATTAAGTAAATCAAAATCCTGAACATTATCTCTTTAAAGAAAATAGTACATATTAGTTGCCAATGGTGACCGATGCAATGGCAACCAAGGTAATCGTGGCCTAGACAATCATGACCTATGCACTGGTCACCCTGAAATAGTGATCTATGCAATGGTGATTGTTGCACTGGTGACCGATGCGATGGTGCCTTTTTTGCTCGAGCTTGAGGAGCTGAAAGACCTTCTTTTGGATCATCGGGTTTTAATGCCCAAACAGATTTCAGGTCTTGTGCATAACAATAATCATAAAACAGCTCTTCACCAGATTCAACACGTTTTTTTATTGGCATATAATGCCAACACAATGATCACCTCCCACTGTCAAAATCTGCATACCCCAACTTGTTTAGACATAAAATGATTTTAAGTGAATATAAGACATAGCAAAATTTGGCATAATAGTTTGGGTCAGCTAAATGGTTAGCTTAATTTCAGTTTCAAATGCATCATATAAAGAAACTGGTTGAGTTTCAAATGCTAATCATGTAGTGCACATTAACTCACGGGAACTTGCATACTGGTAATTTTCTGTTAATAGGTGTATTAATTTTTGTACATATGATTCATCTAAAAATGGTTGTGTCCCGTGTGCATTAGATAAAGTGGTTGTCTCATAAGCCTTCCTTCCTTTTATAGACCGTTGTCAGCATAAAAGAAAGAGCAGAGGCGCGTAATCTGTTATTAACCGTTTGTTAAAACAATGGCCAACTTTCTTTTGCCATTCTTAGTTGTATGCATATAGTTGGCATAAGCATTATCCAAAATCGGGGATGCATAATGGCATGTTAGTATGTGGGATAGTAAGAATGAATATACCTCAAAATAAGTGGATTTAAAAAACCAAAGGAAGATATACTTAGTGTCTCATCCTAGGCCTACAACAGGATGTAATGCTGGTTGCAGCAGTCATGTCCTGGTTAAGATGCCTACATTAAATGGTATGCTATAGTATACATGAGGCAGGTAGAAGAAGGCATAGCATGTAAAGAAAAAGATAGGAAAAAAATGCATTATGCTAAACCTGACGTATGCTAATCAGGAAAGACCTTGTTGGGGGGTCAGTCCATTACGTGATTGGGCTGTTTCGGTTCACTTGTTACAACTGCAGTAGTGCGGCGGGGCGTCGTTGTTCGTCGTTGATCTTCTCCTGATTCAAACCTACTCGCGAGTCGAACAATAATTTTATTTGACTGGTTTAGCAAAAGCATCAATCAAACTTTTGTCATGAAGTTAGAACAAATATATTATAATTGGTTGTAAGCATATCTGTTCAGAACTCCAAACATGTTTTCAAAGTAAACACATTATTTAGAGAGTTTTTAGTGAGCATATCAAGGTTTACTTAGCTGCTAAAATAAGTTATCCAAACAACCTCAATAACAGAAGGACCGGATTAATTAGCTATTGAAATATCTATCCAAACATACCCAAATAACAATAGGTAAGGGTGATTTAGTTGCTGGATTAAGATTAAGAACAACCCCAAACAACATGTCAAGTTAAACAACTGTTGAGATAAGCAATCCAAACAGCGCCTAATAAGCACGACTTAAGTTTAATTAGCTGTTGCAATAAGCTAACGAAACAACTCCTAATCAACCTATTATATCATTATTACGAACATGTTTTAGACAACCCATAATAAGAGAGAAAGCTATCCACATAAATCTTGATTATCGCAACTCGACGAAGTAGCATTCATCAAAGTAAAGGTGAATCAAGAACAATTTTATGTCGAATAAACAAAACCTATCACAACCTCGACCCATAAAATCTTACCTTAAAAATGAAGAATACGGGGCAGGTAGAGACATGCTACTGCTTGTTCGCCTTCAGGGCCTGCTATGTTTCTGAAGGTTAGATCAATTTTTTCTCCTTGTGACATGGCCTTGATTGCTTTTGGTAGTGCCATACAAAATTGATCTAGAAGGATATACAAACATTTTTTCCCTTATTAGTAGATTCTTAACCTGGACCTGCTGTGATGGGATAAATTTTAGTAGAAAAAAATGTTAGTACAAAGTGGCAGGATATACAAACATTTCTGAAAAGAACGTCAATATAATACTTACAATAAACATAAGAAATCGGGTTTCCTTAACAATCAACCCAACTTGTACCAGGATATTTTTGTATTCTTTCTGTAGTCATTAACTTTCTAAGCTGCTCTGGTCTGCCCCACACCCCAGAAGTGTCAGATATGCTTGCTAGTTGCACGTATGCATCCAAATTCTTTGGGTCAATCATTGTAATTTTCTCTGCGACTTTCTTACCCAAACCTGCGTCTTCGTGAGATGAACATCATCTTAAAATTGATGACCACACGCTTGCATCAACATCAAATGGCATATATGTCAGCACATTTATGTCTTCCTCAAGACGACCAACCCGTGCAAAAAGATCTATCATGCACGAGTAATGTTCGATCCGTGGTTCAATAAAATACTCATGTTTCATTGCATTGAACCATTTTAACCCCTCTTTAAATAAGTCACAGTGATCACACGCAGACAGAAATGCAGTAAAAGTAATATATGTAGGTGTGACACCTACTTTTATCATATCGTCAAATAAATTTAATGCTTCAGTTCCATACCTATTGACCATCTTTGTGTAAAAGGGTCAATATAAATAGCTCAGCCTGTGTCGGTTACTGGCCATCTGGTCTTTTTGCTTTCTGCAGTGGTTGAGCATAACAAATTATGTCATTGTGCCAGTATCTCTAGGAAAGCTCTTTAGCAACAGATATACGAATTTACCTCTTCCTCACGTATTCTAGCAAAGCTTTTAGTTCCTGAGGTGTGATTGAACTTTTTCTTTGCACGTTTGGCCTTATTCTTGGCACTAACACTCTGAAACAATGCATAAAAATATATCACTAACATTCTCCCATCCAATTTAACAAATACTGAAATAGTTCATCTATCTTAAGATTATTGCCCAACTTCCTATTTAAATATGACTGAGATAATATAACAGTATAATTGACCAAATATATAGTCTATAGTGAGATACAAATCTGATATCTATAAAACTTTAACTTACATCTTTTCGAACCTAAAGCTCCACTTCTTTAATATATCATGAGGGTTTTTGGATCAGCTTTCTCATAAGCCCACTTTAATCAGCGTATGTACTTTTCGACTTCAACTTATAGATTATTATGTCCATTGGCCACATTTTGATAAGCTTGTACGGTTAAAACAAACTGGGCATATCAGGTTTTGAAAACTGAAATAAACCAACGTGACATTATTATTAGCATCATTTGACTTTACCTTCCGTGCCGGGTGCCTTCCGGGTTACTCTCATTAACATTAAGTGATATATCATCTCTGCTAATAAAGCCATTAATGACATTGGGACATACTTTCGATTGCAGACCTTCTTTGGAGCTGTTAATAACTTGAAGTAACTTGTTCATGAAGTAGCATAGTCATTCCTGGGTTGAAATCTTTCTTTTGCCCCTAAACCAACAAATAAATAGGCATTAAGGAGCAACCATGGGATGTTATTATTGTACTTGCATAATTTACCCGGGTCCCAAAATAATATGAATAACGTCAATTCTGTAGTCGTGCATATCTAAGAAAGCTCTTCGAGCTCTTTCTAGATGGATGGTACACCTATTTCAGGCAATAATACCTTTATTAACAAAATCCTAGAGCCATTTATGTTGAATACACCAGCTAAGTATAGCAACGAACTCAAATATACAAACCAGTTACGTTTCAACCTACATGCTATGATCTAACCACTCGGGCATCCAAATCACCGAAAGTATCTAGTGGTCAAGGGGTTTGAATACATGTCTATAGATTGGTTTCCTGTTCTTATAAGTAAAAAATATCAGTCCTTAAGGTAAGCTTCCTATTCTGGTTTAATATACAATGCTGAATTCGAGTGTATGGTTTATACTGCTGCTGTAGTTTCAGAATATGGTCAATGGTAACCACTCAAGGGTGGCCAAGTGGCAAAAGGGCTTAATAAATTATGTTTCTTTCATATATGTGTATCTTTTAATCCCCACACTTACAATTTTAACTTATTTGGATGGATAGAAAGTGGCTTTGAAACAGGCCATTTATTTGAGCATCAATCGAGGGCTAGTGTACCAACCGCGCTCAGTGTGGAGCAAAGAATTTCATAGAATAGTACCTACC
Organism: Chrysanthemum makinoi; assembly: GCA_910596185.1. Lineage (NCBI taxonomy): Eukaryota > Viridiplantae > Streptophyta > Magnoliopsida > Asterales > Asteraceae > Chrysanthemum > Chrysanthemum makinoi. Next base: position 161,524,943 of record OU343220.1, read on the forward strand.
ATCCTGAGAATTTAAATTTTAAGAACATGAGCGCAACCATCATAGCGCGAGCCCAACCATAACAGTGTCTCTATCCTAATGTTCTTGGTAGTTGTTATATGCAATTCTTAACACCATATGTCAATTTTTCCTGCACATCCAACAAACACCTTAAATTCAAATGAATAAGCTCTTTCTAAGGGGGTGTTTTGCATTGGGAACTAAAAGTGATCATGTGATATCAGATAATTAAGTTTTACAAAACGTACTGTATATTTCACTTTAGTAGTCTCTTAGCGGGTGTTTAACATGGAATGACCTTTGCAGAACAAAATTGCATTGGAGGAAAGTTCAGAACATCACCTTTAGGAGATTCCAATGCATGTCTTCACACTACCTGAACAAATTCATTTTTAATAGTAAGATCAGGGTATCACATGAGCTAATACATAGAGTGATTAAAGAACAGAAAGAAATGAATGATAATCATATAAAAGGGATTAAAACTTAATAAATTATATGTCATTACAAAGTATATGCTTTTAGTTCAAATGCAAAAAAAGCTTTTTTATACACAACGTGTGTCGTTGAACTTGTGTATTCACTATCTCTATCACAAAATATAATCTCCAAACCCCTCTTGCTCTTGATCCTTAAGACAGCGATATATAGTTTCCCATGAAAGAAAACCGAATGCATGTTCACATGAGGTTCTCCACTTATGTATAAGCTCTCTATCTAACCAACTTCTCTTGAATGCATGTTCCTGCTCTTTAGATTCTATAGCTTTGTTTTGTTATAGAGAGCAGGAAAATCCTATTAGAGAACCTCACAAATTGATCTTGCATTTTCAATAATTGATTCTATAACCATTCACACACACACACACACACACACACACACACAAAAGTTAATTCTATTTATAGGTATATTAATGAAGCAACTTTCATGAACTAAAAATAATGCATAATTCTAAATTATTTATATGACTTTCGACCCATTTGACCCATTAGCATTTTTTTAATGTTACCCATTCCACCCGTTAGCAACTTTTTTTTATGTTAAGCATTTAACCTGTTAAATATCAAATATTACACAAACCGACCCTTTCAATAGTAAAAGAATCGAAATTGCCAACTCTAATTTTCTGTATTATAATATCTTAGTCAAGATTAGTACCTTTACGGCTCTCATAGCCATTCTATGTCTTCTTTAACTTCATCTTCTAACAATGCTTCGTACCTAGCTACTCACGCGTTGGGCCGTCGTTTCACGTCCTAAATAATTGCACACTATTTTTTTCGATGGTCAACTATCAAAATA
>OU343220.1:161526344-161762253 GCA_910596185.1 Chrysanthemum makinoi
TCATGGATTTCAATTATGATGTCAGTGATTAGATGTCGAATGGATTTTTATGCTTTTGGGTTTGGAAAAAGCTGGGCATGTTCATGTAGTTGTTTGTCTTAGTTGGTTATCTAAAATAAAGTCTGTGTTTGGTAGGTTTGCTGGTGTAGGTTGTGTATCAAGTATGTAATTGTAGTTGTTGGATGTTAGTGTTTATGTACTTTCAGTCTCTGTACGTGTAGTATGTTAATATAAGTGTTGGTTTTTATGTATGATTAAATTGTTGTTGTGGTTATTTGTTTTGTTTGAATCTTGTGTGTTAGATATGATGGGGACTGATTTGTGTTGAGTATTACACATGGTTTGTCGCCGCGTTTGGCGGTTTAAGGTTGGCTTATGATCACGGCACCATTACTCGTTTGTATATTAGGCGAATGTGTGTAATTACTTTGTAATACTGATAGATGCAATTTGTTAGGATTCATCAAAAATATTTTCAACGTGTTAGAATTAAAATTTTGCACATTTGAATTTTACTTTCACATGTGAAAAAACAAAAAATAATGTTTGCATTATTAGGTCTCAATAAAGTACCCAGATGCACAGATGCAAACAATATCCATCTATACCCTAAGCGTCCACACTGAGATGTTTATAATCCGCAAACAACTTTTCCCAGAGGAACAAGGTGGCACATCTGAACCAGAAGCTAAAAAGGCTAAAAAAGAATGATGGCATAAACATTCACCGGTTTGTTTCTCCTTAATATAAGATAGTTAAACTAAATAGGCCAATGTAAAAGACTTTAGGTGTAGGGTATGTACAGTAATCACTGCAGATCAGTAATCTCTAAGGTATCGAACAATGTACATAGACCAACTAGGTAAATCACAAGGCTGTAAAAAGGCAGGCTAAGCCATGCCATTTTCAATCAATGTAAACAATCGTTAGTACATATTACTATCACATATCTACATAATGCCATGAATTCTATACACAAATACAAGGAAAAAAATCCAAGGGAAACACAGCAACATAACTTCAATTGAATAAAACTTTTACACAGATACCGCAAACACAAACTATCACACACCAGAAACTAACCAAGCACCACAGCAGGCTAAACTATCACTAACTAAACAGGCGATAAAAGTAGCTACACTTTAACTTCACATTATGCTTGAAACTCACGATCCTTGATCTCACACAAACAAACACTTGACAAAGACAATAAACCATTACAGTGCACGAATACTGATGATGTAGCCCACTGCAGCTCGAAGAGCGGTATGAGCCTCACGAAGCATTCGCTGAAACGTAACCTGTTTAAAATGCTCATGTGCCCGCACCTCCCTGAGAAATGTAACCGAATTCGCCACAACCGGATCATGCCGTTCCTGAAGAACCTCCTTGATCAAGTCACCAAGGTACCTGATACGTGCAGCAATCTCGAAGCAACGCAGACGTACCATAGTCTCCCATTCACGAGCAACAATAACTTCCCTTTCGAAAAAAAGGCACATCTGATCCTGGAGTGCATCACTATCGCACGCAAAACCAAGTTCTGCAAGACAACCAGGACGTGACATATCAGCCACAACAACTATATCATTCAACAAGAGCAAACACAACTAAACACAAGGCACATGTAACATTTATACAAAAAGAAAAGGGACAATCCATAGACCACTACCAACAGTATAAGCCACTACAAAGTCCTATCCCAAAAAGCATCATAGAAAAGTTTAGACGCACAGAGTCGTGCACAATTGAATAGAAAAACTGAAACCTGCCAACACAGTCTAAACCACTACAAACACCTTACCACACAAAAAATAGATAAAAGAATAAAACATATATAGGCTAAAGATACTGATTTTCCATTACCATAGACAAACTTACAATAGTTTCCTTACATCAGATGGATTATCCTACACAAAACAAAATGGTACCCTACTAAAGGGTACATGCATCAAGACACAGTACATAACTTTATAAAAGCATTACTAATAATACTAACCAACCATGCCTAATCCAACTAATAAAAGCTGCAAACAACCCATCAACCAAGCAGCTCGAAAAAAACCACCAACAAAAGCCACAGACCACTAAACTAATCCGACATCCCCTCATTCTGCTCCATTAGCCCAACTTGCCTCTCCTTCACTGCTATCCCATCACGCACCGCATCCAGAAGGGCCACCAGAGCAACCAACGTGTCCCTATCAACACGTTGCAATTCCACCAAACCTTTTAAACCATCTACAGCTTCCCCAACGAAAGGCCCATACCCGTGGGTTTCCATAATGGTTCTCTCCCTTTTGTGAACCTTGCGCTCCAGCTGGTCACGCTCCTCTTCCAAACGATTCAGCAAACTCCGATCTTCAGTCACCTCACAGCTAAAGAGGAACTTAAAAGCAGTGGCAAGGTCAGTGGAACCACAAGCCGCCAAGAGTTCTTGAATGTTTGGCTTCCCTGCCATGGTTAGATGATCGACAATTGAGAGAGCAGTAATAAAAAATTAGGTAGGTCAAAAACGAATGGACCAAATACTATTAGTCAACACATTAATATGAAAGTCCCAAAAAAATCCATATAGTTTAAAAAAATACAAAAAAATGTTAATTTGGTAAGTGTTTCGTGTGACGTGAAAATATCATAATGTAATTGCAAAAGGTTGTAATATGCGATAATTCAACTCAAATAAAAATTCTTAACATGTATCAAAGAATATATAAAAACATTTTAATGAAACTTAACCTTGATAAATGACCACTTGCACAATTTCATTTTTATAAATTATTTGTAAAAGAGGTAATGAAAAAGTTTGAACATGAGACGAATAAGTATATCAGTTTGTTTCGAGTGTAGTCGATGTAGTATTCTCAATCACTGTATACTAACTATTCAGTTTTACACTTAAACCAGGTAAAAGTAATAGACACTGATTATCATCGGTAATCTTTTACGATCAAAGAGACATCATGAACCTTAAAACTTAAAACTTAATTTTAATTACTGACGACCACATTTTTATGATTCAAACAATATAGTCGGATACCCTCGTTTAGTTCCTACGCTGTCTCGTTTTGCCAAAATTGCAGTTGCGAGTTATTATATTTTGAAGAGTGTTAAGAGTCGTTTTTGAAGTACAAATTTTTTCTCTAGCATGATCTCATAAGGACGGTAACTTACTGTTTTAACAAAATGTGGTAAATTATCAAAAATCCAACCAGAAATGCTAATCAAACAACAATGCGACCTTACTAAAATAAATCCCTGTCATCGGACTTAATTTTCATATCCAACAACAAAACAAACAAAACAAAATACAATAAAATATGTTATGTTTTCATCCGCCTCAACGGCTCCAACCACCAAAACACCCACATATGTATGCTTAATTATTATGGTTAGCTAATTAACTTTTATTTTTGGTCTTAAAAATTTTAATACTACTATTTAAAGTTTCCTAAATCCTTTATAAAGGAGTATAGAAGAAGACAAAAAGTTAAAATAAAAATGTATGTAAATTATATTTGAAAAAAAAGACTTTTAAAATCTAAATTACAAAAATATACAAACAATCCAAAGCAAAAATCATTATCAAAAAAAGATCATCATCATGAAAGTTAATTTTTTGATGTTAAATTACAATTTTTTAGACAACCCAAGACAAAAATATAAATTATAAAAATATACTACACCACAATATTAAACCCAGAAAAAAGAAACAAATATATACCAACAAATACAATTTTTTTATCTAACAAATACAATTTTTTTTAATCTTTTCAATAATCTTACAAGACAAAGAGTAAGAAAATCTAAGGGTGTGTTTGTTTTGTTTCAAATTAATTTCAAATTAAGATAATTTATTTTGTTTTGTTTCAATTTTAATTAGCAATTTTATATTCAAGAGGTTAATATTTTTATATCTATACTACATAAAATAGAAAAATGGTCTACAAATAAAAAATTGTAAAAGAAGAAAGTAAAAGTAAATTATATTTTATTTTTAATGTTAAGCAACACTTTTGGAATGTCAAACTAAAAGTGAATTATCAAATGTTACAACCGTTTGCAATTACATTTTTGATATTTTTTCACGTTCTATTTAGAATGTTAAGCAAAACACTTTCCATTATATTTGCATATAATACCCTTTTTTTAGGTTTAAATTTAATTGGATTTTTTTTTATATTTAATTGGATTTTCGGTTGAGCCAAAGAGATTTTACTTTTTCGAGGCTATTACCTATATATCCTTGGAAATATGAAATTATGGGCTAGAGAAGTATAAATATGAAATTATGGTTACTCTTTTTTTTAGGGGAATTGATACTCACACCACTTTTTTGATGCATGCACCACATTTTGTGCATTACAGTTTGTACCGTACAATACTGTAATGCGCAGAATGTGGTGCATGCATAAAAAAAAGTGGTGTGAGTATCACCTCTCTTTTTTTGAGTGATTTTGGATCCAGCCAAAAAGAACCTTTTTTACAAAGTGACATAAATAAATCCATGTCACACTAAAACAACAAACCGAACCACACGTGTTAACAAATATCCAAATCACCAACGCTCCCTAGATTTGTATATCACATATCTTCACTTGTACATTTCCCTCACTTTAGTCAATCCAAATCTGAATTAAAAAGAATTCCCACAAATTATTCACATATTTTAATCCATCCTAAAAAGTTTATTATCCAAATAAACAAAAATTTTCATCATTCCAAAACCACCGTCATCCCAAAACCACAGTACATTTTTCCAAAACCACCGTCATCGGTTTTTGACAAAAACCCCAAATCGATTTTTGAACCCTAATTTTATGGATGAAAAACAAGATTCATCGGTTCAAAGTTAGTTTCCTCTTACACATTATTACTATTGCTTGTTTTAGTTTTTGTTATTAATCATCTATTTGTTGTTCAGAATTTCTATGTTACGAGAGAAGAAGAAGAAAGAGTATCGCTAGAAAGAAGAAATATACACCAATTGTTAATGGTAAACTTTTTTATAATTATGATTTTATTTATTGTGTAATGATTATTGTAAAAGTATAGAAATAACAATTTATTTATTTATTTATTTTTTATAGTTTTTTGAATATATTAGTATCCATACAAGGGTGTTTGGCAATAAGTTTTAGTATAAGCTAAGTATTTGAATTCTCAAAAAAACATATGTGTACAATAATGTTTAGGTGTTTGGCAATAAGTTTTAGAATAAGATAAGTTTTGACTTTTGTTGTGTACTAACTTCAGAATGAGTTTTTTTAATCTTTGGTGCTATTAACGGTGGAGATGTGTATTTGTCGCGAGAGGATTGTTGGAGGTTGAAGAAGTGTGACGAGGTAGAATAAAAGTGTATTTGGTTTAATGTTTGTTTGAGATTGGATTATGTTTGTTTGAGATTGCTAAGGTGATGAAATTGAGGTCTATGCCTAAATGTTTAGATTGCTTAGTTTTAATGAGTTTTTACTTTGTTGTGTTTTTGTTTGCTTTTGAATGGTGTTTACTGTGGTTTAGGATAAGTATAGGTGCTCTTGTATGTTAGTATTTCGTACTAGTACAGTTTTGGACAAATGCCGCTTGCATTATTGATCTCTTTTTTTGTGATGAAATTCCCCAATACTAGTTTGTTTTCTTAGTTTTATAATTTTGTGAGTCTGAGAGATTAGGTGTTTTTTTAATGTTGTTTTTGTTATGTTTGTATTAATAAACAAATTTATTAATTGTTTTTATCTTATTATAAGCTTATACTTTGTATTTATTTTATAGATAACGAAAAAAAAGGAAGTCATTCAACAAGAAAGTCTACTAGTGGTGATTCTGGTAAAAAACTTTAATCTAATTTTAGTTTCTGTTAGATTATAGAAGTTACATAAAACTAATTAATTTTTCTACAGATGAAGAATCATATTTAGATTTTATATCTTATAATTTTATATCTTATAATTAATTTTTCTACTAATTAATTTTGTTTATATCTTATAATTTTATAGATTATAGAAGTTACAAAAAACTAATTAATTTTTCTACAGATGAAGAATCATATTTAGATTTGGATAATGCTGTTAGTACAGATTCCGATAGTGATGATTCTGGTACATAAATTTAGTCTATAATTTTATTTTAATTTAATAGATTTTTTTTTTCTAAATTTGCATTATTATGATTTAAATTTTGTTTTGTTTTTTTTTTTTCAGATGAAGATTCGGATTTCAATATGGATAATGTCATTAAAGGTAATATAAAATTTATTCACATGTGAAAAACTTAAAAGTGTAACTTAAAATCAGCACAAACCAAAACAGTTTTTGAAAACTTTTTTTGAATTTTTTTTCATCACTTGTGAAGATTCTATTTTACAAAAAAATTCACATCTGACGAAATTCGTCATGGTATTACATTTTTTTTAGTCACATGTGAAATTCTATTTTCGAAATATTTTAAGAGAGGAAGACCAAGAGAAGTCTACTGGTGATGATTCTGTTAAAAAACTTTAATCTAATTCAATGATTTTGTTTTAGCATTGTCGTCATATCATTTTATCATACATTTTGCAATACACTATGTTTTAATTTGAGTTTCACTATTTTCTTCACTCGTAGTATCCTTATTAACACCTTTCGGTTATACCTTTTGTTGAAAAACAACTATTTCCTTTCTACAATAACATTTTTTCAGATTATTTTGTCGTGACAGCCTAACACTAAACCATGCTTTCTTAGCATAGTTTTCACATGTGAAAATAGTATAACTCATATTTTTTAGTATGCATATAGTTAATTTTTCACAAGTGAAAAATATATTTTATAAATAGTTTTTATTTTATTTTATAGATAAGGCAAAAAAAGGAACTGCTGGTAAGAGAGGAAGACCTAGAGAGAATACTGGTGACAATTCTGGTAAAAAAACTTTAATCTAATTCCATGATTCTGCTTTAATATTGTCATCATTTCATTTTATCATACACTTTTCAATACATTCTGTCCTTTGTAATACTTGACATTTAAAAATAAAATAATTTTTTTCAGATGAAGATTCAGATTTAGATTTGGATAATGTTGTTAAAGGTAATTTAACATAAACTAATTTTGTTATTTTAAAGTATTTTTTTTATTGAATTCAAATTAATTAATATAACATTTTATTAAACGTATTTAATATTTACATGATACTTAAAATTATATATCCTTTTTAATGCAGTTGCTTCTTCTACACCAAAAAAAACCAGTGATTATACAGAAGACCGAAATTTTCCATCAGTTGTTAGTACACATTCTGCTACTGACGATTCTGGTACATAAATTTAATCTATAATTTTATTTTAATTTAATAGATATTTTTGTTCGTTTTTTTCTTTTTTTTTTAATTTTTTTTATTATTATTATTTTTTTTCAGATGAAGATTCTGATTTCAATACAGATATTGTCATTAAAGGTAATATAAACAACTATTTTCTATTTTGTTTTATTCTGATTTAGATTGTATCATTATTAACACCTTTTGGTTATACCTTTTATTGAAAAATAACTATTTCCTTTCTACAATACCACTTTTTCAAATTATTTTGTGTTTACACGCTAACACTAAACCATGTTTTCTCAGCATAGTTTTCACCATATTTTTAAGTATAAATATTTTTAATTTTTCACAAGTGAAAAATATATCTTCTAAATAGTTTTTATTTTATTTTATAGATAAGGCAAAAAAAGGAACTCGTTCTTCAACTTCTGGCAAGAAAGTAAGACCAAGAAAGACTACTCGTGATGATTCTGGTAAAAAACTTTAAACTAATTCCATGATTCTGTTTTAGCATAGTCATCATATCATTTTATCATACATTTTGCCATACATCCTTATTAACACCTTTCGGTTATACCTTTTGTATAAAAATAACTATTTCCTTTCTACAATAACACTTTTTCAGATTATTTTGTCTTGACAGCCTAGTTTTCACATGTGAAAATAGTATAACTCATATTTTTTAGTATACATATTTTTACTTTTTCACAAGTGAAAAATATATCTTCTAAATAGTTTTTATTTTATTTTATAGATAAGGCAAAAAAATGTACTCATTCTTCAACTGCTGCTAAGAGAGGAAGGCCAAAAAAGACTGCTGGTGATATTTCTGGTAAATAACTTTAATCTAATTCCATGATTCTGTTTTAGCATAGCCATTATATCATTTTATGATACATTTTGCCATACATCCTTATTAACAGCCTAGTTTTCACATGTGAAAATAGTATAACTCATATTTTTTAGTATGCATATTGTTAATTTTTCACAAGTGAAAAATATATTTTATTAATATTTTTTATTTTATTTTATAGATAATGCAAGAAAAGGAACTGATTCTTCAACTGCTGGTAAGAGGGGAAGACCTAGAAAGACTACTGGTAATGATTCTGGTAAAAAACTAAATCTGATTCCATGATTCTTCTTTAGTATTGTCATCATTTCATTTGAAATAAAATAATTTTTTTACAGATGAAGATTCAGATTTAGATTTGGATAATGTTGTTAGTACAGATTCCGCTAGTGACGATTCTGGTACATAAATTTAATCTATAATTTTATTCTAATTTTGTATTACTCTAATTTAGATTGTATCGTTATTAACACCTTTTTGTTATACCTTTTGTTGAAAAATAACTATTTCCTTTAAACAATACCACTTTTTCAGATTATTTTGTGTTTTCAGGCTAACACTAAACCATGTTTTTAAGTATACATATTTTTTAATTTTTCACAAGTGAAAAAAATATCTTCTGAATAGTTTTTATTTTATTTTATAGATAAGGCAAAAAAATGTACTCAATCATCAACTGCTGGTAAGAGAGGAAGACCAAAAAAGTCTGCTGGTGATAATTCTGATAATTCTGTTTTAGCTTAGACATCATATCATTTTATCATACATTTTGCCATACATCCTTATTAACATCTTTCGGTTATACCTTTTGTTGAAAAACAACTATTTCCTTTCTACAATAACACTTTTTCAGATTATTTTGTGTTGATAGCCTAGTTTTCACATGTGAAAACAGTAAAACTCATATTTTTTAGTATGCATATTGTTAATTTTTCACAATTGAAAAATATATTTTATAATTTTTTTTTATAGATAAGGCAAGAAAAGGAACTGATTCTTCAACTGCTGGTAAGAGGGGAAGACCTAGAAAGTCTACTGGTAAGAGAAAGAGGAAAACTAAGGACAATGATGATCATTTTAAACCAAAGACAAAAAAAAAAGAAAAGTAAAAGATAATGATAAAATTCCTTCTATTAGAACAAGGACAGCACCAACTGCTCTGTTTCTGCAATAAGCATTTTAAATGCTAAAAGGCAAGAGTTTTAATAGAAATGGGTTTTGGAGGTTTTGTTGGGATGATGATTCACGATATCCCCGGGTGTTTAGGATATTATGTTATTTCTAAGTTAGATGTGGAAGTAATGAAATTACCATTAAGTAATGGTTATATAGATGTTACAGAAAGTAAGGTACATGAAGTTCTTGGTATTCCTATAGGAAGAATGTCATTAGATTCCTTGAAAGAAAGAAAGGCAGATGATCCTTTTATCCAAGAGTGGTTAAATCAATTTCCTCTTAAGTCTGGGAAGAATGACATCCGACCAAATGATATAACGGATGTTATAGTTTCAACAAATGATTGTGGGAAGTTGTTTAAAATGAATTTTTTGATACTCTTTGCAAATACAATGGGGATGTGTGATACACAAGGAGCTTGTAATTTGAATATTTTGAAGATTATAAATGATGATGTCCTTGAGAAAGTTGAAAGTGTAAATTGGTGCAAATATATAATAGATTGTTTGGCTCCAAGCATAAAAAAGTGGGATTACAGACTTTCCAACTACTTCACAGGTCCAATCACTTTTATGACCGTAAGTAATCACTCATTACATATAAATTCATTTATAGCTTATTTCACTTATATGAATTTATTATTTACGTAAATTTTTTAATTTGTAGCTCTTATATCTTGATTCAACAAGTTTCCTGTTTCTCGTCAAAGGCCAGTAATTAAAGAATGGAAGACAATTTTAATGAAGTATAGAGAGAAATTAGAACTCGAGGCTGGAGGTTTTGGATTATTACCGAAACAAGACGATGTTTTCACGGGTGGCTTAGAGTTAAAGGTATTTTTTTCTTTAATGCATCTTATGACTACCAGCAGCGAAGGAACTTCTATCAGCAGAAGTTAGAAGTTAGAACCGTATATTTACTTGAGTTACAAGTTAGAACCTTTAAGTAATCAAATTAGTATCTTCCAGGATTTTGCTGATTTGGTTAACAAACACAATTTTTGATTTTTCAGGATTTTGCTGATTTGGTAGAGGAAGATGATGATTTGGTAGAGAAAGGTGATGGCAATGTTCCAGTTGATATGAAAGGGAAAGGGATTATGGGAGATCATGATATTTCAATGAATGAAACTTCAGTCAATTCAGATGATGAAAGTCAGGTAAAATTTAAATCCATTTGATTTTTATAAAAATTTATAGATTTTTTTCACATGTGAAATTAAATACTGTCACATGTGAAAAGTATTTTTTCTTGCTTTATTTTTTAATAACTTATTATTTTCACATGTGAAACTATCTTTAAATTTTTATTAATGCTAATTTTTTAATTATTAGGGAAATGATCACTGCTTTGAGATATTCCATCATAAAAAAAATATGAATGAAGAAACTGGTACTAGCCGAGCTATGTCACCAATTCAAGAATCTGAACCAAGTGTTCTACAAGCTAGATCACCAATCATTAAGGATACGGTTGAAGATAAAGAAGAAATGATCACTGAAAACATTCAAGGTGGGTCTCCAATTCAAGATTCTGCACCAATTGTTCTTCAAGTTGAAAACAGTAAAGGTGAAAGTAAAGAAGTTGTAGATTCTGCACCAATTGTTCTTAAGGTAAAATTTAAATCCATTTGATTTTTATAAAAATTTATAGATTTTTTTCACATGTGAAACTAAATACTGTAACATGTGAAAAGTTTTTTTTTTGCTTTATTAATTTAATTTTCACATAATTATTAGGGAAATGATCACTGCTTTGAGATATTCCATCATAAAAAAAATATGAATGAAGAAACTGGTACTAGCCGAGCTATGTCACCAATTCAAGAATCTGAACCAAGTGTTCTACAAGCTAGATCACCAATCATTAATGATACGGTTGAAGATAAAGAAGAAATGATCACTGAAAACATTCAAGGTGGGTCACCAATTCAAGATTCTGCACCAATTGTTCTTCAAGTTGAAAACAGTAAAGGTGAAAGTGAAGAAGTTGTAGATGTTTTTGAAAGCAAAGAACAAGTGAATGAAGATCTCGTGTTACATTCTGATACAAATAAATTTATTGAGAAAGATTTCCAGATGCATGAAACTCAGGGAGGTGAGCGTGAAGATTTTTTCAAAGACTCACAAGCTGATAAAGTAGAACATGCTGATAAAGAAGACACACAAGCTGATAAAGAAGACACACAAGCTGGACCATCAAGTGTTCTTCAACATTCTCAGGTGGATGTTCAACATTCTTCAAAAGAAGTAGAAGATAAAGATCAAATGAGCATTGAAAAAATTCAAGCTGGGTCACCAATTCAAGATTCTACTACTTCCAAAGAAGATCTCCCAAAAAATTGTAAAGCTGAAAGTGAAGAAGTTTTAGATGTATTTGAAAACAAAGAACAACTGGATGAAGATCTCGTGTTACATTCTCATAAAAAAACAAGAAAAATCTGTTGGTGAGCAAGATTTAACAGTGACTGAATCTGTTGGTGAGCCTGAAACTCAGGGAGGTGAATGTGCAAAATTTTGGAAGACTCAGGAGTGATGCAATATGAAGCACAAGGTGTATTGCTTGATAGTGTTGAAACTACAGAAAATAACAAAGCAGAAGATGCTGATAAAGAAGACACACAAGCTGGACCACCAAGTGTTCTTCAACTTGAACCTGAAGTTGATTCTCGGAAAACAGTTCAAGATTCTCAGGTAGATGTTCAAGATTCTTCAAAAGAAGCAGAAGATAAACATGAAATGAGCATTGAAAAAATTCAAGCTGGGTCACCAATTCAAGATTCTACTACTTCCAAAGAAGACCCCCCAAAAAACAGTAAAGCTGAAAGTGAAGAATTTTTAGATCTATTTGAAAACAAACAACAACTGGATGAAAATCTCGTGTTACATTCTGATAAAAAACAAGAAGAAACTGTTGGTGAGCAAGTTGAGATTATTAAAGACTCGGAAGTGATTCAACGTGAAACTGAAGAAGTTTTAGATTCTCAAATAGCAGTTGAAGATTTTCTGGTAGATGATCAAGGTTTAGTTTATTCAAAAACTTGATGATTTGTGGATTATTATGGTTTGTAATAATATTATTTATTAAAACTTTTTTTTTAAATTTTCAATTATTTATTTTTGCATATTTCAATTATATTATTTTTACAATTTTCAATTATATTATTTTTAAAATTTTCATTTATCACATGTGAATAAACATAGAATTTTGTAATTTTATCACAATTTATAATATTTTTCACATGTGAAAAAATATTAATTTAAGTTTACTTTTTTTTATACATTAATCATGTTTATAACAATTAATATTGTTTTTTATTATATATTTTTTTGGCAGATTTTGGATATTCTGTGGATGATTTAAGTTATGCTGATGTTGATATATATAATGGACCAGATCGTCTTTCTCCTTTTCAGTATAAACCTGTAATCCTAAAAAGCCTCTTTCAGAAGATGAACAAATTGTTGCTAATACATTATTTGCAATGACAACGCCTAAATGGTAACTTTATTTTAAAAAAAAATTAATATTTCAGAAGTCCTTTTATCTATTCAATATTGACTATATGCTAATCTTATTTATTTTATTTTTTTCAAATATTACAGGGAACCAATTTTTAAAAGTGAAAGTGGCCATTGTTTAACTCATGTTGATATGGAAACATTAACCCCAAGTTTGGAATTGTCAACGAATGTCATCGATATATGGTCAGAGATTCTCAATGTTTTGGAATTATATAAAGAAGATGATACGTTACCATCCAGATTTTTCTTTAAAATATCTGTGATTGTAAGTAATTTTTTTATATATAACTATATATATTTATAATATTTATCATATTTAAAAACAATAATTTCATTATTTATTATGCATAATCCATCATACTTTATTGAAAAGCATACTGATCAGGAGAAGTTACAAGTGTTCACAAAAAGAATTAAAGAAACTTTTAGAAATGATGAAAAGCATCTTATGTCATTGAAAACATTTGATATGGTATGTTTTTAAATTTTTTAAAAATTCAATAACTAATGTATAGTTGATATATAAATTTAACAAATTTTTTAAGCTGCTTTTATTTTTACTGCAGCTTTTCTTCCCTGTTTGTCATGAAGGACACATGTATCTTATATGTGTTGATTTCAGAAATGGTTCATTTAAAGTTATTGACAATAGTGCCAATGGACCTACTTTCAGTAAAAGATATTATGGCATTCCTGAAGAAATTGTAAGTATATTTATCCCTTTTATTCACATGTGAAATTTTAGATGCAAACATTAGTCGTTTGTTTACACCAATCCTTATCATATTTCCTACCAATTATTAAATACTGCTCATCAGTAGCGTTATTCGACTATCGTCCCAACTGTTTTTATATGTGTTTTATAATAATTCGTACTAAAAATATATTTTTTTTCTTATTAATTTGTTTTGTAGAAAAAAGTTCTTGTTGCCTATTTAGATCATATTAAACATCCAAAGTCTGAAGATATTAGAAATACAAACCCATCAAGGATGCAAATGAAATGGAGGACGAAGAATAATCATGTGGATTGTGGTGTTTTTTTAATGCTTCATATGGAAAGTTATAACGGTTTAAAAAATTGGGATTGTGGTCTTTATCTGGAGTCTCATAAACAAAGTATACAACTGAATTTATTGCGATCAAGATTTGCTGCGAAGATTTTATTGTCTGACCTGAATTTGTTAAAGAATAAGTTTTTGAAGTTGGTTCAAGAATTTGAGGATAAATCAGAAGATGAAAGGAGGAAGATGATTCTATATGCTATTGCTAATAGGGATGTACGCGAAAAAAGTGATTGAAACTTAGAGGAAAAATGATTTCGATATATTGGCCAAAAAGTTTTATTGTTTTATAGTTTACAGCAGCTTATATTTGTAAAAAAAAGTTATAGTTTATGTTATGCAAACTTTATCATTTTTATATTTGTAAAAAATAGGTTATAATTTAATAGTTTAATGAATAAATTTAGTTTATCATCATTGACTTGACATATTTGATATTTTATTACATCAGTATTTTTGAAATTTTCATATGTGAAAATATTCTCAAAGTTGAAATATTGAATTTTTGACATTGATTAGTTCACACTTGTGGGAAAATTTAATGCACTTGTCGGATTAGTTCACACTTTGTTTACAAATGTCAAGTATCCTCTATCTTTAAAGTATCCTGTATCTGTAAAGGTTATGCAGAAAATGCTAGAACTGAAGTTGGAAATTCCTGCTGATATGGTAGGAAATGACAGCAGAGCAACTGATTGGCTTTCATTGTTATCCTGCTTTGCTCATAATCACCAACATCCTATAGACATGGGTGTAGACATTGTTAAAGCTAGGAGATTAGTTATGACTTATGAGTTTTTGATAGTTTGAGATGGCTATGTGTAAGATATTGGATTTCACAAACACTCTAAACCATGATCAAAGTAGGCGTATAAGAATGTTAGAGAGAGAGTTCTAGTGAGAGAAAGGAAGAGAGTTGGGAACTATAGTGAGAGAAAGAAAATATTATTATGAGCTCCAACTCTCTACCTTGAAAGGTAGAGAGTATTTATAGTCTTACATAAAACGCCACACAACGGGTGTGGATCAGGCATACAGTGGGTAAAGACCCGTCCGTCCTCCACGGTGTTACTAAACTAAATACTACTTAACATAAAAGTACTATGACTACGAGCTTACTAACGATTACATATACTTGAGGTGACCGACTCTTTAATACCGGAATTTCTAATTCCTAACAATCTCCCCTAAGGGAGGTCACCTCAAACATATACTAAAATGACATTGAATACAATCGGATATTACATTAACAATTGATCTTGCATTCTTGATGTAGTACTTTGCTCGGAAGCTCGTAGTCATTGATTCCACTCATTGCATGTTTGGTTAATCCAAGTGGAGGTCTTTAACTGATCCACGTGATAATAATGTTGAGCCAGCTTTTGAGATCATCATCTAATAGAAAATCTCTGATACATCCATTGTGGTGTTGGTATTATGTGATGTTGTGACTTTCGGACCGACATGCTCACATTCTGGATCATGATATCTTCTCATCGAGTAGCGAAGCATTCGTTGATTCATGATATTGGCGGCAGCGTAGCGTAAGCATGGAGTTAGAATATCAGAGTCATTGATGCACCAATCATGATTTCTTTTGAGATGAATGTGTTAGGTGAGCATGCGGCTATGGATTGACCGCTTCATTCCGATCACCGCGAACGCCGGGTGTACCCGCATACAACAGTTAGCAATAAAGCGCACGAAAGTGTCTTTGATCACTTTCGATGAATTGAGGTACACGCCCACGGTTCCCGTTGATCGCATACAAGTACGCCTGTGATCGTATAATTCAAGAATTTCCTTGACAGGGTTTTCGCAAATGCTCTAGCTGTTCTCAAACCGTAACGTCTCAAAGAAGAAAACACGGAGTGAGTGAACCAGCGAATAATTTACGTCCATCGATTGATGAAAAGATAATTGAAAAACAATCGTGTATTGCTCAATAGAAATTGTTTTTGCAATATAACGAAGGTTTTAATGAAAATCAATTATCAATCATAAAACACCTTTTGATTTGAAAAATTAGTACACGGTCGACGTGCTAATGAAAAGAGTTTTAAAGCACAAAGACCGGTTTTTCAAAGGTATCCGTCAATCCATAACTGAACCGTGATTGATTCAAAAGATTGAATCGCCCCATTGTTTCTGTTCAGTTGTCACATGGTTGATCTATAATAGATCTCACATGCCACCTACCAGGAGCTTGTTAGATGTTGGCTCCGGAAGGCTTTCCATCTTCACAATGAATATGTAAACACATCACTTAGATGTTCTAGCAATACCACAAGGATAATGCGTAGGACTCAAGATATAATCTCTCTTCCACATTGTGTGAAACAGAGAGTCTTCATTGAAAGTGTCCTAATGAGATTTATTGATGATCTCGTGGCACTAGACTCAATTTGTGCATATTTGGATCCTATATCGGAGACTAGGAAGAGGGTCTCCTCCTTCAATATCAACAATCTCTAAGAGAAAGTTGATAGATAATGTCGGTTCCCCGTGAGAATGAAACAAGTCCTTTTAAGAGGAACTTGAGTGGTTTGGAAAGTTGAAGTGCAGTGCGTCACTGGGTCCATGACGTCTTGTCTTCAATACCGATGTTACCATCTCTAGCATATGAATTGAACCCGGTTTCTGCCCTAAGGTTGAATATATGGAGGGCTATTTGTTTTCACCCTTTTCTCATTCAATTCTTTTCATTCTTCAACCCCTTCAGTGCTTACCGAGACTTCATAGCTAGAACCTTGTTGGGTTTATTCCAGACTAGCTCGCCTCAGTCCGCACTCTTACCATATCTCATTTTTCTCCTTTTATCATCATACCTAAGAACTCTACACTAACTAGTGGATAGTCCCTGGGTAGATCCCTCCTTCGGCGGATCATGGGAATATATACCTAACCTTATCGTCCTTATATCACCATACATAATGTAAAGTTGGTCGGTCTTTTTGGTATTGTTCATCCGCCATAGGAACCAATTGAAAACCATTTGAAAATCAATCCAGATACTTATGATATTTTATCAAAGCATTTTGTACCGAATTGTTTTTGATATTTTTAGAATAAGAGCTCCCCCTCAACATGTGCATCAAATGTTTGAAATAGTTTTGCACACGGAGGCAAGAGGAAGAAATTACTTCTTTGATTACCATTTTCTAAAAGATATCAACATCACTTCCCTAATCCAAGACAAGTAGATAAAGCACTTTTGGGAAGGATGAGGTTTTCATAAGTTTTGCTCCCCCTCAATATGTGCCTCGAGATTTGAAAAGAGTTTTGCACATACTAGAGGGAACCTCCACATTGAGATAAGTGATCACGTTTCAAATCATAGGTTTAAGATAGATGCTCCCCTCAACATGTGCATGGAAAATTTGAAATCGTTTGTCACATGTGGGAAGAAGAGCATGTACATCCTTATAAAACCATTTACCGAATTATCAATTTAAATCCAATTTAAATCACACATTCTCCCCGATCACAATTATCAAATCATTTGAGATTTGTGATCTCTTATAGATGTAAATTGATTTTGAAAGCTTTTAAGGAGAATTGTGACTTGATTATGAAAGCGTTTAACTGATAATGATCGGATTTTAAGACTTTAAACTCCATTGATAAAACATGCATGAATATCTTTTGAAAACAATTGAATGCCAAATAACTTTTTAATTTAATTGAAATCATTCTCCCCTCAATCAATGACATAGGTTGTTGATTGAGAGATTGATATTTTGACAAATAAGTCCAGATGATTATCAAAAATAGAGACTGAGTTATTTTTCAAAGCGGTTAGTTTTCAGCAGATAAATGTTTAAAGAATCAGAGCATGGAATTTTGAAAACATGATAAAGTATGGCTCGTTTTTCTTTGAAAAGCGGTTCACGAAATGACAATAAACCATTGTTTCTCTTTCTCCCAAAAATAATTTTTTTTTTTAAGAGTTCGAACAACATCTAAAGACCCGTGTCATTCTTTGAATGACAGCACAAAGACCGTAGATATTGATGAACCGAGAAAAAGCATGACAAATTGACAATATTTTTGAAGATTTTTCAATTTTTCGATTTTTATGGTTTTTAAAGGTTTTATAATTTTGTATTTTGTTTTTCGAATAGATATATACAAGAGATAGATGAAGATAGACCTTTACTCCTCGTCTTCCTCCTGAAGACGTTTGAGTGTTTCTCGTTGAAGACTTTTCAAGCCAAGACGTGGAAGAATAAACTCAAAACGTTCTCTTGGAAGAGCTTTGGTGAAGATGTCGCTAACCGATATTCGACCTCACAAAATATAATTCCACCACACCTTTTTCCACTTGTTCCCTGATGAAATGATGTCGAATGTCGATATGCTTTGCTCTTGAGTGTTGAACGTTGTTGCATGAGAGAGCAATAGCACTTTTATTATCACAAGATGAGAGGGATTTTGTTGAATTCAAAGCCATAGTAGATAATTGAGATCTCATCCATAAGATTTGAGCACAACAAGATGACATGGCTATGTATTCAGCCTCTGTAGAGGAAATAGAAGTACTCATTTGCTTCTTTGAAGACCAGCTCACAAGCTTATCACCCAAAAGCGAGCACCTCCGTGCTTCGACGTGTATCTCGACAACCTGCATGATCAGCATCTGCATAGGCCGTTAGTGACATACCGGTGTCTTCGGGTACCAAAGTCCCATATTGATGGTTCCTTGGAGATACCGAAAGACCCGTTTAACCGCTTCAAGGTGCTTTTTAGTAGGCTTAGCATGGTATCTAGCACACATGCAAACAGAGAACAAGATGTCGGTCTACTAGGCTGTGAGGTACATCGGGGATCCAATCATACTACGATATTTTGTTTGGTCAATCATGATCCTGAGTGGTCCTCATCTAGTTTGGTTCGATCAATCATGGGGGTGTCAACAGGGTCACTTGAATCAAATCCAAATTTCTTTAAGATCTCAGTTGCATATTTAGATTGATTTATGAAAATGCCTCCGGGACTTTGTGAAATTTGTAATCCCAAGAAAAATGACATTTGTCCCATCATTGACATTTGAAATTTTGAACTCATTTCATTAGAAAACGATCACATTCCATTGGGTCAGTCGAGGCAAAAATAATATCATCAACATAAATTTGAACATGAATTAAATGTTTGCCTGACTTCCTGGTGAACAATGTTGGATCAACTGCTCCTTTGCTAAATCCGGTTGATAGAAGAAACTTTGACAGGGTATCATACCATGCCCTTGGAGCTTGCTTTAAACCGTAGAGGGCCTTCTTCAAACGATAAACGTGAGTAGGATGCTCTTGATTTACAAATCCTTCAGGTTGGCCGACGTAGACGACTTCTTTAAGATCTCCGCGAAATGCCGTCTTCACATCCATCGATAGACTACCATGTTCTTACTAGCGATTAGCCAAAAGATTCTGATTGCATCGATTCGAGCAACTGGAGCAAAAGATTCTTCAAAGTCAATACCCTCCTCTTGACGGTATCCTTTAGCAACTAATCGAGCCTTGTTCTTCAACACATCACCATGCTCATCAAGTTTCACTTTGAAGATCCATTTTAGAGCAATAATCATAGCACACTGAGCGGTACTAACTCCCATTTATCAAGTCGATCAAACTCATGAATTTCATCTTGCATAGCATTGAACCAGCTATCTTCATTCATGGCGGTTTTAACATCTTTTGGTTCGATCTTAGAGAGTACGGAGTTGAAGAAGCACCATAAGGCATCGGTTGCAAGTTGTTTCCGTGTGGATACTGGACGAGAGGATTTCCAATGATGTTGTCTAATGGATGATCGTGAGTCCATTTTCTGAGGTGTTCATGTGGTAGTTGTTGAGGGACTGAAGTAGCAGAGTTGATGTCTCCTGACGAAGATGGTTCGATGAAGATTCAGAGCAAATATGTTTTCAAATGGAGCATCTTCTGGATTAGCAAAAGGATTAACTTCATCATTGATGCCAGAAACAGTTCCATGATGTACATTTGAAGAATGATGATTTGTTGATGAGACTCAAGGATCAGCAGCAGGTGCTTCTTGACTTAAAGATATTGAGACTGAAGGATTGACTTCATTCACAGGAATATGAGCAGCCTCTGTTGTAGGGATCAACACCTCATTAGTACTTGGATCATAAAGTTCATCAAACATAGGATCAAACAATTTCTTTAAATCATCTTCAGATGGAGGTACATATGGAGTTTCTTGAGAAGAGTTTGGAACAAGGGATGAACCAATTGGACTGTTTGAAGTGCGGGTCCGAATGAATTGTTCAGAGCCGTTTGACCGTCACTCATCAAACGTAACTGGAATTGTTTCCATGATGTTTCGGGTTCTTTTGTTGTAGATTCGGTATCCCTTTTTGTTTGGTGCATACCCTACAAATACTCCAATGTCTGCTTTAGCTCTAAGTTTGCCTAAGTCTTGACCCTCATTAGTTGGATAGCACAATGCTCCAAACACACGAAGGAAAGAGAGATTAGGTTTTCTGTTGTGGACAAGTTCATATGGTGTCTTTCCATGAACAAGTGTGAATCGGGAACGATTTTGTGTGTAGCATGCAGTGGCAATAGCTTCAGCCAGAGAAACATTGGAACTTTTGAGTAAATCGGCATTGTTCTAGCGGCTTCTACAAGAGTTCGATTTCGCCTTTCAACTACACCGTTCGGTTGAGGAGTTCGTGGAACACTTCTTTGATGGCTGATTCCAATGCTTTCATAAAATTCACTAAGTTGTTTGTTAACAAACTCAGGTCCATTGTCTGTCCGGATAATTCTGACGGTTTTGTTAAGTCGAACCTGCGTCTGTTTGATGAGTTTGATGATGATATCAGGAGTTTCATCCTTTGTCCTTAAGAACTTGACCCAGGTGAATCTAGAGTAATCATCAACTACAACTAACACATATTTCTTCCCAAAGATATTCTGCACTCTCATTGGTCCACATAAATCCATATGAATTGTATGAAGAACTTCGATGACAGAGTTAGTAGGTTTGGGTTTATGGGCATACTTCTTGCTTTTTCCCAATTGACATGCTGAACAAAGATGATCCTTTTCATACTTTAGTCGAGGTAAACCTACAACTAAGTCCTTTCGGGAGAGATCATTGATGGTGCCGAAGTTCAAGTGATTGAGACGTCGATGCCATAACCATGACTTTGTTTTGAAGCCTTTGACAGCAAGCAAATTGGAGAAGACTTCATCATATCTTCTATAGAGATGGTGTAAAGATTTGAACCACGAGTTCCTCTTAAAGTTCCTTACCATCAAGTTCTCTAACAAAACAAGTATGTTTTCTGAAGGCTACTTCTAGATCGAGTCACAGAATTGACAGACAGAGAACAGATTATGACCAAGACCTTCCACATAGTATACTCTAGAGATAACACTATCACCAACAACATAATCACCATAACCCATAATTGCACGAAATGATCATTACCGAATCTAACTGTCCGATGAATTTGCTCACGGTTCATGAGCAGCGACCGGTCTCAGTCATATGCTTGGAACGACTGAGTCCAGGTACCACGAACGATTTGAACGATCTGCAGTTGAACACAGACAAGAATGGATAACATGATAATTGGGATCCCCATGCAAGAAAGGGTTCCACTTGGTTAGTAACAGTAATTGGAACACCCACATCAGAAATAGAAACATCCATATCGGAAGTAGAAGCAATGGAATCATTGGGAATAGATGCAATGCTGGTGTCTGTATTTGACCTATTCAAAGTATGTTCACTTCTTAAGGGAATAGTTCTACCAAGAGGCATCCATTTTCTAGTGGGCATAATCTTAGCAGTTTGAGAACAAACTGATTATTCTTATGGCCAAAAGGTATCCAATAATAACCTATCTTTATAAAAGTTCTTCCTGTGGGTTTCCACTGTTTTCGAACAATCTTTCGTTTTTGCCTTTTTGCCTTATTTGCACGATTATTAGCATTAATAATTTTAACTGGGCATTTGACAGCATTAGACAAAGCATTCACACCACATTCATGATTAGCAAAGAATTCAAGCACATCATTACAAGGTTTGCAAATAGTATCGAATTGAATTAATTACAGTAAGCCTAAGGCTAATACTAGAATCAACACGATTCGTTTTATTCAACTCAAGCTTAAAGTTCCTAGATTGGTCTTCTACTCTCTTCCAATGCACATTCTTAGCTTGCAAGGTCCTATCATTCCTTGTATTGTCTTGAGACTTTGACCGGCTCGCTTTAATGTCATTGATTACTCCTGTAGAGGGAATTATGGGAACATTAGTTGGTTGATCTACTTTTTGCATTCCTGAACTAGACGTGCAAGGATCTGTATTACTAGACGACACATTGATGTATACTTTCTTAAAACTGGGCCTAGAATGGTTTGAAGGCTTAGCATTAGGCATAGAACAAGGCATCACAGCTTTGCCTTTTGCACCTGAGGTTAAGGATTTGGGACATGTTGCAATTACACATTCTAGCAACTCTTGAGATCGTTTGGCATGGAGGCAAGCAAACCTAATTTCACTATCAAGAGGTTTGTTAATGAAATCCTCTTCGACAATCTCACAGAGACATTCTAGACTATCCTTAAGGTGAGCACAGTATTCATGAAAAGCATGTTCATTATTCCTAAGATGAGGAGGAATATATTTAACTGTCACAGTGTATTTGCAGTCTAAGGGTGACTTTGAGACAACATTCTTATTGAAAACAAGTGGCAGTTTCCCATTTCCCTGACTTCTCGGATTCTCAATTTCCTTTTGTAAAGACGTTATTTTTTCGTTGTTTTGGTCACGGGTGACTTTTATTGAATCATATAACTCTTTACAATGTCGTTTAACTTTTTCATTTTCTTCTAGAAAACTCTCGTTTTCCTTTTGTAAGGCATCAACTAAGTTTTGAAGATGAAAAGTTTGAGAATTCGGAGAATCTAAAGGAGGAGGCATTTGGGAGCCTGTCATATTGTTCGTTTGACCCTTTAATTGAGAGATTTGGGCTTTCAACTTTCTCATCGTGTTGCACTGAGCTTGAATCTGTTCATCACGTTTGTTAATTTGAAAAAGTGCATCAAACTCTGGAGCATCTGAGGATGTCTTGATATTTGAAGTTTTGACATTTTCTTTAAGATGTTGATATTTTAGTTGTAAATTAAAATGCTCAACTTCCAGTTTAGAAAAATGTTTAACCAAATTGTCGTGATCATCCAGTTCAATTTTCTCGTTTAGTTCAGAATTAGTTTTTCAAGCTCAATGACACGATCATGGGAGACTTTCAGTGCAACCGATAATTCATGAAATTTGGAAGCATTAATGGAACAATTTGTAGCAGTGAAAACACATCTGAGTAATACATTCGAAATCGTTCTCATTTAGTGTAAGCAAGTTCTTCCTCTCAATCTCATTATATTTTAGTGCTCGCTCATAGTCACTAACTTCAACTATCATTGCATCAAATTCCTTTTCCATTCCCTTAATATCAGTTTCTATCCCCTTTTAAGACTCTCAAAGTGATCTTTTAGAAGTTTAAAGAAAGGCATGACCTCAGTTAAATAACATTCTTTCATTTGCTCAAAACCCCTTTCTCCTTCCGTAATACCAGTGGGTGTGATCCTTTTCTTGCAAGTTTTCTCAAAATCAACAAATAGTTGAAGTATAACATATTGGCTAATTAAGGTCTTGCTTTTAGTGGCAATTGTTCTAGGAACAAGATGCATTGGTGTATTAGGAGGATACACAGTCGCTCTAGGCATTTTCCAAAGAGGAGGGTTTGTTTCAACAATATTTTCACTTTCGCTTATCTAAATCCATTTTCTAGAAAACTTGTTCGGGAGTCAACAATGTCTGAGGTTTAAACATGTTCAAGGAAATCCAGTTTTCCTTCTTGTAATCATGGGGTGTGATCTTTTTTTTCTTCTCTCTACATTTAGGATCATCTAATTTCTTGTTCATCTTTTCCCTAGTGACTTCATCGGATTTCTTATCTTCCTCAGTGCACTCAACGCAACTAGGTTTCTGTCTAGGTTTAAGGATTTCATTGCCATCATAAAGAACCTTATGAGCATTTCTAGCCCTTTTAATGACCTCTGGATTTGGTTCCTTAACAAGGGGAATGCTATGCTTATCGCTTAGGACCCTATGCTTAGTGATCATGTGAGCAGTCTGAATGGTGTTCCCTTGTATGTACAACTTGTTTTCAAGTTTGTTTTTCAAAGTTTTCAGATTAGAAAAATCTTTCAAGAGTTTTGATTCCTTTGCATTAAATTCTTGCTTAAGCATTTTCACATTTTCTTGAAGTTCTTGTTTTTGCTTAGCAGTTTTAGAAAGCTTTTCTTGCAAGGAATTTAACTCTTGTTTTAATACTTCTTCTCGAAAATTACTTTTTCTAATAATTGTATGCACTTGGTCATCCATTTCCTGCTCACGAGTGGTCAACTCAAATTTAGCACGTTGTTCATAAATAGCAACACGTTCTTTATAGGCATTTAATTCAGATATTACAAACTCATCGGGGCACATGCAAGGTATTCATCAAAAATCTAGTCATTGTTGACTGCAGGAGATGCATCACTTGGTACAACTTCACTTTCACTTTGTTTCACATA
This sequence comes from Chrysanthemum makinoi, assembly GCA_910596185.1. Taxonomy (NCBI): domain Eukaryota; kingdom Viridiplantae; phylum Streptophyta; class Magnoliopsida; order Asterales; family Asteraceae; genus Chrysanthemum; species Chrysanthemum makinoi. The sequence continues at coordinate 161,550,874 of OU343220.1, forward strand.
TTGATCATATGGGACAACATTGATATTACCCATATTTTCAATATTTGATACAAAGGTTTCAGTTGATAGTACTTTGTCATGCATCTTTTGCACATCAGCATCATCGTATAGTTTTAGTACCTCTGAGATGAGTGTGTCTTTGGATGGGCCACTTGTGTTGAAGAGGAGACCTTGGGAGAAACCATTGGAGAAATGCTAGCCATAAAGATTGTGTGTGCAGAGGTCCATCATCCACATAAGAGTCGTATGCATCACAATCAACGACTTGAAAGGCATTCTGATGATTGTGACCTATCTCCTGAATAGGTTGCTCATCCACATCTGCATCATAGGTCTTGGCATTGCCCTCAGCTAGAAACAACAATTCCTCTTCATCCAAAGCAGCACCATTATCCCGAGCTTGCACAAGCAGCATCTTATCTCTCAAGTAATCAGCATTCTGTGGACGCTTTGGAGATGTGCAGTTCCTTGCAATGTGTCCCTCACCACCACAATTATAACATTTGATCGGCTTAGCTTGACCTTGATTACCATTCCTTCCTCGATTCAGATTACCAACATAACCTCTACCAGCTCCACCTCTTCCCTGATCATACTGTCTTTCCTGAACTGGTTGCACCACGATCCTCCCATCTTTAACAAGAGCTTGATTGTGTGGGTTAGATGCTGTTCCGAGGTTGTTATTGGTTTGTGGGAGAGAATTCATGTTTTGACTAATCAGAAGAGCTAGTTGATTAATGAAATTACCCACGTGTGCATCAAAGATCGCCTTGTTTGAACATAGGATAAGGAATTAGTTTGTGATTACCATTTCCCATGGGTATGACTTGTGAGGCTTTGGTTGTGATTCCGATGTTTGAGTAGAAGGCGGTTGAGTCATTAGACGAGCTTGTCTCTCCCTGGTTGGTTTTGAACTGATTAAGAACCAATTTTTCAAACATAGCATGTCTCTCATTCAGAAGGAGGAAGGCATAGAGTTGCTCATAGTTTGTATTCTTCAATCCTTTAGTGAGCTTCACAGAGGTGACAAACTTGTGCCATTCGGGATTCATGTTGTTCACAAATTTTGAGTTCAATTGAATGTTAGGCATAGTCATTCTGATGTTCCTCATGTCATTCACCAACTTATGAAATCTCACATAGTACTCATAGACACTCTCATCTGGTTTCATCTTGAAGTGTTCAAATTCGTCATAGAGTTGTGATTCTCTGTCTTCCATAGTTAATTCGGAACCTGAGAGAAGCATCTTGACATTATCCCATACTGCCTTTGCTTCGGTGTTGTGATTGATCAGCTTGTAGATGTCTTTAGGAAGACCTTGAAGAACAATGTTTGAAGCCACGATATCAAGATCGAATCTCTTTTTCTCCTTATCATCAAGCTCATCATACATCTTTTGTCTGTCCATTCCGTAAATCAGAGTTCCATCTTCAGCAGTATCAAGTACATCTCTAGTCGTCTCAACTCGATACGGTCCTTCATCAATGGATTTGAGAATGTTGACACCGTTTTCCTTTCCAAGGCAGTACAATCTGATTCGTTGAGCGCAAGAATTGTAGTATGTTCTGTCAAGCATGGGTGGACGAGTATCTGAACCACCGCTTGAACATCCTCGGCAACAATGGAGATGATAGTAGGAACGTTTGTAGACATGTTTCAAGCTCTACGGGATTTTGCAATTCTTTGATTAAACCAAGAAATTGATTCTTTCACGGGATTTTACTAAACCAAAAGAACAACCGTAAGAATGTAACACGAAGAAGAAAAAGGTCTAAATGAACAAGTCGCTAAACACACAACTCGCATAAGCAGTCAACTCGCAACACACTCAACTCGCTTAATTAATCAAGTCGCTAAATAGCCAACTCGCTTTAGTCTCAACTCGCAACACAATCAACTCGCTTGAACACAAAGTCGCTTAAGTTAACTCGCTGACGTTACAACTCGCTAAGTAGCAAGTCGCTTTAGATCTCAAGTCGCTTAAAGAAACAACTCGCTTAGAACCCAAGTAGCATAAATATCAACTCGCTAAACAGCTAAGTCGCATGTACCAACTCGCTTAAAATAACAAAGCAACTAGCTTTGAAGAAACACAAGTCCGAGACACAACTCGCTTAGTCCTTTTTTCAAAAATAACCACTTTATCAATCCAAAACAACCAAACCACAATGATTTAAGGCTTCCAATTCAAAACATAAACACATATGATGATCCTAAACACAAAAGTACAAGCAAAATTCAAACTTTAACACAAGAATTAGTCCAAATGAATCAAACTCTCCTAAACCCTTAATACACCAAAAACCTTATGAAATCCACCAAAACAAAGAGCATGAAAGATGAGTGATCAAACCATGGCTCTTGATACCAATTGTAAGATATTGGATTTCACAAACACTCTAAACCATGATAAAAGTAGGCGTATAAGAATGTTAGAGAGAGAGTTCTAGTGAGAGAAAGGAAGAGAGTTGGGAACTATAGTGAGAGAAAGAAAATATTATTATGAGCTCCAACTCTCTACCTTGGAAGGTAGAGAGTATTTATAGTCTTACAATAAAACGCCACACAACGGGCGTGGATCGGCATACAGGGGTAAAGACCCGTCCGTCCTCCACGGTGTTACTAAACTAAATACTACTTAACATATAAGTACTGTGACTACGAGCTTTCTAACGATTACATATACTTGAGGTGACCGACTCTTTAATACCTGGAATTTCTAATTCCTAACACTATGTACAATACTTTTTATTGCAGATAAAGCTATGTAGCAATTTTTTTTTAGTTTGATCTATAATGAACTTTTCACATGTGAAAATTATCTCAAACTTTGAAATATTTAAAATATTCAAAAAGTTAAATTATTATAAAATATTTTTAGAAAAATATAATATATTATAAATAAAAAAGTAAAATATTTTCATGAAATGATAGTAATAAATTGAAAGTTAAAATTAATCTATTATGGACTTAAGTAGTGTGTGTTTTTATAATAAATCCCTTTTTCAGCCCATCAAAACCCAGCCCGTAAAAATATTTAAAATATACTGGCATTATAACATATGCTGAAACCCTAGTTTGTTTCTTCTTCATTTTCATTTCCATTTTCAACGGTAAAGCGGCCTCTATCATTTATTAATGATTTATTGTTATTTATTTATTTAGACTATACTTTGTTTGTTTATTATATTACATCTATCATTAATATTTTAATTCTTTGTTTTATAATTATCAGGTGATCGTTTAGATACAATTTGGTTGTTAATGGCTTCAAAAGGTTTGTTTGAAGATGTGGGTGGTAGTGCCCATTTCTTGCCTCAGGATGAAGTTGATAATGTCCATGATGAATCTATTGCTGATATGCAAGGAGGTATTGCATCACACCCTTCTAATTTTAAATGTTAGTTAAGCTTGTCGCTCAATGTCAAGGGGATGAATTCTACCCTTAAGCAAGATGAGATAAAGGCATTGACTAGGAGTTAAAATTTATGTATGTGTGCTGTTTTAGAGACTCAGTTGAGGAAGAAGTTTTTTAATCCTATTTGTAACAAACTTTTTGTTGGGTGGAATTGAATTTCTAATTCTAGTGATAGTAATAAAGGGTGTAGGATTGTAGTTGGATGGTACTCTGATGCTATTAGGGATACCTTGATTTCCCAAATTGATCAGGTTATGCACTTTGAAGTTACTTTTTTACATGATAGCAGGAAGTTTTTTATATCTTATGTGTATGCTGAGAATAGTGTGATGGGTAGAAGAATGTTATGGAAGAATTTATGTGAGCACAAGAAGCTGGTTGGTAACTCTCGTTGGGATCTCCTTGGGGATTTTTAATGTGGCTTTGAACTATGATGATAGCTCTAATGTTTATGTTGATGGAGATAGGGGTATTACTGAATTTTGTTGTTTAATATGTACATCTTTAGTTAATTTTAAAAACTTGATACTTAGTTTTTTAGTGTAAATATTTTTTTTTCACATGTGAAAAATTCATTGCAAATCTTTGTATGATAAAATAATATTTATATTTTAATCAAAAAACAATATAATTAAAACTATATATTCTTTGTTATTGTAGATGTTACTTCTAAAAAATAATATTTACTTTACTTTATATATATTTTTTATATTATTCTTCTGAAGTTGTATTTATTTTTATAGTTAAACCTGAGAGACAAATGGCAAGGAGGTGTAAGACAAAAATGTCAAGGAGATGTAAGGGTAATTCCAAATCTTTGAAATGCTAATATTTTGAAACGGCAAGAAGGTGTAATACAAATTTGAAATGCTAGTATTGTGTTTTTTTGAAACGTTTTATTTAGTATTCTAAATACATTCTAATATTTTGTATTTAAATATTGGATTATTGAACATAATTTGTAGTTCTTTAGTTAGTTTGAAAAATTAAAGATATTTAAGTTTTGTTTTTTAAATACTTTTTTTTCACATGTGAAAAAGTAATTCCAAATCTTTGTATGTTAAATAATATTTATATTTTAATCAAAAAAATATATAATTGACATTATATATTCTTGTTGTTGTAGATGCTACTTCTAAAGCCATTGAATTCAGTGATTATGGTATGTTATCTTTACTTTAGTTAATATCTTTTTTTTATATTATTCTTCTAAAGTTGTATTTATTTTTATAGTTAAACCTGAAAGACAAATGGCAAGGACCTCATCTTTTTTTTATTTAAACAAATGTGAAACAATTGAATGTGATGTTTCAAAGTATGCTGAAGCTTCTAAACAACACTTCCGTAAAGGTTAGAAAATATTTCAAATCGATAGATTATTATATTATCTGATGTAAGGCCACTAATATCATTCTATTAAATTTCCCAAAAATGTTTGATTTTTTCAGTCAGTGAATACACTCTTCCAGGTTTTCAATATTGTAATAATGTAGAAGAAACAATAAATTAATATACATTTTTTTATTCTTAAGCATTTATAATGAGAAAAGGTGAATTAACTAATACTTTAATTATACAAATTGAAAAACTGATGATGATAAGGACGTCAATGATGATAAGGAGGTTATTTTAATTTTATCAGGTTAGCTTATACCATTCTATGTTTATTTTACACCAATTATATGAGAAAATATTTAATCAATATTGAACTTTTCATAAGTGAAAATGTTCAAAAACTTTAAAATATTTTATTTTTTTTAAATGAGAAAATATTCTAAAAGTTAAACTTTTCAAGTAAATATATATTAAAATATTTAGTTAAATTAATAAATATTTTCTGTTTTTTATGTTTATTAGATGAAGATTGTTCAAATCATTCCTGATCGTGAAGAAGGAAGGCAATTTCAGGTCCCCATATTCCATGTTTGTAAGCATGATATGGATAACCGAAGTTTTTAGAACATCATGTGGTATTCTATGTAGTATGTTCTGGTGTATGTTTTAGGTGAACCTTTTATGTTTAATTATTTGATGTTGATGGTTAGGATGAAGGAACTATAATTCTTAATGGTTAGGTGTTTTATTACTATAGTACGGCATATGTTTTTGATATCTTCAAACCCTATAAAAACTAATGTAAAATGGTTTGTAGCAATCACTATACAGTTGCAATCGTTCACATTTTACAATCTATTAAACACTTTCATGATATACTACCAACAGACATTTTACAATCTATTAAAAGAGACACGAAAACAACTATTTCAAACTCCACCAAATAAGGGCGAAACTCAGGATCTTAAAAAGGTCCAGGACTGACTGAAAACGGCGTTGAAGTCATTTCCCTATTCATCAAATAACAATGAAAGTAATTCACCACTTACAACCACAATGCTAGAAAATGAAGAGTAAACACCATATTATATGTTTATCTATCAGTTAAGTTTTTACCCATATGTTTTAAACACCAAATTAAGTTTTTAAAAATTTGTTGTTCCTATCAAGTAAAACTTTAATACTTATATCAGACTTTGAGAATTGAAATGGAAACAAAACATGATCTTCAGTTTGGTTCTCAGGTCCTAAAATATGACTTTATTGATATTTGATTTTTTCGGATCATAGTCATTTCAACCGTGTATAACATTCAAAAATATTCTGGGCTTTAGTTTTGTTGGACACATAATTTTATATCTTTATTACCAGTCCTAAATGAGCCCATTGCCCAAAACGACAAAGTTTATTGTCGTTGAATTAGGATTTAGATAAATATCTTCTACACACTCTCTCTCTCTTATTTTATTCCAGATTTTATATTTCACAATAACCACCTTTCAAACTCTCTCTCTTATTTTATTCAGATCTATTAGGATTTAGATAAATATCTTCTACACACACTCTCTCTCTCTCTTATTTTATTCCAGATTTTATATTTCAAAATAACCACCTATCAAACTCCCAAACGCTAAATCTATCATAGGTATGTTATATTGTTATGATAATAAATATATCAATTTCTTATTAAAATCAGTTTATATATAAGATTAACAATTAATATATTTTTGTTTTCCTAAATCAGTTTTTATGCTCGAAGAGAAATTCAACAGACGTTTATAATCTCTAAAAGAAGATGAAACCTAAAAGTGTTAAAGGTAATTTTATAATATTTGTTACTTTATTATTTTTTACCTGTTTATGTATAAACATTTAACTACTTATTTCATGTATTTTATTATTATTTGTTGTATATTAATTAATTATTTTATTTATTTAATGAGAAATTTTATTTTTAGATCTGACTGAATTAGTTTTTGTTGAGTTGTTTGATTGTAATTTGTGTTCGTATATCTTTATTTTTTAGCTAATTATGTTTGTATATGTTAGATATGAGTTGTGTGATTGTAATTTGTGTTGTTAAAATTTAGATATTAGTACTATTAGAATAATTTTATTGAATATGACGGAATTATGTTAGATTTTTTGTTAGATTTAAATTTTCTGTTGATCTGGTGCTGGTTTAGGTTTCTATGAATATATAAATTGACGATAGTTATGATATGGATGCAAATTTAGATAAGTATAGTTTTTAGTTGATATGTCGAGAAGTTTGTACTGGATTTAGGATTTATGAAGTTGATTTAGGATTTAGGATATAGTAACTGTGTTTGCTTTTTTGGCAACATTATTTGACGTATGCCTTTAGCGGATGTCTATATCTAGCAATTATTTTAAGACTTGGACTCTGACTTCTGTGTTTCTGCTGATAGTTTATATAGAATCTATTATTGAAGTTTAGAAACAATATTTTCACTTGTGAAGAGAATCATGTATATTTATTACTATTTGTTATTATACTAGAGAATAATCTAGGAATGACTTAGTTATGTAAATTATAGATGATGAGATTATGTTAACTACGTATTTCATGTATATTTATTACTATTTGTTGTATATTAGTTGATTAAATAATCTTTTATATATTTTAACTACATATTTCATATATTTTTATTACTATTTGTTGTATATTAGTTGATTAAATAATCGTTAAAATTTCTAGAAATGTTCCATTTAAAAATTTTCACATGTGAAAAAAAATTATTTGTACATTTTTATGAATTATTTATTATACTAGAGACTAAACTGTTGAATTTTTTTTATCTATCAGCTAAGGATTTGATTTTCCGAAGAAGTATTAGAAGAAAGGGAAGCACTAAAACATCTAATTCTAAAGCAAGCAGAAAACTATTTTCAAGTTCAGAAGATTCTGGAAAAAAGAAGAAAACCAATTCTGATTTAGTGGGCTCTGGAAGAAAACTACTCCAAGCATTTGATTTAGAAGATCTGTTTAGTAATGAGAAATTAAAAGATGCTAGGATTGTTTCATATAGGAGAATTTCTTGTAATCCAGAGGAGGAAGATGAAGATGATAAAAAAATGATAAATCTAAAAAGAGAAAGAGGAGGAAGAATGTATCAAAAAAGTACAAAGCTCGTGATGAAGATCTTCTTGAGCAGATTGAGCTGCAAGTTGAAGTTAACAAGGTTGATGATGACAAATCAGAAAATATTAAGAAGAAGAGTAAAGTTTGTGGTGAAGAAAATTGTTTGGATGAAGATGAATGGTTGTCTATTAGAACTAGGGGTTCTCCAAAAGTTTTGTACAATTTGATGAAGAATCTTACGTTATCTCAAAGAAAAGATTTGATAGATATGGGGTTTGGATCACTTTATGATATGGGGATTGAAGAAATCCCGGTTAAAATAGGTCATTTTGTTGTTGACAACTTTATTCCTAGCGAGATGAAGCTTAAACTTAAGAATAATGATATTCTAATAACACCAGACTTAATTCACGTTGTTTTGGGTGTACCTGTTGGAGGTATAGATATTCATGACTTACCTAAGGAAAGGGGAGGAGATTTAAGTGAAAGATGGTTTAGGCAATTTTCCGTTAGGAATCCAACACCTAAGAAGGTTGTTGAAGTGGTTGAAACGTCTAAAGTTGAAGGAATTTTATTTCGTTTGAACATGCTGGTTTTATTCTCAAATTTCTTTGGATTAGGAGGAATGGGTAGCCAGTGCAGACCTCAACAAATTTTGAATCATATACATGAAGATACAAGAATCGAATGTATTGATTGGTGCAAATATGTTTTGGATTGCTTGAAGGTCAGCAAAGAAGCTTGGGTGAGGGATTATCCTAAGATCTACTATTCTGGACCTCTGACAGCACTTACTGTAAGCGTTCATATCAATACATTATAACTTTTTTTATAAGTTTTTCATATATAATAATAATCAGTGTTGTCTGAATAGTGATTATTATTTTATTAGATTTTATTTTATATTTTAAATTAAAATTTTCACATGTGAAAAATATAAATAGAATCTATTTTATACTTTATATCAATTTTTCACATGTGATTTTTTTTTTTTTTTTTTTTTTTTTTGAAAAGTAATTATTCTTGTTCTATTTTTGCAGCTTATTTATGTGCATTCAACAAAATGTCATTCAGTACATGTACCTCATGAAATTCCAAAGAATCAAATTTTGGAGTACTGATATGATTAAAAAGAGGCAAACGTTTGAAATTCAAAATGGTGGATTTGGGATTCTGGATATAAATCAAGATGATTTCAGTGACAGCGATTCTACAAAAGCAAAGGTATTATTTATAATTGAACAAATAAAATTTTAATAGCATACAATGATGTTAAGAACACCTCTAAACATTAGTTGATGATAATGATTTTTTTTTTTTTTTTTTTTTTTTTGGTATTTTATCATCAATGTAGAAACTAATGCTACACAAATTGATAAATATGCAAATTTCTTCACATGTGATGATACATATTCTTTCTTCACATGTGAAGGGTGTTCAATATCATTAAAACAAAATTAACAGTAGGAACCAGTCTGCATTAACAGCAGAAACCATTACAATTTAATTTAACAGCAGAAACCATTACAATTACTATACCAGCAGCAACTATTACAATTTAATTTAATTTTATTTGTAGTATCTTAATTAGTAATATTTATTTGATTAATCATTATATATATATATGTGTGTGTGTGTGTATATATATATATATATATATATATATATATATATATATATATATTATAATTTTTTAAACAGTTGGATTCAGAATTGGATAAACTTGATCATAAAGCTGATTTGCTTGAAACAGTTGTTTCTGATCTGGAATATGAGTTTACCTCATGGTTTTATGAAAATCCAGATAATGAAAGGTTGAAAAAGATAAAAGCTAAGTTCAACCTTTGTATTAGAAATATTTATCTATATGGAGATGATATGTCAAGGAGTGTTGTAAAATATGATAATCAATCTGGTAAAGGAAAAGATATTGATGGGTTTGAAGTTGATGATGATCTCTGGATTGATGACTTAAGAAATTATGGAACAAATGTTGATGATGGCTGGAACAATGAAATAGAGAATTATGAAACTGGAGAGTGCAGTCATCAAAATGAGGAACCAGTTGAAAACATAGTCAATGATGTGCAAAGAGATGATAACACTGGAGAGTGCACTCACCAAAATGAAGAAGCAGTTGAAAACATAGTCAATGATTTGGAAAAAGATGATAACATTTGTTTTCAAACGTTTCAAGTTCCTTTAATAGAAAGGGGTGATACGAAACGGATTGATTGTTTGCAAACATTAAATACTGAAGTCGATAAACTGTTCCATAAAGATGAGATGAAGCAATCTGCAGAAGAAGTTCAGATTGATTCTGAGATATTTGGGGTTCCAGATATTTTAAAAGAAGTGGAAAAGAAGATTATATTTTCTCCAGATAAAAGTCCAAAGAAGGTTACATTTGCTAAAGACGTTGACATTAGGATTTTTGGGACTCCAAAACCATTTAATCTAGATGAGAATAATTTTGAAGAAGAAAAGAAAGTAAAACCTTTATCATGTTTTAGAAATCCGTTTGTTGTTTCACCCCCTTCTCCAAAACAAATTTTGGACGACAAACCATCTTTTTCTTTGGGTCCTGAATTTGAGTTCGATAAAGATGAAATTGAAGATAGAAAGCCAGTGATCAATGAAACACCTATTAGGCATAATCCAAGGCGAGATGTTGCTGTTCCTGTTCATGCAAGATCACCATACAAAATCAGGAAGATTTGTCCAATTATTCCAATAAAAGCTTCAGAAGAAAGAGTGGCTGATACGCTTTTTATGGCGCTTGATGAGACTAATCCAATGTAATTTTTAAATTTAAATCTTTTTTCACTTGTGAAATTTGTTAAAAATTTTAAAAAATGATATATGTATTTTTTTTGCAGTGATTTGGTATATGATTCTAGTTCATCCAAGACTTTGTTACTTCGATTTTCACTAGAGTCATTATCTCCTGGACTGAAAGTAGAAGAAGGTGTTATTGAAGCATGGTCGGATGTGTTGAACTTAATGGAGCGTTACAAATCCCCAGAAAGTCCATCTAGATACTTTTTCAAACCAATTGTTGTAAGTGTTTTTTAATTTTGATTACTTGTTATTCTATATTTTTTACTTGTGAAGAAAATAATATAGGAATGAGTAACTTGCCTAAATAATAGATTATGAGAATAAATATTTTCACTTGTGATGAAAATAATATAGGAAAGAGTTAGTTGTGTAAATCATAGATTATGAGTTAGTTGTGTAAATCATACTTTATGAGAATACTTTATGAGAATATTTTCACTTGTGAAGAAAATCATCTAAGAATGAGTCAGTTTTGATTAATTAGAATCAATATTTTCACTTGTGAAGAAAATTATATAGTTATGAGTTGCGTAAAACAATATTTTTCATTGTTGATTTAAGTGTTTATTTTTCTTTCACTTGTGAAAGAAATCAAATAAGAATGATTTTTGTTTTTTGTAAAAAACTAATTATGAGAATATTGTACTTCTGTGTTATCTTTAAAATGCAATTAATGAGTATTATCTTTAATTTGTTATTCAGACAAAGGGAATAGTTGATATTTCTACATCATATTATCATAAGTATCAGTTTTTCGAAGATGCTGTTCTTAGGACTGATTACCAAATAAAAAGGACTTTAGCAGCTGAAAATTTCAATTTGGTATGGCTCTTTAATTTTCTATTAGTTTTTATTAAATATGCATTTTCTAATATTATATGAATTTTTAATTAATATATATATATATATTTTTTTTTAATAAGATATTCTTTCCTATATGCTGTGTAGACCACTTCTTTTTGATTTGCTGTGATATAAAGAAACGAAAAGTTGTAATTATCGACAATTCAATGGTGGATGAAGAAAATGAGAGCAGATATTGTTCAGTTCCAGAACTTTTGGTGAGAAAAAATTTAAATATGTATAATTTTTTTTTTATATTTTTTTAAAATTTATGTTTTTTAATTATTTTTTATTTTTGCAGATAAATATGTTTGAAAATTTTCACAACATATACAATACATCAAACATTGGATTTTCATTTCAAAAAGTTACTGCTGAAAGACTTAAAATGAAATGGAGAACTGTGGATAATTTTTTTGATGATGGTGTTTTTTTGATGTCGCATATGAATATGTATTTCGGAGAAACTGAGAGTAAATGGGAATACGGTCTTTTTAAAGAAAGTAAGGAACAGACCAAGCAACTTCACATGCTCAGGTTAGTCAGTTCATACGTAATTAAAAATGATTGAATGATATTTTTATTACATGCTAAGGTTAGTCAGTTCATACGTAATAAACAATGATTGAATGATATTTTTTATAAGATTAAAAAGTGTTCATACAGCTTTTTGAATCATATTTTCACTTTTTTAGTTATTATTTAATTTTTCACATGTGAAATTTTTATTGATTTTAATTATTGCTATTTCCTTTTTAACAGATCAAAGTTTGCTGCAAGGATAATTTTGGCAGATAATAATAAATGCAGGAATAATTTCCTTAAAGAAGTTGCGAAGTATTGTAAAATTGAAAAATCAGTAAGGAAACAACTTATTGAAGCAGCCGTTGAAAATAGAGGAAAAGATTAGATTTGAGTTGCTCAAAATTAGATTTCGGGTTGCTCGAAAGTTAGATTATCCTGAGTTGCTCTGAAAGTTAGATTATCTGAACTTAAACAGATTGTTCAAGGTTTCATCATACTTTAGATGATATTTTTGTTGTTGACATTTTTTTGACAATATGTTTATCTTTTGAACTTTTAAAAATTTAATGTTGCATGTTATTTTTTATTATTATTATTTTTTAAAGTTATAGTAATTTTATAGAGTGAATTGTATGAAATAAAATTATACCAAAGAAAACCAATAAATGCATATTTGAAAGTAAATTGACAGAGATAAGATTAAATGCATATTTACATCAGCAGCAAATATGTAAAACCGTATACCTACTACATAACACATAGCAAAAACCAAGCATAATGTGCAGAAACTATATAATTACTATACCGCAGGAATTATATACCGAGAGCGAAACCAAAACTAGTACATCGAAGAAAATATGTAAAACCGTATAACTACTATACCAAAGAACAATGTACTACTACAACATGAATTTTACGTGCTTAACTTCAAGTTTCTATATAGCAAAGAACGAAAAGATACCAGAAGAACATAAGTTGTAACCAGAGAAGCAGAGATTTGATAAGCCTTTAGCAACTAACTACTCACTCTTCGTTGAGCTAGTCCTTTTTGGTGAAATCATTGTTGTGTTGGAAAACATTAATTTTGTTTTTCACAGGTGAAAATAAATATAAAGTAATAGTAATTGCCTCAAGAAACCACTGTTTATAAAACTTTAAAAAATCATTCATATAATATCTTTATTAATTCTCAAATCTATACATTGACACAGTATCTTCAAAGTATCATATTAAAAATGTAACAAAAATGTACTAACATATCCATTTCCTAATGTCGTGTAATCTGCAAATCATTTTTATTATCAATCACTGTTCACTGTTGAATCACTATCTGTCACAACTTCATTCTCTTTTCTTTTGCAGTTCCTACTGTCATGTCTTCTCATCTTTTGACATTTTCTACAAAATCTTCTCCTCTTCTTCATATATTCTCTTACTTTCTCCAAATCACCCTTCATTCTTTGTCCAACTGGAGGATCTCCTTTGTTTTTACATTTTGTTGGATTCTGAACATCATTGGTTGTTGGCTTTTCTACTCCAAGTTGAATGTTAAACATTTCCTTCTTAGTCAAGGGTTTAGCATTTGGATTTGCTTCTTCAACTTCACTCTTCAGAATTTTAATTCTTTCAACATATTCAGTAAGCTTTGGTAAATCTTTTGCCAAAATATTAAGGCAATAGTCTACTGCAGAATAAGTTGTAGTTGAAAGATCCATAATTTTTTCAAAGCATCAACCCCACAAATGCTTCTTTTTCCGAATATCGGTGGCAATATGTCTCTACCATCGCGTAATATGTATTTATCCAGAATAACTTCAATTCCTTTTCCTTTCATTACACAAAATACATGCCTGCACAAGAATCCAAATCTTGCAAAGTTCATGCATGAACATACCGTCGTCCCATCTGACATATTAGTTGACACCTACATAACCATAAAATAGATTAAAAAATTAGGTGTTTATAGAATTTTCACATGTGAAAAATATAATTTATTAACTAAATCAAATTATTTATATACAAAACTCAAATCAATATCATCAGGAAATATAATCAAAATCAACAATTAGTTATTCAAACTAAGCAAGCTATAACCTACTAAACAACTAATAATATCTGTTGATAGATTTTCACATGTGAAACATATCATTAATTTATGTGCAGAAATCAAACATATCACAAAATAAAGTAAATTTATAAACCAATCAATAATTATCCAATGCACAAACAATAACTCAATATGTTTTAATTCATAGAACTTTCACATGTGAAAAATATTATTTATTAACTCTATTTATAAATTAGAATTTTTAAGAAGAGAAAATACCTTGAAACGTGGCTCTTTTTTTGTCCTATCCCTTCTGTTTTAAACTTCAGTTTCTTAAAAATTATATTTCTTCTTTGATTTTCTAGGCATTATTTCTCTAAGTTCTTTTATTGTCAGAACTTCAATGCCATCTTCAATAACTTCTGACACTTGATGACAATCATAAACAGCAGAGTTTATTTCATCTTGAATAAGCAAGAAAATTGTCCTTGTGTAGATCTTTGCAGCATGACGTTCTATAGCCAATTTAGTCTTGTATCTCGGAACTTTTTCAATTGTTTGATCATCTAAAACTTCTTGTTTATGCCTTTGTATTTCCATAGCAGATTCAAAGCCCATCATGAAGTTTAACAATGTTGATCCACTGCTGGTAAAGTTTGAGAAAAACGAATTCTCACTCTCTGATCTTGATGTAGTTCTCATAAGCCCACACAATTCAACATCTTTGAAGTAAGCTGGAATCCATCTGTCTCTTATTTCAAACATATCTGATAACCATTTGTTTTCTTGCAGGTTAAATTCATTAATCAACGCCAACCATGTTTCCACAAATTCTTCTGGATCTATATACAGGCTCCAAACTAAGCGGTGCAACCTTCTTCTAAAAGTACCATTGTCTAGAATGGTTTTGCAAATCTGAAAATTACAGTTTTTTTTTATAACCTATGTTAAAAAAAAGCACAATAATCTATATGATAACAAAAACAAAATTTGTCTAATTGTATCAAAATATCATTCTTAAATGAATTTTTTCACATGTGAAAATACTTTATATTTTTATACATTATTGTGAAAATATCATTCAAAAATATTTTCACATGTGAAAATCGCATTTGTACCCTTAAAAAAGTAATATATTTCTGATTGTTTTCACATGTGAAAATTCCATAATCAATAAATTCCTAAATAATTATAACCAGTCTTATTTCAATTATAACTTAAAAAATATTTTTCACATTTGAATTTAATGTCTTACCTTAAATGGAAGCTTGTTTGTTATGTGCCACATACAAAGCCTGTGTTTTGACTCTTTAAACACCGCAAAACTTTTCTCATAGCAGGATCTTGATCAGTTACTACTAATCTTGGTTGTTTTGAAAAGGCCTTTAGAAAGCATCTGAGCAACCAAATGTATGACTTTGTCGTTTCATTAGATAGCATTCCAGCACCAAATGTGACACACTTTCTGTGGTTGTCAATGCCCGTAAAAGGTACAAATACCATTTTATATCTACAAAAAATAAATTTATCAGTACTTGTGAAAATTTGCTATATAAATTAGATTAATTTTTCCAACAAATGTGAATATTATCTACTACAAACTAAAATCGAACAAAACTTGAATTAGATTGTGAAAATTACTTTAGCTTCTGCTACTAAAGCTGTTTAAACATATTAAGAAATTTCATAAAAAAAGAATTAATAAATTAAACTGAAAGAGAACATACTTATTTGTTCTGAAAGTTGCGTCAAAAGATATAGTGTCTCCAAATTCTTTGTAATTATATTTTGCCATCTCATCCGCCCAAAACAGTGCAGTCAACTGGCTGTCTTCAACAGCATATTCAAAAGAGAAATTTGCAACATGTTTTTTTCCTGTTTTCCATCTTTCTAATCAACATCTGTGCATCACTATCACCAATATGACTGTTCAAATCCCTTTTATAATTCCTAAACTCGGTCTTTGTTGCATCAACTAAATCGTATCCTCCATTTGTAGCTGCATAAAGATGATGAGCTCTTGTTGCACCAATATTCGTACCTCCAAGTTGTTGCATATATATTTGTTGTTTGTGACTCATTTTTTTCCTCTTCTTTGACAGATTTCTATAGACTACGGGAATGAATGTATGATTATGGTTTTCTTCAAAATCATACAGTTCATATTTTGTATGATTCGCATTGAGCTTGAATTTAACCCTTGCCATACATCCAGTCCTTGATATACTTGACGTTCTAATTTGCGTTTCACTAGTCTCTTCACTCATAGTATCCTTATTAACACCTTTTGGCAATCCCTCTTTGTTGCAAACCAAATACTTCCTTTCTATAATACCGCTTTTGAGTATTCGTGTTGACACCTAACACGGAATCCTCGCTTTCTCAAAGCATAGTTTTCATACATTTTTATACACTCTTCAATTGTTGTATACTCTCTTCCTATTTTCGGTTTCACAGATTCATCAACAATTGGCTTGTAATGAAAATCTCCTCCTTCTACTTCAATTTCTTCACATATATCTGAATCGTCTTGTTTTATATAATGTATACCTTCAAAAAAAATTCAATTTCATATAATAAACAGCTTTTCAACATATTTCAAAACAATAAATTGATTATTATCAAACATAATCAAAAATGATTTTTTTCACATGTGTATATTTTATAACTTCATTCATAAATGATAATTTTTTCAAGTGCAAAAAATTGTAATCAAAGCTTTCAAATTACCAAATTAACAGCATGAATTACCTGACAGTAGGAACCAAAATCCTAATCTAATCAAAAGATTGAATCACCTAATTGAACTTATAATAACTAGACTTAAATCGGCTAATTGCATAAAATAAATGATTATCTTCACATGTGAAGATTCTAATAACTAGACTTATTAAAACTTATAAACTCAATAATCCTAATCTAATGAAAGCATATACCTCGTCGAAACCATATATCTTGCATACACGAGGCAAAAAAATCCTACATCAGCAAAAAAACTACTATATACCTGCAGAACTATATACCTTACAGCAGGAACGAAAACTACTAAATCAACAGCAAAAATCCTATATGAGCAGCAAAACAACTATATCAAACAACTACATCACCTAATTGCAACAAAAACTGATTGCTAAATGCTTATCTTCACATGTGAAGATTCTAATAACTAGGATTTTTACTTATAAACTCAAAAATGCTAATGTAATCAAATCTTATATCGCCTAATTGCATAAAATAAATGATTATATTGACATATGAAGATACTAAACATAGAATTGTTTCATTATTACTATAACTCGTAGAAACCATATATCTGTCAGCAGGAACTATATACCTTACAGCATCTACTAATCTAATCAAAGCTTAAATCACCTAATTTCAACAAAAACTTATTGATAAATGTTTATATTCACAAGGTAAGCTTAAATCGCCTAATTTCATAAAATAAATGATTATCTTCACATGTGAAAATTTTAATAACTAAACTTATTTCAACAGCATCTGATCTTAGAAAATAACAATGAAATTGATATTTCAACAGCATCTGATCTTAGAAAGCTAATAAGATTAACTTCCAGGTTAAACCTTGAGCAACAACACATTAAAAGTTGGACTTTCTTAAATGATTAAACTGTTTAATGAGAAGGTTTTGCTATGATATGTGTATAAGTGTTTTTAATAGTCACTATTTGTTGCTCTTTAGATATATGAAGTTAAAGTCTTGAAATAATAATATGATACATATATGTTCTTTGTGGGATAGAAATCTGCTGGTGGCCTTGGATACTATAAATTATAAACTAATTGCATTAAAAACTAATTGCTAAATGATTATCTTCACATGTGAAGATTCTAATAACTATACTTATTAGAAATTATAAAGTCAATAATCCTAATTGCATAAAAAACTCATTCCTAAATGTTTATCTTCACATGTGAAGATACTAACAACTGGACTTATTTGAACTTATAACCTCAAAACTGCTAATCTAATCAAAGCTTAAATCGCCTAATTGCATCAAAAACTCATTCCTAAATGTTTATCTTCACATGTGAAGATACTAACAACTGGACTTATTTGTACTTATAACCTCAAAACTGCTAATCTAATCAGAGCTTAAATCGCCTAATTGCATCAAAAACTCATTCCTAAATGATTATCTTCAAATGTGAAGATACTAACAACTAGTCTTATATGAACTTATAAGATCAAAAATACTAATCTAATCAAAGCTTAAATCGCCTAATTTCATCAAAAACTCATTCCTAAATGTTTATCTTCACATGTGAAGATACTAACAACTGGACTTAAATGAACTTATAACCTCAAAACTGCTAATCTAAATCAAAACTTAAATCGCCTAATTGCATCAAAAACTCATTCCTAAATGTTTATCTTCACATGTGAAGATACTAACAACTGGACTTATTTGAACTTATAACCTCAAAACTGCTAATCTAATCAAAGCTTAAATGGCCTAATTGCATCAAAAACTTATTCCTAAAAATAAATGATTATCTTCACATGTGAAGATACTAATAACTAGACTTATATGAACTTATAACATCAAAAATACTAATCTAATCAAAGCTTAAATCGCCTAATTTCATCAAAAACTCATTCCTAAATGTTTATCTTCACATGTGAAGATACTAACAACTGGACTTATTTGTACTTATAACCTCAAAACTGCTAATCTAATCAGAGCTTAAATCGCCTAATTGCATCAAAAACTTATTCCTAAAAATAAATGATAATCTTCACATGTGAAGATACTAACAACTGGACTTATTTGTACTTATAACCTCAAAACTGCTAATCTAATCAAAGCTTAAATGATTATCTTCACATGTGAAGATTCTAACAACTAGACTTATTTAGCACTTAACTCATCTAAATGATTATCTTCACATGTGAAGATAAATGATTATCTAAAATTAATATTAACAATTCTAAACAATATTAATAAAAATTAATTAAATTAAACTAAAATATGAATTTTACTTGATATCTCTGAGTTTTCCGGTGATGTTCCGGTAATATCGGTAATTTCATCTCCGTCAGATTCTGATTCAGAATCAATTATATTCCGTTGATTGCTTTGATTGAAAGACGGTGTCATTGAGCGCGTTAACGGCGGTGGCATAATGTCTTGAACGGCGGTCTAACGGAGACTTAACAACGTTTAACGTCGGTGATATAATGCCGATTTAACGGCGACTTTGCAGCGGTTAACGACGGTAGAAGAAGGATTTTAATGGCGGTAGTTGTGACGGTTAAAGGATGGATTTAATGCCGGTAATTGTGAACGGAAAATATCTAGGTCGAGAGAGAAAATATCTAATTTTTCACTTTCGCTTTTAGTTAAAGTGTGTGTTTTTTCTTTATATATTAGATATTTGTTTGTAATTTACATATTTGCCCTTGGTTAGTGTAAATGTTTGGCTAATCTTAGCCATTAGATCTAAAAAAAGGAGGGACTAGATGGAGGGCTAGGATCTCTTCTCGCGTTCTCACCAAAATTAGACTTCTCACAAGAAACACCCCCTATATATATATATATATATATATATATATATATATATATATATATATATATATATATATATTCATATGTTTTTTATTATAAAGTTTGGAACCTTGTGAGAGATATTAGAGATAAACCATAGTCCGGATTTTACCAGCTTTTTAGGGCTTTTAGTCCCCAAGAAATTCTATGTATTGAAGAGATAAGTTTGCTAATTCAATTATGTTTACTTGTGATTGTTTGATTACGTTATCTGTTTTTCTTTTCATTACTATGCTAAGCTAGATTTATTAATATTCGCTTAGGATTGCATGAAACCTAGTTATTGATTTTGTGTGTCGATTCTTGTTTGGTTAGTTGTGAATTACGTTAAGAGTAGGAAAACTGGCTAGGTCAAATATATTACTAGCTTGAACGTCCGACTAAACACTTAGTTATTAATTATCTTGATGTTCGTAGTATTTAATGCGTGAATTGTGTTTGCATTGTGGAAATTAGGAGTTAAAAGGACATTCATAGGCGCCGCTCAATTAGAATATAGTTCATAGAGTTAGGGAGTAACTAGCCCTAAATAGGTATTAAGGACTACAACGCTCTAACTACACAAGAACGTGACAATTCAACTAATAAATAAGAGATAACTAGGGAGTAATGAGATTATAAGTGAATACACTCTATCATATGAGTTCACCAATTTACTTTTCTGCATATTAGTTAGTTTAGTTTAGTTTTAATTAGTTTAAAAATCAAATTCTTCAAATCCCGAGATTTTAATTGATTTCTATAAAATATAAACTACAAAAATAATCATCCTTCACCTCTTAGACTTAATTCGTTATACACTTCGGGCCTACCTCATTATTCCTTTAGAGAATAATCAATCCTTCTTATCTTACCTATACCACATTACAACGATTAGATACTCTGCCTAAAATGATTAACTTCGATGTTGCAATCCATATGCATTAGACCTCTTATATACGGAGCATCATATTATGTAACTTACCATTTGACCATTTTGAGATTGTTATGCTTGGATGACAATTAGATAAACATAAAACATCTTTGAAAAAGTACAAACACAAGTAATATTCATGTTGAGCGACCATCTCCCCTTAATATCAACTTACAAACAAATAATTATTCATTAGTATTCACTTCAAAATTTTAACTTTGAATTTTATGGGGTTTATACATACATTATTCCTTTTGATGCATGCATCACATTTGTACATTACAGTTTTGTATGATGTGTTATATAACTTGTACAAGATGATATATTTATCAAATAAAATGGTATACATATCAACACCCTGACTCTATACTCTTATACAACTTAAGATTTCAACAATTAATTTTTAAATTATATTTATTACCAAATAACACTTCAAATCCATATCAAAAACTTATAATATATGCTATGATAGTAATTTGTTTTAATCTCTTCGCAATACTAGGATAATTAAAACATTGTTACAATCAATTGTACTCTTTCCGGTAACAAATTGAATTTACTTTTATACGACACACAACTTTTAAGATATATACAAAAATTAAAATTATAATAATAATAATAATAATTCTGGTATGTATAAATTGTTTGTACCTTTAAAATAACTATCTATTCCATGAATTTAACTTCTCTCAACAAATGTATCACCTCTAATTAATGTAGCCTTTAGAGCTACAATAGCAAACTCCAATATATATATATAATTATTATAAGTTCTCGGCTAGCGAATTATCCATCTTTTGACTTTTATAAAAATTGTCTTAAGATTACCTACGATAATGTGGAAATTAAACTTAAAATAGAATGAGTAATAAAAAACATACTTTGTCATATTTTTTATTGCAAGGACATTAACTTAAGTTGTGGGGTGAGTGTGCAAAGGTAATGATATAGAGTACGCTACGTTTTAGTTTCTAATTTTAGGTTTACCTTTTTATTAAGGAGATGATTTGCATACTCAAAATATTTATGGTTTGACATTTATATCCCTATATCATTTAGTGAAATGTACAAATTAAGATACAATTATTAAAGGTATAAATGTAAGAAAAATGATTTGTATACTTAATTGATGAACCTAAAAATGAACCTACAAATATGATTGGTGTAAGTTAAAAATTGATTGGTGAATATGATGAGAGAGAATTAAAGGTATTACACTTGTCATATTGTGAATGGAGTAGGCATATTGTAGGTCTAGTTAGCAGGTCTATTTATCATTACTCTAAATGTAATAACAACAAAATTTTGAGTATCCAAATCAATTGATGAAATATGCAAATCACCTCCTTTTTCATTACAATTACATCTAAAAGGAGTCCCTCCAAAGAAAGACATCGATTATTTTGATAAAGAAACTTTGTGTCGAACACATTATCATCCTTTTGGTGGAGAGCAAACAATAAAAATATAAGTAGACAAATACTTGCATAAAGCGATGATGTATAGCGACACATAATTATACTTGTGAAATTGTGGTTCTAATATAACACTTGATCCTTCAATTTTCTTTTATTTATTTATTTTTTTTCTTTTGCTATTTTTTTTTTTTTTAAATTGATTAAACTTGGTTGCAACCGTGTGATCCTAGACAAATACCCGCGCAAGCGGCATTTTGTAAGCCAATTGATAAGGAAATATATTATGTTAATATTTTGGTGCAAGATTTAATTTTGTTGTCATATTATGCTTGTAAAATTTAATTATTTGTTGCTAAAAAAGTTGATAGTCGTGTGTTTGTAAGTTTAAATTCATTGTCAAAGTTGTCATTATTAATAACGAGTAAGTTTTATTTAAATTATTTATTTTAAGGGCTATTAAAAAGGTCTCCAAAGTTTCCATTAATAAAAAAGTAAAATACATTGTTCGTCCCCGAACTTGTAGCAAAACTAGACGTTGAGTTCGGCACCAAAATTTTAGTCACCCCAAGGTCCCAACTGTTCATGTTTTGCATCATCCAAGGTCCTTTTAACGTTATCCGTCAGTCAACCTCCGTTAACTTCCAACGTCTCTTTTTAGGTGAGGGCGCATAATGGTCTTTTTACTGTGATGACTTTTTTCTTTTTCTCATTTAATGTCCTT
Organism: Chrysanthemum makinoi; assembly: GCA_910596185.1. Lineage (NCBI taxonomy): Eukaryota > Viridiplantae > Streptophyta > Magnoliopsida > Asterales > Asteraceae > Chrysanthemum > Chrysanthemum makinoi. The sequence goes on from OU343220.1 coordinate 161,573,612, forward strand.
TGTTTCACATCCCATCCATTTCCGCCATGATGCCTAATATAACAAATCCTTGTACTCATTATTCAATCCCAAACTTTTCTTTGAAGATTACCAATTCAATGTCAGACTGAAAATTCAATCTTCTTAGTGACAAATTAGTTGGCACCAACTTTGGTTTTACATTATGGCAAGTTATACAAACTATTATATTGTTGACGATCTGGAATAACAAAACGATGCATTGAAGAAATATGGTAAGTTTTGCTTATAATCATTTTCTTAAGATTGCTTAAGGTATTTGCCGTTTAGGTTACATAATCTTAACATTGTTTGTTCTTTGTTTCAACAGCTGGTAGCTATGGTATGTTTAGCATGACGGTCATCACACTGGTGTTTTCAGAAATTGGCTAGGTAGAATATATGAAGGATGTAAGGAAACTATTGTTGATTTAGTTGATATTAATGAGGTGTATATTGATGAGATGGATGCTCTTATGGTACAAATTGGTTATGAGGCTAGAAAACCAATTACTACTTTGTTAAGTCTGGTAGTACAGTGGATGATGGTTTGTATAGCATCCATAAGACTGTGAATCTTGAATTATTGAAAGATATTGACACGGACCATAAGATGATAGAAGTTTATGTTGAAATTAGTAAGACAAGATTATAGTTTAGTGAAATGTCTCCACCATCAATTAAGACAATTTTTAGGGAGATGGATAAAGAAAGTAGAAAGTCAGCTAGTGATGTTATTCAATCATGTTGTAGACGATTGGTTTTAGATGACAGTGATAATGAGCACGTATTAGAGCCTTTCAAATATATTTGGACATCATTAGTATTGGAGAATCTAGTAAGTTGCCAGATATTGAACCCGTGTTTTCAACTCTTGACATGTCATTTGCTAGCCAACCTGTTGACCATATGCAAAAAGATAAACTTGTTGAGGTCTGTCAAAATGCTAAAGAGTTGAATGTTGGAAATGATAATGAAGCTAATGTTAGTGACAACACTGATCTTGAAAATGTTCTGATTGATGAGGATAATACTTTTGAGAAGTCTGATGTTGAGGTTTGATAACGCTCAAATTATAAATGTTTCTATATGCGTCATCTACGCTTTTATGCTTATATATTATATGAACTTTCGATACTTAATAGATTATATATGTTATAATAGGTTCATGGTACGTGTTGTGGAAGAAACGAAAGAAAAGATAAAGATTTGAAGCTTAAAACGAATAATGAAACTCAAGTTCAATACGTGCCGACACCTGTCCACTATTTTGGTGATATCTTGAGCATACAGACTCCGTTTGACCTCCATTCGCGGCCACGGAAAGAGGAAACAGATTTCTACAACTTCGTTCTTGTGTCACCCCCGTAACCGGCGATCTTTTGTGAAATATCAGAGATCTTTTGGGTCTAATCCAGATCAACATGCATTTATTCACTCTGTGACCGATCATATACCATCTAGCTTCCTCCCTAAGTGTTAGATAACTTATATAAACCCTCAAAAACGTCTAGGAAAGGAATATAACATACATCTATCCTAGAAATGAAATGGAGAGGAAGGATTGGTGAGGATCTTAGGATCCAAGGATCCAAACACACCTTTACCTTATCGTACACCAACATACCACCTCCACCACTCTGAGCCTCGACCCACCACTAGTCTATCATTATTCCCAGACCTAAAAACCATGTTTCCGGTACCTAAACATACTAAAGTGGGAGGGATAGACGATTCACACCAAATCATTCAAATTCTTTTATCATAAACCCATTACCAAACATGCCATTTGGTGACTCGATTACTGAATTTCTAGAGGTTTTGTGACAGATTCTCGGGGTATTTCAGAAGGTTTGGCCACAGGAATATCATGGTCATTCGGTTATTGGATAGTTGCTAGTTCTAGTCAGGTATTGGTTTTGGTTCTCGTTCTTTGTAATACTTTTCGTGGAACCTTTTGGTACATTTCTTACTTATAAATAATGAATAAGTTTCTGATGTTAATGAGTTATTGATGCTTGTTTGATATGAGAAATGTGATATGATATTTGGACGATTTTGTCTTGACTTGTGATTATGCGTGCTTATGGATTCGACATTACTTTTGCTTGGATCTTGCTTATCCTTTGATTGACTGTTGCAACTTCATAGACCAAAAGGGTTAGTTGCGGATTAGTTTTTAATCATGAGTCAATATCATACTTGTGAGAATTGTGTGATAAATTGATAAACGAACCTAGTGGAATAATGTTTAAGACATAGCCTTATGTTGACCTACCAGGTTAGGAGGAATTCTTATTTATTCATATTTGATATAAATCATTCTGAATGCGCTTATGATGATGTAGTCTATGGGTCGAAAGGATTATATATCACTATTGGTATATATGCTTTTTGCGTTAATACACCCTTAATTGTGACTTGCATGATTTGTTTATATAAGGTTTGCACTATCTAAATCTATTGTATTATGTGGATCATACCTTCACGAGCATTGTTACTTGTTTAACAACTTGCTTTACTCATACGTTTAGGCTAATTGATATGTGACAATCAATTGGTTTTGTTCTAGATAAACAATCTCTGAATTGCTACAAATCCCTTGGGACGACCTGGTCTTACCTAAAACCTTTACTATAAATGGGGGTTATACTTTACCGGTGTGTTTTGTGTATTGAGGAATCGGTAGAACTAGTTTTTATAAATTTAAAGCTTTCGAAACACATCAAGGTTACTGTGTTCCAAGTGAGTCAGAGTAGGCAGTTAGGCAAAGTAGGAAGATCGATGATTGATAAAGATAACACTTTTTAAGAGCCTGATGTTGATGTTACTCTATTCCAAGTGAGTCAAAGTAGTCAGTTAGCTAATGTAGGAACATTTTGCCTGATAGATGATGAATCAATTTTGGCAAATAAAGAGAATACTTGTAAAGATAATGATTTACGACTTGCTTTGTTCCAAGTGAGTAAGAGTACATAGTTAGGTAATGTAGGAACATCTAGCCGTATACCTAATGACATAAATTTGGAAAATAAGTTAGATGTCATAGATACTAATGTCTTTGATAGTGATTATGGTTCTGAGCCAGATGTAGGTTATTCTAGGATGGGAAAAAGGTTGAGGAGAAGCATGAAACAAGTTAGAACAGATGAGGATGGTGGTATTTATAAGACATTCTTTTACTATTGTCAAACCTTTTATTCTAAGAAATCAAAGAAAAGATAAGAGAGCATTCAATAGAAAGTAGAAGGGTATTAACTTTTGTAAAGAATGACAAAAAAAATAAGGGCCAAATGTATGGGTATTGTTCCAGGTTCATGCCCGTGTAAAAGTGCTGGAGTAGGTAGAGGCCCAAACAATGAAAGCAAAGGATTACAAATGGAACTCATGACATTGGTGTATCAGAGGTCCCTGATGAAGTGCTATCAAAGGTCCATGATGAAGTGCTATCAGAGGTCCCTGATGAGGTTGTGGTTCAACAACTTGAGCTCAGAAAGAGCAAAAGGGTCAGGACTCTAATGTCATTTGGACCTGAGTTTCAATTATATTTAATTGAAGGAACAAGGGATGAAGTCTCTGACCAATACTCATATTGCTTCATTGTTGAGGATGATCGTAAAACGTTTGATGAAGCAATGAAGTCCCAGGTGTTGCTTTCTGAAAAGAAGCAATTAATGATGAGATGGATTCCATCATGGGCAACAACACTTGGGTGTTGGCTAATCTACCACATGGTTGAAAACCTGTGTGTTGCAAATGGAGTTTCAAAAGGAAAATAAAGGTAAATGGAACTATTAAAAAGTTCAAGGATAGACTAGTCATTCGGGGCTTTAAACAAAATTCAGGGATAAAATATTTTGATACTTATGCTCCTGTGGCTCGTATCAGTACCATAAGACTGCTGATTGCTCTAATATCAATTCACAATCTGATTATTCATTAGATGGATGTGAAAAAAGCTTTCTTAAATGGTGCATTAGATGAGGAGGTTTATATGAACCAACCTCAGGGCCCCATCATGCTTGGCAATGAAAACAAAGTGTGTAAAATGATTAAGTCTTTTTATGGACTAAAACAGGCACCCAAGCAATGGCATAAAAAATTTGATGAAGTGATTTTGTCTAGTGGTTATGTTCTTAACCAAGCTGACACATGTGTGTATAGCAAATTTGATGAATCTGGTAAAGGAGTCATCCTTTGTCTATATGTTAATGACATGTTGATTTTTGGCACTGACCAAAATCAGGTTGACCTGACAAAGGAATTTTTGTCATCAAGGTTCTCCATGAAAGATATGGGGAGGCTGATGTTATCCAAAGTAAAAGAATTTCTATTTCTCAGTCTCATTATATTGAGAATGTGTTGAGGAAATTCAATTACTTTGATTGTACTCCTATGAGTACTCTTATGGATACTTGTGAGAAGCTGATGCCTAATAATGGGAAGGTTGTATCTCAACTTGAGTATTCTAGGGTAATTGGTTGCCTGATGTATGCCATGACTTGTACACGACTTGATATTGCTTTTGTAGTGGGTAAACTGAGCAGGTACCTAGTAATTCTAATGCTCATCACTGGCAAGCAATTAAGAGAGTACTAAAGTATCTGAAGAGAACTATGGATTATAGTTTCTCATATAATGGTTATCCTTCAGTATTAGAAGGGTACACAGATGCAAGTTGGATCAGTAACACTAAAGATAATTCGTCTACCAGTGGCTGGGTATTCCTACTTGGTGGAGGTGTAATTTTTTGGGCATCCAAAAAGCAAACTTGCGTCACTAGTTCAACAATGGAATATAAATTTGTGGCATTGGCAGCTGCTGGTAAAGAGGCTGAATGGTTGAAAATTTTGCTTATTCCATTGTAGCCTAAACCTATAACACCTATTTCTATCCGTTGTGATAGTGCAATACATTGGCAAAAGCTTATAGCCAGATGTATAATGGGAAGTCTAGACACTTAGGTGTCAGACATAGCATGATTCATGAGCTTATCATGAATGGGATGATATATATAGAGTTTATAAGATCTCAACAAAACTTAGCTGATCACTTGACAAAGGGTCTGGTTAGAGACTTTGTTTTAAAGTCTGCTAAAAGGGATGAGTTTAAGTCCAACTTTGTCACTAAATACTAAGACACCAAACTCCCTCCTGAGGAAACGTGGGAGCTAAGTTTAATGTGAAAAGCTGAACGTTTAGTGGACTGGAACACTTTGAAGTTTTGCCACTTCAGGGAGCTTTGGACTTTTTGGCTCTTACAACATTTATGAATTTGATACGGACACATGGCTTGTATAGTGTCAGAAGCGTTTAAGTGTTTGAAAAATTGTGTGTATTTTATCTTCAGGTATTCAAATGGGTTGAATGGTTCAATTCTTAGAACACCCTGATTCTCGAATATTTGAATGTGTAATGTACTAAGATGGAAATTCAATCCTTAAGATATTTTCGTTTATGCACATGTTTTGTTTAATGTTTAATTTCTATGCAAAGGAAGTAAACTAAATTTGGGGAGGATTGTTGAAAAATTTAGTGCACTTGAGGGAATCAGATCACACCTGGTAATGGGTTTGAAGGTACGGAATGTACACCCATCAGGTCCCTGATCACCCTGACTCAGGTAGTGGTAAAGTGGAATTTATGTCGCTAATGGTTTCAGAGGACTTACTCATTTGTGAGTAAGACTCTGACGGATCCATCAGGCTGATGATTATTCATCAGGGAGTCATCTCATTCAGAGATGTACACTGATAAGTATACTCAGAGAGTTGTCTCATTAGGGAGTTCATGTCTTCAGTGAACCATTGACTGAGCACACTAAGGGAGTAACTTTATCAGGAGATAGACTGAATTCATACTTGACTTGTAAAGACTTTGACCTATTCAAGTGGCAGTTATAACTGCATTAATGACCACATTTTATTGGTCGTGTAACCACTAATACCTACATTTATGGAGGCTAATTATGTGGTGATTAATGGGCAGTTAATTACTCATAAATCCATTGACTAGGTTTGAGTAATCTTTACTATAAATAAAGATCCACAAAACTGCATGTAAAAGCATTGAATTTCCATTGAATGCGGCAATTGATGGACTCGAGGGGATGAAATTATGGAGATTGATACATATCAGCTTGCAAGTCCAGTAAAATTGCTAGCTGTAAAATTGCCTTGGATGAATGACAAGCATGGATGGGGGAGAAATGACAAGCTGCTGGCATACAAGATCGCACTACTATAGTGGCTACTGAAGAACTGCTGCTGCATATACGAGATTTTATATTGTCTCTCAATGTGTATTTCAGTTTGAGAATTATGTCGATAGGTTTGAGATGGATAGGCAAATTGTATAGATATATATTTTTTTTTTGGTTAGGCTTGCTTTGGGGTTTGTCCTTAGCATGAAATCAATAAAATGACCACAGTTATTTAATAGAAAAACTTACGGAAATTGGTTTTAGCAGGGAACAAAAACAAATAACCTTGATGCCCTAACTTCCTCATTCAAATAGGTAACGGAAATAAGTCATTTGTGCTGGTCAAAGCCTAAAGTTTATTGAATTTACAAGTTTAGTTACGAATCTGCACCTTTAGTAGTTTAAGGTACCCAAAAAACCTATTAAGTTTGTGGTAGCAAAATACGCTTTAGCCTATAAAAATCTGTTTTTAATTAAGTTAAAAATTAAGTGAGTAAAAGCGAGTGAAAACTAGGACAACCTTGAAACCAACTAAATGAAAAAGAAAGTAACTTGATCATAAGGAATGAAGAAATCTGTCAAAATAACCTGGATCTAATCACACAACCAAGACTTGACTGTCACTGAAAATGATGAAAACACGCAATTTACTGATTCTGAAACATAAGATATCAGCGCTTGCATGAATGCTCTCACCAAATTTTGCCATTTCTCCATCTATGTATAACACTGATATAGAAAAGAACTGAATAATGAAATCGTGAGCTTCTTATTTTTGTAAACTGGCTACATCGTGAAGTGCATCGATTTAGAAGGCCCTTCACGATCGGAGGAACCACACAACGAAGAAGAGGGCGATAAGCGACCTTTTGACTTTGCAGAACCTTTTTCACCTTTTGTTCAAGGGAACTATAACCACTTGTAAGCTTCTTTCACGGATGGACTCCCAACTTCTACTAATAATAGTTAAATGACCAAATAACAGAAAAAGTCAAAATACCATTTAAGATTCCATGCCAGCCAAAATTGGTACAAAATAACTGAACATGTCAATCAAGTTGGTACCTTATGATGGTGATTTAATCATCAATAATAGTTTAAGTATGCTCAAGGCTCGTTACAGCAACATAGCAACTCCAAATAATGAACAATAATCGCGAAGTATGTTGAAGATTATTTTACCGGGGTGAATTAACCCTTTTACCCAAAAAAAAAAAAAGTATGTTGAAGACTCCTTACAGTTAATAAGGTACCAACTTCAAATGAAATTAATTAACAACAGTTTTCTTATGCTTATTACAGTTTGATAACATAACCAACTTCCAATGACATTAATGTTCCAAAGAAACCAAGCACTAGTTCTTATCATATCACAGAATTTGTGACCAAAAAATATAATGGGTCTTACATCAGTTAGTTGCCACGATAGTTACGAATATTAACCGCTCTTGATGCCATTGCTCTCAGATTCACTGTGGCTGTTGTAACAGAGCTTCTTCCACGCTGTTGCTGCACTTGCTGTGGCTGTTCAGACCCTCCAAATGCTCCCATGAACTCCTCTCGCTGCAATCTCATAGCCAAAGCAGCATCCTCATCTTGCTCAGGTACCGGTAACACATCCCGTCTCCTCCTCCTCCTAGTCACACTATTATCTCCCGATTCTCTGCTGTTCAGTAAAACGACAGAAGCAGGACGGAAACTTCTCAAATTAATATGCTGACTACTGGTCCTACGCCTCCTTTCCAAGCTTAGTTGTTCTCCTTCAGGACTATTCAAGGCTTGAATTACGCTCCTGTACTGGTTCCTTCGCCTTGCTGGAGGGCTTTTGAGGTCACTAGATTCTACGTTGTTTGAAGTTCCTGCCTTTCTTGCCTCTATTTCTTGCGGAAACAAGAGTTGTATTGTGTTCCATAGAACCGTATTGATGGTGCATGATCTTCCATTACTGTAACAAACCAAAGAATCCCATTTATCCCTTAAAGTCTCAAACTTTCGTGATCATCTTTTGCACAAAAATAGCGTATTTTAGTACCTGATAAGCTGTCTGCACTTTGGGCAAGGCTTTCCACATTTATCAGCAGCGGATCTCAGACATTTCTTACAGAAACTACACCATATCAAAACCAAAATTAGAACCCACAATACAAATCGGATTTCGTTTAAATATCTAATAACCAAATATGAGTTGTACCTGTGCCCACAAGATGTCGTACTCGGTTCAAAACAGATTTCCAAACAAATCTGCCAAAACAAACAAATTTAAGAAAAATCCCATTTTTACCTTTTAAGCACAAAGAACAAAACCGAATAACACTTACTGCACAAGAGAGCTCTTCACGGAGCCGATCAATACACGGAATCACACCACTTCCCGACCCCGATTCATTCGCTTTCTCATCCTTTTTACTAACAACTTCCACGTCAATCTTCTCTTCTTTCTTTTCTTCTAAAATTCCTATTAACCCATTACACCAAAATATAAGTTAATACTTTTTCCAAAAACTCAACGAATAAACACTTAAATAATCAAAAAAGGATTAAAAGGTTAAAAAACCAACAAACCTTTTTTCGACACCTCATCTGAAACAAGATCAAGATCCGCCCCAAATTTCGAAACGGGACTCTTTCTCTGATATCTACGCTTCCTGAATCAATACCCATACACCAATTTTAACAACTAATTATCCTAACCATATAAAAGAGATAAAAAATAGTTACAAGATTTAAGGGTTTAGTACCTTCTTGAATGAGTGGGTGGAGTCTTGAACAACGGATCGGATCGTCTCTTCATTTTAGGATCACGATCAGGCGTATCTTCGACAACTAGGGACGCCAATAAAAGCGTTTCTTCATCCCAACCAGCCATCGCAGCCACAGATCTAAACCCTGGACTGAAAATAGAATTCCCCTTTTCTTCATTTTCGGGTTGTTTCGCTTTCGCTTCTTCCTCCACCATTTTTAGATATTCTACTTACTCTGTGTGCGTGTTTTTGGGTTAGAGAGAGAAGATGTGAAGAGCGGCTGTTTTTGTTTTTTGAATTTGTTTTCTTGTTTTTGATTCAATGGGAGCCTAACGGCTACTTTTTTGAGTTTGAATTGGGTGCTGTGGATGTGTAGGGTGTTATGGTGGACCATTGTCTGTAACAGATGGATTCATGGGCTTTTGAGCTTTGTCTAATATCTTATATTTGTTGGGTTGTTGGGCTGATTTTGAGAGGCCAAGTTTAAGCATGATGATAATTTCATATTGTGTTGATTACTTTAGAGGTAGAAACGAATGTATAAATGTGTCTAAAAGTTAAAATATTTAATGGGTATTCAGATGATTTTTAAAGGGTAAAAATGAGAAAAAAGTAGGTATTAAATTACAAAAACGATGGCTATATTAGCCACCCCCAACGTCCACCTTTTTTTAGCCTTTAAAAAAAAAAAAAAAAAAAAACGTATAACTCGGCTAATGGTTATGACGCTGACCATTATAACCTCGATTGGGATGTCGAACCGCACTATAGGGCCATAACGCGCCTTATGGCTTGCGACACCCAGTGCTCTAAATTAGTACGTTAAAATGAACAACTGATTGACTATATATGATACTATATGTTGAACTTCACCATACTATATAGTGCTAGTGACTAAAAAGCATTTTATGAAATCGAAAAACCAAATTGTAAAACTCAACTCTAAAAATATGTGTCCATTTGCAAGATGGGTTCGATAAGCGATTCTACATGCTACAACAGATCTTACATGGTTAGCGATCCTATGCAAATTAGACAGGCTAAGCTATAATGGGACATGTATGTATAAATCGTCTAATACATTTCATTGTATAATTCCACAATCGTAATAGTCATCATGAGAACCACAACATATCTACATGAGAAAACAATCCGCTTGTATATGTCACAAATGTTACCGCCTTATTTGTGCGGAAACTGCTTAACTTATCCGTACTGCAGTTTGTTCTTATAAATGACTTATATATGAATTAGTGTTTTTTCTTTTTAAATTTTCTCTTATATTTAATGAAAATAATTGCCTTAAAAAAATGCACCAACTCCTTAGTACTCGTAACAACTTGATATAGTTAATCTCATTACATGTCAAACCCTATCTAATTACATTTTTTTTTTTTTCCAATTTATTCTTTATGGCTTTAATCTCACTACATGTCAAACCCCATTTAATTACATATTCTTTTCCAATATTCTTTATGGCTTTTCCCATGAAGTCGTATTCGTTCCTCAAAGAACAGAAGTACTTGTTTATCTTAAAGGTTCCTTTCATGCCGGTCTACTTCCTGTTGAATATTGTTTATTGCATAGTTACATATCAAAAATGAAGCTCATCACATCAGTCAAACCAATAAACCAAAATTCGACCGGTTTGCATTACTTAAAAACTTCAAATAACGACGTCTTTGACCCAAAACATGTCATCGTACCATTACTCGTGTCCTATCTATCAGGAAAGTTGAAAGAAACAATGTATACATCAATTTAAAAGTACAAAAACCACATAAATCGTTACGATCCCACATTGGCTAAGTATGAGATTGATTGATAGGTTTATAACCTTTAGGTGTCCCCTCCTCATTTGAGCTAGCTTTTTGGAGTGAGTTCTATATCTAGCTTATAAACTGATACGATCCTAGTATGAGATAGGTTTGTATCAATTGATATCAAACTCTTTCGTGAATTGTTCTTTCTTCTATCTCAATTCGCTTTTGGTTAACCGTATTTCATTTCTTAAGCGATTCTGATACCAAGTATATCATAAATACTTAACACGTACGTATAGGACCTCCAAAAATGGAATCTAAGTGTTGAATAGTCTCTTCACAAAGACAAAACTGGCCAGCTCTTTAAGGTGCCAAAAGAATCCGAATCGAACGTAATATATCTTATTATGTACTATTTTATTAAGTATCCATGATTACGAATTAATAAATTGTAAAATGTCTTGGAAGACTTTAGCTGCCAAAAGGGTGTTGTGATTTGTCAACATAATTAAAAGATCCCACGTCTACCTTAAGAGTGGGCTACCATTTTATTTTTTTGGGTTCTTATATAGGTACATATCCATTCAGTACCACAACTTCTTGTCATACAAATTGCGTTTTATTAATTGAAAATTACGTCAGAAGAATCTTTTACTTGGTTTATAAAAGGTTTATTTTTCAGTTTTGGAGCTTCAGGTAGCACAAGAACAAGAGTACACAACAGTTTTTGTGGGATCATGGGGAGAAAGCCTTGTTGTGATCGAGCAGGGTTGAAGAGAGGTCCATGGACAATGGAAGAAGATCGAAAGCTTATGAGCTTCATAATCAACAACGGTATCCAGTGTTGGCGAATGGTTCCTAAGCTCGCAGGTAATATTTTCTATTTTCTAGCATGTTAAAAACACCATTGTTTTTTGTACCTTCTACATGTTTTATGAACAAGCATAATGCTGCTGATCATCCTACAACTAATGGATACAGTTATCAAAAATAGATAACATATAATGGGTTCTCTTTGTATAGAACACTAGAAAAACTAACGATTTTATATTTTTTTGTTTTAGATTTCGCTATAAATATGGGATTAATGTCTTTTGGATTTTCAATTTTCATAGGTTTGTTAAGATGCGGGAAGAGTTGTAGATTGAGATGGATAAATTATCTGAGGCCTGATCTCAAAAGAGGTACATTGTCAGAAGCAGAAGAGGATCAGATTATTGAACTTCATGCTCGTCTTGGCAATAGGTAAATCGACTTTGTTTATACGTTGTTACTAGTATCAAGTTTATCCATTTATGTACGTACAGTGTATGTATTTTATGAAAGTATGTATATATGTTGTAAATATTTAAATGGTTAATTAAAAAACACGACAACTTTTATCCTTTTTTTTTTACCAATAAGCTTTTTGCATAACAGGAAGCTAATTTAAACTTTTTTAACTATTTTAGGTGGTCTAAGATTGCCTCGCATTTTCCCGGACGTACGGATAATGAAATCAAGAATCATTGGAATACTCGGATCAAGAAAAAGCTAAAGCTTCTTGGAGTAGACCCGAACACCCACAAACATACTGATGAAGAGAAAAAACAAAATTCGGGTGAAAAAAATGGACAATGTGCTATCATGTCAAAAGCTGAAAATACCAAAGTTGATTGTGGGAAGATAGATGAACTGGAACATGAAAAGGACCTGACCTCTAAAATTCATGACAACATGGTGAGCAAGAGCATCGATATAGATTCATGGACAAACACGAATCAAGAAAATTCGACATCAATTTCAAAAAGCGACACTTATTCACATTCTTTTGAGGATTCATTCTCAATCAACCCTCATTCTTCCATCGGAGATTCCTCCTTATTCGAAGGCGATTATTCATTAGAACAATGGGTTGATGGTGGAGATTCATTGTTGTTATGGGATTGTTTCAATCAACAAGAAGACTTGTTCTTATTTCTAGGAAATGATTAGTAGTAAAGGTTGTATTTTGTTTTTCGTCCACTTCTCTTGTATTAGGTCATTTTAATAACATAAAACTCGATTGAAAACTAAACGGGGCCAGGCTTAAATGTGCTACCAAGTCGGTAGCTGAATTTTGTAATGAGCAAGTAGAATTTTATAGCGACATGAGGTTGTTTACGTTGAGGTCATTGAGCTACTAACATGTTACGTCCAATTAGTAGGGCTTGAGGGTGTGCAAGGTAATCGACCGCTCAGGGCTTCAAAAATTTTAGGCCCTTTCAAAATTTGTCCCGTTAACAATTATATGTATGTGTACACATATTTTTTATGAAGAAAATATTATTTAGATGAGAAAATATCCTAAATAATGACACTTTATACATTTCTTCTCGAAAAGGCTCGTTATGTAATTTGCCCTCAAAATTTTCAAAAATTGAGAGACGGCCCTGCCAATGAGCATGGGAAATCAGCGATGTAGCTGAAAAATTCTGGCAAATTTAATAGAAGAAAAAGAAAACCCAACTCCATACAAATAAGTATTGAATTTTAGCGCAATAAAAAATGTTCAAATTTCTATTATGAAGTATGTACTCTTAAACACCTGAGTATTTTATACTCCCTCCGTCTCAAATTTATTGTCAGGAGACAAAAAACACAAAGTTTAATAAAAGTTACAATTTTAAACCACACAAATGAATATTCCCACAAAATTACCTTTTATTACTAAAATGGACAATCATTTTGAGACAACCCAAAATGGAAATATGGACAATAGATTTGAGACGGAGGGAGTACTATTTATGTAATTATGCTGGACTGAGAGCATGTACAATGGTAACCCAAGTTATGAAATAACACCATCCACGCCAGCGCCACATAAGTTTTAATATTTCACTTTAACATCCTCAAAAAACACCCACAACAATAACATTCCCAAGTTAAACTTTAACACTCCAACAATTTACAAAAACAACCCCTCATTTAGGGGTATAAATGAAAAAAAAAAAAAACAGAAAAACAAAAAAAAAACAAATAACGCCTGTTTTGCCACTAACGTGCAGGGACTAACGCTGCAATAACGCCGGAGGTCCAACGGGTTAACGCCACTAACGGCGTTATTTATACCACCAATGGCGTTATGCCGTTATGATTGAACCTGCTCTGACTAACACATCTTTAACTTGGTTAATATTCAACTATTCATATGTTGCGTGGTAGAGAGAATTTTAGTCAGTTGTTACTTGTTTCCTAGTTGTTCGTCCAGGTTGGAGCTTTGATATGTCAACATGCATCTCAATGTGCTTCGGTATATGTTCTTTGTACCTTCTAATTATTAAAGTTACCCCCAAAAGACATACTTAACTTACCTTAATGGTTACAATAAATTTTATCTACGTCCATATCTATACTACCTATAAAAAATAAAAGATATACACCTATATTTACATATTTCCTCAAATACAAGTTTTTTATGCATGATATATACAAACATGTTAAAACACTGTTTGGGAAAATATGTAAATATGAGTGTGTATGTGAGAATATATGTAAATGCCCCAAAAATAAATACTTATTTTTAATATGATTTAAAATCATTTGATGATAAAATATTTTTTACATGATCAATCTCCGTCATCCATCTTCCCTCCATTTTTATTTGATCTAATGAATCCTAACAATTTAAAAACCCACTTTCATCATTTTTTTTCAAATATTAATATCTTTCAAACCGTTAATCATTAAGCGAAAAAAAATATACAACTACGACAAGCATTTAATTATCTTTCTATAGATAAGCACTTTGATATACTTTTGACAAACAAAATTTTTTCGTGTTTGTCACGTTTTTTTTACATTTTTTTCGTTTTATTCGTTACTGAAATTTGGATGAAAAAAATCACGTGTGATTAAACACTAATTTGAATATCACATGTAATATTATTGTTAAATCACATATGATATTACATTAATATCACGTGTGATATTACATATCACGTGTGATTTTACATACACTACAACAAATGGGTTAATTTTACACATTTATTAGGACACATATACACGATTTTAAGTGTGTACAAATATTGAGTCCACGCTTAATTGTTGCGTGGCAAATATGGGCGTCACAAAAAAAAGAACACAAATTAGCGTGTAGAAAATGCAAACGTATACACTAAAAAGCGTGTAGAAATTGCACAGGTATCCACACTAAAAAGCGTGTAGAAAAAATGCTCCACCCTAAAAAGCGTGTACAAACCAGAAAATTTCTTGTGCAAAAACTACACTCCTACAAGCGTGGACAAGTTTCAAAGGTGGACACCTGGCAAAATTTTAAAAGTACACGCTTTAAATTGTTGCCATTTTGATAATTTTACATTTAAAAAAAATATATAATACCATACAAAAGATTTCAAATCTGAAGCTATTCAAATACCATACAAAAGATTTCATATCTGTAGCAAATTCAAATTCACATACAAAAGATTTCATATCTGTAGCATATTTCAAACTACAACAGAAATATGTTCTTTGATCAATAAGCAACAGAAATCTGTAGCATATTTCAAATCTAGCTTCGTTCATCGAGACTGCTTGGTTTTGCAAAAGATTATTGAAAGCTAGCTTCGCCGATCTTCGGTCTTCAAGTATTCATACCTGCAAACAATATACTTACTTATTCATACATATATTATGCCCTTAATGACATCAGTTCTAAGATTGTGTAAAGTGACTGGACTCAATGGCATGTTCATATATTATGCTCGATTAGAAATGGCTACAGTTAACGTGTGGATGTGTAACACTATATGACCCATCATCTAGGTAATCAAGGAATGCAATTAGCAAACATATTAAAAAAAAGATACGACAACTAAAGCTCACTGCGCCTATAAGTCTAAAATTATCCATAGAAATATACAATGCCAAGACCCCATTAAAGCAACAGTATATGGATGTCCTTATAATCTATGCAGGCAACTGTGATTCATGGATGTATGTCATTTGTTAGTTCATCGATATAACAATATCTGATCGGTAAAAACCTTTTACCGTTTCTACTGAAATTGTGTATATCAGCAGCAACAATGATCTCACCCATGACTCATGGATGTAAAAGACAAGCATCTACATCAATCACACAGAAGCAACAATCAATATCTGCTAACCCATACAAGCAATTAGGTGTGCAATGGTCCAAAACAGACCAGACTGAGACGCAACCTAAACCGAAAATTTAAAAATATTAGAACCCAAAACCAGACTCTTTAGTATCAGCTCTGTTACTGGTTTTAAACCATTTAAGTTTAACTGCTGGTTAGAAATTCAGGTTTAGCTACTTGCGTAAATATTTCATCTCTTTCAAATAAAAGAAAAAAATTCACTCAACAAAAATCCGGTTTTGAACTGAACCAGGCAAGGAAACCGAGAACTGGACGTAGACAACCATTAACCAGTGCTGGCCCTGTTTCAGTTTTCTGATTTGCGCAGAGTTTTGTACAAGCCTATCCTAAGAAAAATTCATTCCTAGGGTGTTTGGTATTGCTTACGCAGGTTAAGTTTATGTGATTACTTACTCTAAAAACTAGCAATTTCTATCCAGCCACTCAAAATCGGTGTATCTGCATTCAAAAGACCAGCAGATGTGCAAGTAGGAACAGTCAATCCCAAACACCAATAATGTTTGTTGTTTAAACATAGCGTCACCTTCTAATATGAATTCAGCCAATATCGAAAAACATCAATCAACATGCAAATTTAAAAAAATTAAAATATATACCCGGGTAGTTATCCATGACGGGTGAGTAGTGGTCCGTAATTGGTGATGCGTCAAAAGAGGGCTGAAAAAAACATAAATTACTTCAAACAAGGGTCTAAAAAAAATTATCGCGATAAACAATAAACCACTAACCTGTTTGTCACATGTACGAGTAGCAGCAGAAGTAGAAGCACCATTATATAGATCAGGAAATGCAGTTTCAACAACTTTGAGCATTCCATAAAGCTCATTTAGCTTTTGTCCCATATCCTTGAGTTGCAAACCTTGATTCTCTAATTGCTTTTTATGAGTCTCTATTTCCTTATTTTGATTCTCTAATTGCTTTTTTTGAGTCTCTAATTGTTTTTTTTGAGTCTGTACTTTTTCCAACAAAAAGCGGTTTTCATTTGTTAGAACCTCACCCCTCATCTTTCTTAAATCACAACTAATTTTGGATACTTGGGATTTTGTTACACCCGCTCCAAAACAATGAGGATTTTCATCTCCAATAAGTGTATTAAGAACATTCCTAGCAATTTCTGCTACTACGTCATGTTCAACATTACCTTCAGGACCTCCTAGCTCTAACTTCTTTCTTAATATTTCTCTATTTGCTTGAACCTGAAACAATGCATACTTTTTTAAGTTCATAAATCAAAATATGCCATATAAAACTTTAAAAAAGAAATCCAGTATGCGTATACCATCATTTCTGTTGTTGCTTCTTGAATATAAGTGTCATCCGCTGTTTTATAACAAATGTGAAACCTCTCAACATCATGCGGTGATCTTCCATTTTTCACTTTCTGTATATTAGATAGAGAATATCAAAGAATGCATAAAAATACAAGTTATAACAGTTTCGAAACTGTTATAACACTCCGTGCAAATGCAACAACTACAATTGTTCATAATCAACCCTTAAACTAAAGATACCCTTTTGTCTCTATGTATGATTAAATGTTACTCACAAATTCATGGTCTCTTCGCGCGAAACTGACAGCACCGGTAGTGTGAGTATGGGCTTGCTCAAGTCGTGCTTTCTTCCCACAGGCTGAGAGTTTCTGCATTTCAGGACACTGGTCAAGATCACCACATATATAGTTTTTACAAGCAATAATATATGATACGATCGATTAAAGTTCATTAACCATGATAAGAAAAATAAGTTAATTCTAACTAAATTCTACCTATATTAACTGAAATAGACCAAGGCATAAGCAGTTAAGCACTATCTATAACCAACTGATATGAAAAGCTCACAGGGAGAATAAGCAAAAAGCTCTAAAATGCTACCAAAAGCTACCACAGGCTAGAATAGGCTAAATCTAACTAAGACCAACTTAGTGCAATAGGAAATGATCAAATGAGCACAAGATTAAAGCTGATAGCATTAAAACAGATCCTAAAACTACAGGTGCCAAACAGCCCTAATGTTCTTACTTTAAGTACTAATCTAACTAACTTAGTAAAATCCTAAAAATAAACTAAAATCATCTAGTAAAAGGCCACCAACCAGAGTGTTATAATCCAAAATTTTAGCTAAAAAGGATTAAAGACGAGAAAGTTAAAAATAAAAAACACGGAGCCATTGGGAACTCTAGCCTACTGATGCAGTTAAAGATATGAATAGAACTAGGAATATGCAGATCTGAGAAAGAGAAAAACAGTGGTGCAGGGCACTTTTCATCCAAACCCCCAACTTAGAGAGCCAAACAAACCTAGTTAACTATTTTTCTGATTTTTTTCCTTTTAGGATTAGTTAAAACACTTGATGAAAAAGCTATTTTTGATTTTTAATTATTTTTATGATTAAAACAAATGACTACATGGCTGGAGAAAACTTGATGAAAATCTGAACTAATACCAAAACAGTTTTGAAAGAAAATACTTATAAGAGTTGAGACAACCTGAAAACAAGATTGGATAGGATCTAATATTAGCAATTATAACAGTCCTATGGGTCCCTTTCATACCAACCACAATGAAATAATCAGATGCATTCATACGTGAAACAAAAACCCCGAAATCAGATATCCTACTAGAAGTTTTTAATCAGGCAAAATGACTGTCATAGGAAGGATTTAGTCAAATTAACATGTATGAGTTCCTATATGCAACATATCATCTAGTAGTAACATTTAACGCAGTAATATCTTCAGTTTTTAATTAGATATCCAGTTTGTGTGTTATGTAGATTTTTTAAATATCTTTGTTGTTAAAGGTGTGATTTTTATTTTGTTTAGACTACTTTAGTGATAGCTCATAAGCTCATTTTGTCGGCTTATCAGCTTATGGTCTTATCCTTATGGACTTATCTAAGTCCAAAAGCTCTACTTCATAATCTCATAAGCCAGAAAAAAAAGAGCTTATGAGATATTCCAATATCAGATAAGCTCGTAAGCCCCAAAAAATAAGCTAATTAAAACAATGCCAGATTTATGAAGAAGTAATAAAGAACTCACATAAGATGCTGATTGTTAGAGTTAGAAACTTCAACCCATTTACTTAATATAGACATCAAGAGTGGAAAAAATTAATACCTTTGCTATAGGCTTTCGAAGATGACTTTTATACAATTGCCATTGGTGGTCATGGAAGTTTTCTGGTGGTTCGAGTAAATCCAATGCTTCCAAAAGCTCATCTTCTGAATAATCGATCTCTTCAGCACCAAGTTCATTGAGGCCATTAACTTCATTCAGCTTATTCGCAGCTTGCTTATATAAGCTCATTTTTAACCTATATTTTAAGGTTCTACGCTTCACTCTGTATATTGCACAAAGAACCTTGTCTACATTATCGCTTTGAGGTATGTTGAATCTCCGCTGCCAAAGTTATCAATAAAGGAAATTAAATGAAGAATAATAATAAGTAACTGTACTATGAACAAAACACTTATTTAACATAATGTATTACCCGGAGTTCTACTAGAAGCATAACACCACAACATTCTTTGCATTCCTTCCAGTCCTTGGCAACGTGACTTAAGATCATTTTCTTCAAGTTCTCTCAACCTTTTAGGAAACAAAGGCCCAAATAAATTTTCATATTGTTGGTTGGTATTGTTCGAATCTCCTTAGTCCTTTCAAGAGAAATAACTGTTTGATCAAAATCCCAAATAATTTAGACTGGTTATCAAATGTCAAGTGACCAACTATTCGACTGGTTATTAAAATCATTAATGTTCTACACTTAACTAAACAAGAACAAAACCGTATAAGCACCACATGGTTTTAAGAACATATATAAATTTGAACAAAACTTTCACACTTTGCAAAAGCACTAAAAAGACTAAAGTATAAAAGAAAACCAAACGGTAAATGGGCCTGAAAACTAAGTTTACTCATATACTACTAGTTGGGCCATCCTTTAAAATAAACTATAGTGGAATATATAAAACCTTTGACTAGTCAACTGTTTCTTCTACATCTACATCTGCAGTGATTTTTCCGATGATGATAATTTTTCCGATGATGATAATTGCTCCGCCTCTGAATATGGGCCCTTAGGGGGAAGGGCCCCGGCTCAATGGCACCCCTTGCACCCCCTCTGGGCCGGCCCTGGTATAGGGTGGAATAGTAATTGAGAGTATGATGAAACCACCCACACACATAAGATATGAGGAAACCTTCATATTTGGGTATCCTCAATCCATTGTGGTGGGTCCTATAACCAACCGAACAACACTAATAACTTTCAAAGTTATAGACTCATAACTATACACCTCAACCAAACGGGCCCTTATTATTTTAACTAAGGGAGGTGATTTGTACACTTTCTAAATTGATTGGGACACTCTAAATTATAGTGATTGGACATTTATACCCTGATATCACTTTTACATATTCTCACTATATAAGGGTATATATGTCTAAGGGGTGAGATCAATAAAGATCACATAAATTCTAAAGATCAAATGGATTAATCTCAACCACTCATTTTTTATCAAATTAATTAAATTCATTTTCACCTTTATATTTAAAAATTAAATATCTCACAAACCGTTAATAGTTAGATAAAACTAATTATACCATTGCGACAACAATAAAATTATCTTTATAGAGATCCAATATTGTATACTTTCGACGAACTTATATTTTATCATTTTTTGATGATTTCAATATATTACACTATAAATGAAAATTTTAAAAATACTCTTTTGTGTTAACACAACCCTAAACCCTAAAAACCCTAACCCCTAAACCTAAAAACCCTAATCCCTAAACCCTAAAACACCCTAACACCTAAACCATAAAACCCCTAAACCCTAAACCCCTAAACCTCTAAAACCTTAAACCCGTAAAATCCTAAACCCCTAAAACCCTAACCGCTAAACAAAAAAAACATAAACCCTATCCGCTAAACCGTAAGAAACCTAAACCCTTAACCCCTAAAAAGCTTAACCCAAAAAAGTCAAACCCCTAAACCCTAAACACATAAACCCTAACCGTAAACCCTAAACCCACAAAAAAAGTCAAAAAAAAATTCGTCGAAAGTATATGATGTGGGATATCAAATTAAAGATAATTTTATGCTTGTCGTGATGGTATGTGATCCGCTCCAGAACAGTCAAGTTTTATCACTCAAGTCTGCCACTTGTGAATGGCAGACCGTAACAAACTTAAAACGGCTCAGGAACGAACGCAATGAAGATCAGGGGAGTATAGTGTTTCCCCGGGTCGTTATGTCCCAGCGAGCTATGCAATGGATTATCAAACGTAAAGTGATCGAGAAATTTGAACAGAAAAAGGGATTTGATTATGATTATAACTACAGAAAAAGCCAACAAATTACAACGGCTTAAATGCAAATTAAAGAAGGTTAAAAAGATAAAAAAATATTAAATAAACGCTATCACTATTTTCAAAATGATGTTTTTGTTTTTATGTTTTTATAAAACTGAATTAAAAAACTACGTAGCGTACAAATAAAAACGTGAAACTTAAGCAATATTAACCCTAAAAATGTGAAAAAGATATTTTTACAAACCTAATGATAAAATAAAATATATAGAAAAATAAAATTAATTTTATAACTAATTATCTAATTATTATTAATTAAAAACTATTTTTAACTATTAAATAATTACCTAAAATACAAGAAATTAGGAAATAAAGCTAGAAAAATAAAATTAAGACTTATAAAAATCTAAAATATCAAAATAGAATTTTCAAAACTATTTTTGTATTTTTCTGATTATTTTTCTATTTTTTTATGAATATTAAACTATTAAAAACTAATTAAATTACTAAAAATTACAAAATAAACTATGAAAAATCTGGAAAATTACTTTTTTTACTTTTTATATTTATCTAAACCTAAGAAAAATGAAAAATTATTTTTTTGAACCTTTTCTGAATTTTTTTTGTATTAAAAGCTAATTAAAAATGCTTAAAAACTACTTTAAATTAAGAAAAATAGCAAATCAACTTAGAAAAATCTGAAAATTTCAGGAAACTCTAAAATTATATTAGGAAGCTAGGAAAAATGGAAAAACAGGTACTTATGTGGGGAATTTGAAATGATGTGTCAAGTGCTTATAAATAAGCACTTGAATAAGCTAAATGAAGACCAACAAGCACCAACTGTTAACAGAAGCCAAACTATGCTACAATAACTCAAATGCAGCTAAAAAAAACAGGCCATAGCTACTGAATTGCAAGATTAATAGATTTGGAGTTTTTGAGTTTATAAGCTAGAACAGATTTTGGGACAAACTTGCAGCTTGATCACAAGCTTCAAAATAACCTAAGAATGAAAAACAAAAGATGGGGCTTAATCTAGACCAGGTTGGCTATGTATAATCCAAAGCTGAGACCTGGACAAGCTCAAATGAGCTTGTTGCAAGCTCTGCAAAATGCCTGCACACACTCAGTTAATACTGAGTGTATGCACAGGGCATATAAGCCCCTGTTGCCAAGCTCATTTGGAGCTTAAAGAAAAATCACAAAAATATGTAAAAATGGTAATAAAGAAATAGACCAAGAGAAGTTTATACACCCACAATTTCACTTGATAAGACCCAAAAATGAGCTCATGAAAATTCTTCTCAGTTGGGCTCAAAACAGATTTTTCACTTTTGACTTTTTAAAGCTATCTTGATAGTTTGACTTTTGTGAGATTTAAGCTAACTTCAAGGACTGAATATGATGTTAATGATTGAAATGAGACTAAAGCAACCTTAATCTATGTATTTTAAACACAATACAAGTGATTTGATTTCTAAAAACACAACAGATAAGCTGTTAACACAGTGGGACAGAGATTTTGACTATAGGTGTTTTGCAGGCACAAACTAAGACAGGTATGAGCTAATAATGATTTAACAAACATGAACCAACAAGTATTGTCCACTGCATACACCTCAAACACAAACCAAGCACAAATCCAAACACCCTTATAACCTACTGATTATGACTCAAAACAGATCCAAACACTTAACTAGCTCATGATACTGATCCAAATGAGTTTAACTATTCTAAATTCAACTATTCAAACAGATTTAAACTACTAATCACTGCACAAACAGATTATGCAAATGAGCTTGAAATTTACTTACAAAGGGTCCTAGCCACTATGGCTTGAAACAATGAACCAAAGTACCACTAACCTATCCAAACCCCTACCCTAGCTCAATATCAACCCAATTCCATGGTTGCTTCACCCATTGACCAAATCTGCATCATATATGCCCATTTTGACTTTTGTTGACCAAGAACCACTTTTGCTAAAAAATGAAATGTAAGCTTATAGAAAGCTATGTGAAGCTTGTATAAGCTTAGTGAAACTGAGAAATGAGCTTTATGAAGCTTTTGAGTGAGACTTGGAAATGAAAATTTTCAACAGTGAGCTTTGAACAAGATTTCTTAATAAAACTTGAAATTATAACTGGAAAGAGTTAATAATGATACAACATACTTAATTTGATACAAAGAAACAAGAAATTACAGGCTTTTCACTTAACTAAAACTTTTAACATAAAAACGACATTAAATGAAAATTAAAAAACTACAAGACTCCTCCTCTTGCTTCCTTCTTGTCTCTTTTATAATCCAAACTCTTTGTCTCTCTCTTCTGAATAGTTCCCATCAAGTTTCTCAGCCATTGGATTGGTAAAACTGATCCTGGCCGTTTAAATGGATTTTGGCTCCAAATTGCTTATCTGCCAATTGGGGTTGAGTGAGGAGGGGGGAGATACATTTAATGCTCCTTGGAAGTTAGTTGAGGTGGGGGGGACATGGGTAAGTGGATGAGAGGAGGGGGGAATGGGAGATAGCTTGGTTGCAGGTTAGCAGTTGGGAGGGGTGACTTTTTGGCGTTGGGGTGTTTGACTGGTTATCTGACCAAGGGGTTGATATCAAAGGGGTCAAAATTCATAATGACAGGGGGTCCAAAGCTATGGCAGGGTCCAAAATTGGTTTGTCAAGGGTTAAATATCATAGGGACCTAAGTGTAAATTCTAAAAATTGAGGGACTTGAGCTGCCAATTCATCAAAGATGTTTCAAGGGACCAAAAGTGACAATCTCAAGAAGTACAAGGACCAAACTTGCCATTTTCAAATTTCCAGGGGCCATTTTTGCCAAATTTCAAAGTTGGAGGACCAAACTTGTAATTTTCTCAAACTTTTTATATTTTTCACCAAAAGACTAAATTTGACAACTTATGATTTTAAAAGGACCTTTGGTGATTTTTCTTTTGAAATTATGTGCTCAGGGACTATTTCTGATAATTTTTGAAACTTGGGGGACTGAAACTGCCAATTATGCAAACTTAGCTCATTTTTCATCTGATTTTGAACATTTTGCATCTGAAACATATAAAATGCAATTTTGGAATATTTTCAGTATTTTGATTCATTTCTGAGCATTTTTAGACGTTTTGCAGTTCAGATTGACCCAAAAATGATGAGTATTTACACACTCATCAATCCCCCACACTAAACTATTGCTAGTCCCTAGCAATCTTTTGAGAAAAACTTAATGGATTTGAGTCTCTTTACCAAAAGCCATTACTTCTGGAGTAGCCAAATGTTTCAGTTCAAGTAAGAACCATGGTACACCGATAACCATGTGATTTTGAGCAAACCACCAGCTTCCAACGGATTTGGTTTGTCTTTACCAGAAGCCGTTTGCTCTGGACTAGCCAACTCTTAGATAAATTATCAGTATTATCTTTGGTGAGCTGATTACCAATTATGGTTTTTCCACCGCCTTTACCACAAGCCATAACCTTGCGGGCTAGCCAACTCTTCACTTTTTAGGATATGGTGAGTTGAATACCATACAATTTTGGGCAAATTGCAAGCCGTCAACGGATTTGAGATATCTTTACCAAGAGCCGTTTGCTCCTGGATTAGCCAATCCTTTAGTTTATTAGACAAGGCGGACTGATAACCAAATGAGTAAGTGTAAAACACTTACTCCAAAAAAAATTTTGGCCAAAAACGGGGGAATTGGGTGGTATAATTACATGATAAAATTCGTGAGAATTCCCCCCCCCCACACTTAGAAATGAATATTGCCCTCAATATTCAAAGTACCGGCGGTTATGCCGAAACTGAGAACGTAAAAGGGAAATACTACGGCCATTATTTAGAAGATTTTTTTTTTTTTTTTTTTTTGAAATGTGCATATATACACAACATGTGGGGCAACCCCCCCACACTAGGGTGGTAGAAAATAGAAAGAAGTCAGAAATATGGGTGAAAACCCATATGGCATGCTACTGTTTTTGATTCCCGAGTCGCTAGCTTGACTCGATCCCCGCATTCATTGGTTCATGGGGAAAGTTTGTAAATCCGGGACAACCACAGGGGGAATGTCCTCTCCAAAATAGTGCTTCAACCTATGTCCATTCACTTTGAAGTTTGGCCCGTCTATTTGAGATAATTCGACGGTGCCATATGGAAACACTTTGGTAATGGTGAATGGACCAGTCCAACGGGTCTTAAGTTTCCCCGAGAAGATCTTCAATCTAGAATTAAAAAGAAGGACTCGGTCACCAACGTTGAAAACGCGGTTCTTAATCTTTGAGTCATGGATATTCTTTGTCTTTTCTTTGTAGATCAAAGAGTTCTCGTAGGCTTGATCACGGAGTTCATTTAATTCGTTGAGTTGAACTTTCCGATGATCACCCGAAGACTTGAGGTCGAAATTTGCATGCTTCAAGGCCCAATAGGCTTTGTGCTCAAGCTCGATCGGGAGATGACACGCCTTTCCATACACGAGCTTGTAAAGAGTACACCCGATGGGTGTTTTGTAAGCGGTACGGAAGGCCCAAAGTGCATCTTCTAATTTGTCTGACCAAGAGGCACGATTTTCGCCTACGGTCCTCTCCAAGATTCTTTTCAAACCACGGTTCGAAACTTCCACTTGCCCACTAGTTTGTGGGTGATACGCGGTGGAGAGACGGTGGGTGACACCGTACTTAAGCATTACTTTTGCGAATTGGTCATTGCAAAAGTGTGTACCGCGATCACTAATGATGGCACGAGGAGTTCCAAAACGGGTAAAGAGAGACTTTAAAAACTTCACCACTACTCGGGCGTCGTTGGTAGGTAGCGCTTTCGCCTCCACCCATTTAGACAAGTAATCGACCGCCACGAGTATATACTTGTTCCCTCGAGAAGACGGGAACGGCCCCATAAAGTCAATGCCCCATACGTCAAATATCTCGCACACTTGAATGGCATTTTGAGGCATTTCATCTCTTTTAGAGATGTTACCATGACGTTGGCAAGAGTCGCAAGATTTGACGAGGTCATGGGCATCTTTGTAAATTGTGGGCCAATAGAAACCAGAATCAAACACCTTCTTGGCGGTGTAGTTCGGGCCATTATGTCCCCCTGTGGGTCCATGATGACAAGCCTTGAGAATTTCATCGGCTTCTTGGCCGTGAACACACCGTCGGATGACTTGATCCGCACAAACCTTAAACAAGTAGGGGTCGTCCCAGAAGTAATGCTTAACATCTTTAAAGAATTTGTTTTTCTGTTGGGACGACATCCCTTTCACAACAAAGTTACCCGCATGATAGTTTGCAAAGTCGGCAAACCATGGGGTACTAGAATCTCCACGATGAGATACCACATTAAGTGTCTCGAGAGGAAACGTTTCGTTTATCTCCTTTTTATCGAGCACACCTTGATGAGGATTTTCAAGACGGGAAAGATGATCAGCCGCTAGGTTCTCTGCTCCTTTTTTATCACGAATGGTGATATCAAATTCTTGTAGGAGGAGAATCCATCGGAGCAATCTCGGCTTAGCATCTTGCTTAGCAAAAAGATATTTGAGAGCCGAGTGATCCGTATACACTATGCTTTTGGACAAGATCAAGTATGGCCGAAACTTCTCGAAAGCATACACCACGGCTAGTAATTCTTTTTCCGTCGTGGTGTAATGTGCTTGAGCTTCGTTCAAGGTTTTGCTAGCATAGTGTATAGGCTGGAAATGTTTAGCTTTGCGTTGCCCCAAGACTGCACCTATGGCGAAATCACTTGCGTCGCACATAAGCTCGAATGGTAAATCCCAATCGGGGGCAACAAGAATTGGTGATTCAGTGAGTTTCTTTTTAAGAGTTTGGAACGCTTCAATGCACTCACTAGAGAAGACGAAAGGAGTGTCTTTTTCAAGAAGTCGGGTCATAGGCCGGGATATTTTCGAGAAATCTTGAATGAAACGACGATAGAAACCGGCATGACCAAGGAAACTTCTAACTCCTTTGACAGTAGTGGGAGGAGGTAGCTTTGAAATAACATCAACTTTGGCTTTGTCCACCTCAATCCCTTTCTTAGAGATTTTATGGCCGAGGACAATTCCTTCTTTGACCATAAAGTGACATTTCTCCCAATTTAGACAAAGGTTCGTGTTTTCACAACGTTCAAGCATCTTGTCCAAATGGGAGAGACATGTTTGGAAAGAATCCCCAAAGACCGAAAAATCATCCATGAAGACTTCCATAGTCTTTTCGATCATATCATGGAAAATGGCCATCATACACCTTTGGAACGTACCGGGAGCATTGCATAAACCGAAAGGCATGCGTCGGTAGGCAAATGTTCCATAAGGACACGTGAATGTGGTCTTTTCTTGATCTTGGGGGTCAATGGGTATCTGGAAGTAACCTGAGAAACCATCAAGAAAACAATAGTATTCGTTTCCCGCTAATCTCTCAAGCATTTGATCCATGAAAGGTAAAGGAAAGTGGTCTTTACGGGTGGCTTCATTTAACTTTCGATAGTCAATGCAAACACGCCATCCCGTGATTAATCGAGTAGGAATCAACTCGTTTTCATCGTTTTCAACAACAGTTATGCCACCTTTTTTGGGCACACAATGAACGGGGCTCACCCAAGGACTATCCGAGATAGGGTAAATCAATCCGGCATCGAGAAGTTTTATGACTTCCGCTTTGATAACTTCATGGATTTTAGGATTCACTCTTCTTTGATGTTGAACCGCTGGTTTGGAGTCATCTTCCAGGAGAATTTTGTGAGTACAAAATCTCGGGTCAACCCCCTGGATGTCGGAAAGTTTCCAAGCGATGGCTCGCTTGTGTGACTTCAAAACTTTTATGAGAGCGGCTTTTTCATCCTCACTCAAGTTCTTAGCAATGATGACGGGTGATTTATTGTCATCCTCCAAAAATGCATACTCGAGATGAGGTGGTAAGTCCTTAAGTTCGACCTCTGGAGGATCATCAGATTTTTCAATCGTTTTGATTTCCTCTTTATGAAGTTCTTGAGGAGGGAGAGATGAGGGATCATCATTGAGCAACTTCTCGATGAGAAGAATATCTCCCTCGATGTCAATAGGGGCGTGATCAATTTCCCATGAAACCGAATCACTAGACAAATATGCTTCAATCTCTTCCGAAATAGAGTTACTTCCCTCAAACGGAGTGAGAGATGTGGAAGAGAGAGCAACGATGGGATCAACCGAAGTGGGATTGCCACTCGAGAATCCAAGAAGTTCTTGAGAATATTCCTCCGACACAATGTCAATGACATCAATCATGTTGACGGAAATGTCTTCATAACTAGGGGAATATCTCGTAACTTGATCGAGATTGAAAGTAACTGCTTCCTTGTTTGATCTCAAGGTGATTTACCCCTTATCAACGTCGATCAATGCACGACCCGTTTTTAAGAAGCACCTCCCAAGAATGAGGGGTACTCGGGGATCAGCATCAAATTCGACAACAACAAAATTGGCGGAAATGGAATTCTCCTACTTTCACAAATACATCCTCGGCTATACCTAGCGGACGAGAACTAGTACGGTCCGCAAGCTCGAGGATCATACATGTAGGTGTAAGCGGAGGTAATGAAATCTTTTTCCACATGGAGTGTGGCATCAAGTTAATGCTTGCACCAAGATCGGCCAAGGCGGAGCATTGAACTATTCCTTGAAAATCACATGGGATGAGAAATTTTCCGG
This sequence comes from Chrysanthemum makinoi, assembly GCA_910596185.1. Lineage (NCBI taxonomy): Eukaryota > Viridiplantae > Streptophyta > Magnoliopsida > Asterales > Asteraceae > Chrysanthemum > Chrysanthemum makinoi. The sequence goes on from OU343220.1 coordinate 161,602,471, forward strand.
GGTCTCCTAGCTTTTCGGGAAGCTTTTTAAGGATAACCGCAGAACAATTCTCATTCAAAGAAGTTTTAGCCAATTCGGAAATCTTTTCCTTGTTAGTCAGCAGACTTTTGATTGTTGGACCGAATTTGGGCATAAGAAGAAGAGCGTCCGCTAAACTAATCTCGAAGAGCAAATCTTGAAAAATTTGGATAAGCTTCTCCATTTGTTGATTAGTTTTGTCGCGGGCCTTTTGATCATTAAGCCTTGAAGGATAAGGAAGTGAAGGCTTAGGATTGGTCATCGGAACAACGGGTTCCGGAATTGGAGGTAAGTCGACCGAAGGTTGGACTTGTGCGGTACTTCGTGGGCTTGAGATATGCACCTCGTCCTTTGTCACCTCGGTTTCTCGTTCCACATCCTTCACCGGAGAAGGAGTAGGCATCGAGGGTTCCTCATAAGATTTACCACTACGAGTGGTAATAGCATTCAACTCACCCTTAGGGTTGGGAATGGTGTTACTTGGAAGAGATCCTGAAGTTGAAGCTTGATTCTTTTGACTTACGAGAAGAGCAAGCACGCTATCGATCTTGCTATTTTGCTGATCAATCTTGCTACTAGTTGTTCTAATCTCATATGTAAAATCATTTCTCATAGAGGTAATCTGATTTTGCATGGACACCATCTTAGCTTCATTGTTTTTGATGTAACTAACAATGTCAATGGAAGCTTGAGGAGGTGGAGCTTGAACAGTTTGTTGTGGAGTTTGGAATCGGTTTTGATTATAGTTCCCTTGATTTTGAGAACCTTGATTTTGAAAATTCGATTCGATTTTGATTAAACTGATTATTTCTGTTTTGATTGTTCTGATTTTGATTAAACCCAGGTGGTCCAAGGTAATTGTTAAAACGATAGCTTAGAAGGTTACGGTCCCCTTGCGGTTGGTAGGAGTTACCCCCCGATTTGTAGGAACCTTGAGCAGCATATACGCTCTCTTGAGTGAAGCCACCGGAGGATGGACACTCAAAATAAGGATGTGGACCACCACAAGTCTCACAACTCTTGTTCACGGCATTAACTTGTTGATTAGCATTTGTGTGATTCATTTTAAGCATGGCGGCTGATATTTCTTCCAACTTTTTGTTGAGAGTGGTGAATTCCGAAGATGGAAGGGTGGTGGATCTCGCTGACTCACTCCTCTCGGCAGAGGAATCCCAATAATTGTGGTGGGCAGTCATATTTTCGATGAGATCATAGCACTCTTCGGGTCGCCTTTTCATAAAGGTACCACCGGCAGCAGCATTGATTGTGTCACGATGTCTCAGTGTTAACCCGTTATAGAATGTATCTATTTGGGTGACAAGCAACATGTTGTGGTTCGGACATCGGTCAATTGAAAGCTTATAGCGTTCCCATGCCTCGAATAAGGACTCGTCGGGAAGCGGCCTAAAATTGCTGATTTCATTCCTTAGTTTCGTCACCATCGACGGTGGAAAATATTTCGCCAAGAACTTGGAGATCATTTCATCGAAACTATGGATTGAGTTCTTGGGAAGACGATCAAACCATGCGGTGGCATGAAGCGTCAAGGAATAAGGAAAGAGGTATAAGCGAAGGGCGTCATCGGTGACCCCATTTTGCTTCATACTTTGGGTGACAGTGAGAAATTTGTCAAGATGCTTGTTGGCATCTTCACCCGGTGATCCGTGAAATTGGCAAAAACTTTGGACTTGTTGAATCATGTGATGCTTAAGTCCAAAATCCGTTGCCTCGATGTTGACCGGGGCAATTGGACCGCCCCGTCCATTCATCGTGGGTTGGCAAAGCTCCTCCATCGTTCGGAGATCGGGAGCTGGATTTTGTGGATCGGGTTGGACTTGAGGTCCTTCCCTTTGGATTCCAGACATGGTGGCATGTTCAACGGTACGTATCTCGGGTACGTTTGCTTGGTTATGGTTACGTCTACGAGCTTGCGAGCGAGTGCGCATACACTAGTCGTAACTCAAGGAGATAAGAGAATTATGAAAATGGGGAAAGAAGAATATTTTTGGGTTTTCTGATTATGATAAGTATATATAACAACAAAATCAATTAAAACAAACTCGAGGCAAAACAACAGTGAACTTAACCAATAATCACAAGATGAATGGCTTCTTTGAAAAAGGTACACCAATCACAAGGACACAGAGGCAAGTTTTAAATCTTTAGTTCGGGAACTTATTATGGTCGCACCCCCAGTTAGGTAGTGCACTGCCTTGGTTTGCGGTGGTAAGATTTTATGTTGTTGTTTATTAAGAAAACGACAGAATCTTTTTGTATTTTTATATTTGATACATATATAGAAACAAAAGGAAAAATATTTTTGTGTTTTATACGTTTTTGGATGTTTTTGGGTTTTTGGATTTTTTATAAGAAAATATGGATATATATATAGATGATAGATGGATGGTATAAACAAAGAGTGAGTATTCAAACTACTAATCTGCTAAACGGAGGATAATCAGCACAGTTCCCCGGCAGCGGCGCCAAAAATTTGATCCGCTCCAGAACAGTCAAGTTTTATCACTCAAGTCTGCCACTTGTGAATGGCAGACCGTAACAAACTTAAAACGGCTCAGGAACGAACGCAATGAAGATCAGGGGAGTATAGTGTTTCCCCGGGTCGTTATGTCCCAGCGAGCTATGCAATGGATTATCAAACGTAAAGTGATCGAGAAATTTGAACAGAAAAAGGGATTTGATTATGATTATAACTACAGAAAAAGCCAACAAATTACAACGGCTTAAATGCAAATTAAAGAAGGTTAAAAAGATAAAAAAAAATATTAAATAAACGCTATCACTATTTGCAAAATGATGTTTTTGTTTTTATGTTTTTATAAAACTGAATTAAAAAACTACGTAGCGTACAAATAAAAACGTGAAACTTAAGCAATATTAACCCTAAAAATGTGAAAAAGATATTTTTACAAACCTAATGATAAAATAAAATATATAGAAAAAGAAAATTAATTTTATAACTAATTATCTAATTATTATTAATTAAAAACTATTTTTAACTATTAAATAATTACCTAAAATACAAGAAATTAGGAAATAAAGCTAGAAAAATAAAATTAAGACTTAGAAAAATCTAAAATATCAAAATAGAATTTTCAAAACTATTTTTGTATTTTTCTGATTATTTTTCTATTTTTTATGAATATTAAACTATTAAAAACTAATTAAATTACTAAAAATTACAAAATAAACTATGAAAAATCTGGAAAATTACTTTTTTTACTTTTTATATTTATCTAAACCTAAGAAAAATGAAAACTTATTTTTTTGAACCTTTTCTGAATTTTTTGTATTAAAAGCTAATTAAAAATGCTTAAAAACTACTTTAAATTAAGAAAAATAGCAAATCAACTTAGAAAAATCTGAAAATTTCAGGGAAACTCTAAAATTATATTAGGAAGCTAGGAAAAATGGAAAAACAGGTACTTATGTGGGGGAATTTGAAACTGATGTGTCAAGTGCTTATAAATAAGCACTTGAATAAGCTAAATGAAGACCAACAAGCACCAACTGTTAACAGAAGCTAAACTATGCTACAATAACTCAAATGCAACTAAAAACAACAGGCCATAGCTACTGAATTGCAAGATTAATAGATTTGGAGTTTTTGAGTTTATAAGCTAGAACAGATTTTGGGACAAACTTGCAGCTTGATCACAAGCTTCAAAATAAGCTAAGAATGAAAAACAAAAAATGGGGCTTAATCTAGACCAGGTTGGCTATGTATAATCCAAAGCTGAGACCTGGACAAGCTCAAATGAGCTTGTTGCAAGCTCTGCAAAATGCCTGCACACACTCAGTTAATACTGAGTGTATGCACAGGGCATATAAGCCCCTGTTGCCAAGCTCATTTGGAGCTTAAAGAAAAATCACAAAAATATGTAAAATTGGTAATAAAGAAATAGACCAAGAGAAGTTTATACACCCACAATTTCACTTGATAAGACCCAAAAATGAGCTCATGAAAATTCTTCTCAGTTGGGCTCAAAACAGATTTTTCACTTTTGACTTTTTAAAGCTATCTTGATAGTTTGACGTTTGTGAGATTTAAGCTAACTTCAAGGACTGAATATGATGTTAATGATTGAAATGAGACTAAAGCAACCTTAATCTATGTATTTTAAACACAATACAAGTGATTTGATTTCTAAAAACACAACAGATAAGCTGTTAACACAAATGGGACGAGATTTTGACTATAGGTGTTTTGCAGGCACAAACTAAGACAGCTATGAGCTAATAATGATTTAACAAACATGAACCAACAAGTATTGTCCACTGCATACACCTCAAACACAAACCAAGCACAAATCCAAACACCCTTATAACCTACTGATTATGACTCAAAACAGATCCAAACACTTAACTAGCTCATGATACTGATCCAAATGAGTTTAACTATTCTAAATTCAACTATTCAAACAGATTTAAACTACTAATCACTGCACAACAGATTATGCAAATGAGCTTGAAATTTACTTACAAAGGGTCCTAGCCACTATGGCTTGAAACAATGAACCAAAGTACCACTAACCTATCCAAACCCCTACCCTAGCTCAATATCAACCCAATTCCATGGCTGCTTCACCCATTGACCAAATCTGCATCATATATGCCCATTTTGACTTTTGTTGACCAAGAACCACTTTTGCTAAAAAATGAAATGTAAGCTTATAGAAAGCTATGTGAAGCTTGTATAAGCTTAGTGAAACTGAGAAATGAGCTTTATGAAGCTTTTGAGTGAGACTTGGAAATGAAAAATTTCAACAGTGAGCTTTGAACAAGATTTCTTAATAAAACTTGAAATTATAACTGGAAAGAGTTAATAATGATACAACATACTTAATTTGATACAAAGAAACAAGAAATTACAGGCTTTTCACTTAACTAAAACTTTTAACATAAAAACGACATTAAATGAAAATTAAAAAACTACAAGACTCCTCCTCTTGCTTCCTTCTTGTCTCTTTTATAATCCAAACTCTTTGTCTCTCTCTTCTGAATAGTTCCCATCAAGTTTCTCAGCCATTGGATTGGTAAAACTGATCCTGGCCGTTTAAATGGATTTTGGCGCCAAATTGCTTATCTGCCAATTGGGGTTGAGTGAGGAGGGGGGAGATACATTTAATGCTCCTTGGAAGTTAGTTGAGGTGGGGGGACATGGGTAAGTGGATGAGAGGAGGGGGGAATGGGAGATAGCTTGGTTGCAGGTTAGCAGTTGGGAGGGGTGACTTTTTTGGCGCGTTGGGGTGTTTGACTGGTTATCTGACCAAGGGGTTGATATCAAAGGGGTCAAAATTCATAATGACAGGGGGTCCAAAGCTATGGCAGGGTCCAAAATTGGTTTGTCAAGGGTTAAATATCATAGGGACCTAAGTGTAAATTCTAAAAATTGAGGGACTTGAGCTGCCAATTCATCAAAGATGTTTCAAGGGACCAAAAGTGACAATCTCAAGAAGTACAAGGACCAAACTTGCCATTTTCAAATTTCCAGGGGCCATTTTTGCCAAATTTCAAAGTTGGAGGACCAAACTTGTAATTTTCTCAAACTTTTTATATTTTTCACCAAAAGACTAAATTTGACAACTTATGATTTTAAAAGGACCTTTGGTGATTTTTCTTTTGAAATTATGTGCTCAGGGACTATTTCTGACAATTTTTGAAACTTGGGGGACTGAAACTGCCAATTATGCAAACTTAGCTCATTTTTCATCTGATTTTGAACATTTTGCATCTGAAACATATAAAATGCAATTTTGGAATATTTTCAGTATTTTGATGCATTTCTGAGCATTTTTAGACGTTTTGCAGTTCAGATTGACCCAAAAATGATGAGTATTTACACACTCATCAGTATGATTAGTTTCGTTTAACGATTAATGGTTTGTGAGATATTTAGTTTTTAAAAAGGGAGGTGATTTGCACACTTCAAAATGTTATTGGGACACTCATATGTATAAACAGTTAAAGCACAGTATTAATATTGTACAAGTATTTAATGCACAATTAGAGTGTTCCAATCATTTTTGAAAGTATGCAAATCAATTTCCTTTTAAAAATGAAGGTGAAAGTTTATTTTATTGTTTTGATTAAAAAATGAATGGTTGAGAATGGTTTATTTGATCTTTAATTTTTTTTTATCTTTATTGAACCAAACTCATGTCTAAATACTCTAATTAAGAATGTCCCAATTAATTTGGAGAATGTGCAAATCATCACCCTTTAATAAAGCATCTATATGCTGTAAGCTGTAAACTGTAAGGTATTAACTGCAAAGCTGTTAACAGGAGCTACAAGCTGTATCTTTTTTTTAATAAAAGTGTTTGGTAAATTAGCTGTTAAATGTAATTATATGATGTAAAATGACATAAAAGGACAAATATATAATTGTAAACAAATGTTTGGATGGTATATTAGTAATTTAAAGTTTTAACAGCTCATAAATATTTAAAAAGCTTCATGAATCAACTTTTCATTTTGGAGCTATTTGTTTGAAATAAAAGCTTGTAGGTAATGCATCCAAACGAAGCTATTTAATTTATAAGAGATTATTTTGTAATAAAAAGCTAATAACTCCTCCAAAAAACCCCTGCCAAACATGCCCTAAATGGACATGTTCATAAGTAATAGTAGCTATTTTGTGGGTTAAAAATAGAAAACCAAAAAAAAAAAAAAAAAAAAAAAAAAAAAAAGAAAAAAAGAAGCTAATTACCTAAATAAACCTTATAGGGAGTGATTTTACGAGAATGAACTTTTTTAAGATACTTTACCAATATGACCAAAATATGTCACCATCAAAGTTTTTATTTTCTATTCATGTACGACCAAAAAAATTTATTCGCCCAGTTATAAAATTTCTATACGCCCCAGAATCAATAAGGATCATTTAATTACTATCACCCATATATACTTTTGTCATATTACTTCTGACAATAGACAACAAATATTTTCTCATGACTAAAATATTTTCTCATGACCAATGTATATATACCTTTCTCGTATTAGTTCTGACAATAGACAACAAACATTATTGACTATTTTATTTGAATAGACATTCCAAGATTTTAAATAATTGGGTAGAGCAAAATTAATGGCATTCTTTAATACCATCGCCTAGACCTTTCCTTTCCACGCCTGGACCTTCCTTTTCACGCCCAGACCAAGCCCACTCCTCGCCTAGCCCACCTTTCCACGCCTAGCTATGCAATCTCGCCCAGGCCCACGCCTAGCCTCTCGCCCAGGCACCAATCTCGCCTAGCCTCGTGCCCAGGCCCACGCCCATAACTAGTTGTACACGCCTTCACTTGTTACTAGTATGTACCTCGCCCAAAGTTCTCGCCTAGACACTCATTCGCTTAGGTTCTCGCCTCGCCCACGCCCAGGAATTCGTTAGACACGTGTATGATTTAAAAACTATTATAGTAGGAATCTAACATATAATATTAAAAAGTTTATTTTAAAAAAATTTATTGGCGAACCAGTAGATACAGTTATGGTATGTTTGGCAAAACTAGCTATAAGCTGTATGCTGTAAGCTGTAAACTGTAAGCTGTAAACTGCAAAGCTGTTAACATGAACTACAAGCTGTATTTTTTTTTATAAAAGTGTTTGGTAAATTAGCTGTTAAATGTAATTATAAGATGTAAAATATAATAAAAAATCTATAATTGTAAATAAATGTTTGGAGGGTATATTAGTAATTTAAAGTTTTAACAGCTCATAGATATTTAAAAAGTTTCATGAATCAGCTTTTCATTTTGGAGCTATTTGTTTGAAATAAAAACTTGTGTATCCTAACTAAAAGAGTAATAGCTCCTCCAAAAAGTAAGTCTTGGTTTAACAAAGAAAGCAGAGGACCAAAAATGTCTTCCTTACAGAGAGCAGCCGGCGATTGTCCTCGGCTGATCAGATTCGCCCTTCATGCTCCAAAGAATGTAATTATTATCTTCACTATTTAATATCTTCTTTGCGTATTATGCTTTTTAAGTATTGGTATAAGCTCTAATTTGTTTAGATTTTCTTTTAAAATTTATTTGGTGAATGGTTTTTGTTAGGTTGAGGTGAAATATGTGAATGGAATTCGATATATTTTGCCTGCTGAATATTTGAGGGTTCTGAGTCCTGCTGTTGATAGTAAGATCAGATCAGTTGCTGGTGAAAAGGTTTTTTTTTTTTTTGGAGAATGAATGTGATTATATGATATTAAATAATTGGAATTGATATTAAGTTACATGGTTGATTGAAAGATTTAATAAAGTCTGATTAATTATCCAAAAGCGTGATTACTTGACTGTTAAATATTCAGATAAGTAATATCAGTTTGATTAAACCGAAAACCAAAAACGGGACTTGAAAATGAAGTTGGTAATTTTTCTCTTTTGAATGCAGTTCCAAACGCCTCTTTAAGTTGTTTGTGACACGTCAACTTAGCATTTAAGTTTTTTCTTTGCGTTATCGGATTGGCTGCCAGACTTTTGTGGAAATGTTATAATGAAATTGTAACATCGGAGTTAATAAGTTATTGAATTATTCTAGGATAGTATATTCTATAAACCAAGTTCCATTTTCTTAAATTCTTACCAAAACCCTTGGAATTGATTGGTAACAACATGTAACACGTTGAATTTGCTTTTTTTTTGGGGGTTTAGAAAACCTTGTTGTCCCATTCATCTAAAATGAGTTATGTAAAATATGATATTTTTAGCGGTGTCCACATATCATTATATTATGGTTGGAAACTGCGTGATCATATTTTAAGTACAGAGAATTCATTGTATAATCTCTGCATTCGTTGGTACTATCGTCATGCTGAAAAATGGACGTTTTGTGGCTTTTGTCGGTTACTTGTTAAACATGCTCTGCTTGATTAGTACCTTTTGAGGGAAATTTATTGCATGATCGTGCGTGAAAGGCAATGATCACATATGAACCTGCATAGTTAATGATCACATTGTTATCAATATAAAAAAGAATGCTTTGTTAAGAATTAATATTTAATTAGGAGATCAGATGACAAAACTTTATGTATCACATTTTTTCCAAAATCTTACGTATCTAGTTGCACCCTAATAATTTGCCTATTGATTGATCTTGAGTTCTTGACTACCTATTCATATTGAACCACAAGGGGGTTATGACTCTTTGATCTTCCTCGCATAGTATCATACTATCATGTAAGCACATATATATGTGCAACGAGAGATTTGGGAGAAAGTAGAGAGTTTAGGCTGAGAGCACATAAAAGGCTTGTAAAATTAGCAAAAAACTTGTTACCAGTTTTTCTCACACATTTATGAGTTTTTGGAACTTGGGAGGCGAACTTGATGTCGTAATTTTCCACACACTTTTTGAAGACTTACACAGGTTCACGAGAGTATGTCTTTTGGGATGTCTTTAGTACCCCAAACACCCTATGATTCTTCAAGTTCACCTTACGTTCATCTCCAATGCAATAACTCTTCAAGTTTATTAATCCATTTTTCAGCCAAATGCAAAACAGCTTTTCAACGCAATCTCTGACCTACTTTTTACTCCCACAACTGGATGTATATCAACCTATTCTTCTAAGGTCCAATGCGTCAACCCATTTTCAGGCCTTACCTCCAATGCGTCAATCCATCTTCAGTTTCGCCTTTGGAGATGCTTTGATGTCTAAGACCTCTCTGTATATGGATAACTTATCTGGGCTGCCTATCTTAACATAAGTTGATGCATTTCATCTGCATGATAATTAAAAACATAACTCCCCTTAAATTATGGTGAATAGGATTCTGGACTCTTAACTCCAGATTAGGATTGTCTCTACATTGTTACATTTTCAGTTTATCTAGATATGTAGATTCAGGGTAATTTTTGCTACTTCAACTCCATATCTGAAAGAGTGTTTGGATTTCAGTGAGTAAAAGTTATGAATAATTTGATGTCCCGTTCCAGTTCTATATCTTGAAGTCCATGCTCCCAAAAAATCCATCTTATTGATCTTTTTAACCTTGTAATATAGAGCCTCATTAAACTCTCATAAACTACTCATGTGGATGGTTCTTTGCTCAATGATACTAGAATAGTAAGGTTAAATATTAAGGCTTAGCTTCAGGCCATCATTGTTATGCTTCCATTTTAATTCTACACTTTGATTAGTAATGTCTCGTTTACAACTATAAACCCGAAATGCGGTCATTAATAGGATCAAGATTTTTTAATTTGGATTTCCCATGAACTCTGTTCTGATTTCAGAATGAAACCTCATTAAATCAGGTGATATATGGACGCCGTCATGTAGGGATCATGTCTGCAGAACCTGTAGGAAACTACGGGGTAAGGTACCTAATATGGGTACATTAATTGTTTAGTGTACATCATCGGGTCCTGATTGTGATGGAGTGATTTCTATTAATTTCCTTTTTTAGGTTACTTTTTGATGACTTGCATAAAACTGGGATATATACATGGGACTATTTTTACCATCTTGGAAGCAACAAATTCACCCTCATGAGAAATTACATCAACACGTTGAAGAAACATGGTCTTAGCCGCGACCCTCGTGCAAAAAAATAAGGTATTGTTCTTACACTTGCTACATCTCTTGCTAAAGTTATATATATGGGTGATGATACCCCGGTAAACATTTATAAAATCACAAAAAGTTACAAATTTTTTGACAAATTTGATGGAATAACCCCGTCAAACATAGGGATGAGACATGCCCTGCGCACCAAAATGACTGCCAGGAACCTACCAAAATCCAAATTAAACAAACAATCATCAACCAACCAAAACCTTATAAAAAAACGGATGGCTACATTTAAACGGTGACAGTTTAAAGCTCATCGCCTCCTGGTGCATGTATCTTCCACTTTGCCTTCATCGAGTTCTTTTGAGTGGATTTTGTTAACCTGATTGCTAGAAATTATAATGGAACCACTTCATACACGATATCAAAACCTTGATCTCGGGTTCTCTGTCTTTAAGTATTTGATCTTTTCGTTCCTGCCAAACATAGTAAGCTGCAGCATTCACTATTAATCGATCAACTATAAATCAAACTTTATTATTATTGGAACTCGTTGTCAGGAACAAGACAGTATCAATCCATTTTCCAGAAACATCACTCAGAAGTCATAAGCAAAACCCCGAATACTCTCCTAAATATGTTTTTAAAACAAAGACTCAAATAATAAATGGGGATGTGAATCAACTTTTACCGAACATAATGAACATTTGGTGCCGGTTATCAAAATAAAAAGTTTAATGGTTTTTGGTGTGTTTATTTAGTATCTTTAAGGCTAATAGCTCGCCAGTTTCTAGAATTGATGTTACGCTGAATCCATTAATGACAATATCAAATATGTCATAATTATAGCTGAGTAAAATAACCTTGGTAAGGTGGCAGATTCAACCGGCATACCTTATATAGGGTAGATTTGGTATCTTTTACAGGTCAAACGTACAAGATACAAAAATTTCGCTAGAACGGTATCTTCTACCTAGTCTGACTTGATCCTTTAGAGAATGCAATGATGATCTAATCCAACCGAATGGACTATGATGCATAATCATGATATGCTCGATTGACAGACCACAATGAGAGGATTCTGCCGTGCTGCATTTTTTTTATAGGTTATCTAACATAACATGGTGTTAAATAAGGAAGAATATGTTTTACATATTAATGATACTGTATGTTGTTTTATCAGGTTCCAGAAGAAATTATACATTTGAGCATTTTGTGACAAGTGAAGAAGAGGCTGGTTAATAGTCATAATCAAATGGGGCAATATATTTCTTATGAAAAGGAATGAAATGTGTTCTTTTATTACTTGAATTTGGAATTTTGTAGTTATCAAAGGTCTATTATTTAGTTTTCTGGTTTTGCCATTGAGTTTTCTGGTTATGCAAGTATCTGTTCGTACCCATAAGTCTGATACGTTAACTTTGTTCCCAGTGTTTAGTTTAGAGTGATTAAGCTATAAAATGAATGTGATACTTTTTCAAATGTTTCATTATGGTAGGTGACTAGGTGTACCCAAAATATTCCTCATTTGATACTTGAATTTGTTATTTTGTACTGATTCACCCGCTTGTAACCTAGTACATGTACTACTGCTTAGTATTCAAAACATTTTGTAAAAGAGAAATGATATTTATTCCTCCTTTGTATTCCTACATTTCTTCTACTTAAAGGATGCCGACATGTGGAAAAACAAAGGTTTAGATGAAGAGATAATGAGTGGAAAACACTTGTAATTATTTTGTATGGGTAGGATGATGAGTAGGAACAAAATGTACGAGGATATAGCAATGCTCTTTGTAAAAATATGCATATGTTAAGAGCTCTAGGTATGGTAACATCTCATCACTTCAATATCAAAACATTTAACACCAAAAAATTATCTTTTATCATAACATAACTTTATGGGACTCACTGTTTTTATAAAAAAAAAAAAAAAAAAAACAAATTACGATAACTTGGGCATAACGCGAGGTGGGGTATGGTAACTTGGGCATAGCTTGTTTCCTCCCAAGTTACTACAATAACTTGAGTTATAATGTTACCATAACGCCGCCCAAGCTGGTATGGTAACATGACTTTAACATCGTCCACATCAGCCCAACGCATGCTATTATGTTATTGTATCGTGCGCTTTAATACTCCGTATTTAACAAAATGAACATATAGTACAAAGTAACAAGTTCATGTATCTAAGTTTTGGTATACGTATTATAGATCATTTGAAAAAGTAAGGAAGCATTTGATATTCATGAATCGAAGTTGGAATAGAATAAATCATTATGATAAAACGAAAAAATGTTTTCATTCCATTATGACATGGGATCATGTTTTGTCGTATTTTATTTATTTCATTCATTTTCAACGTCCAATGCATAGTATCAAACAACGTGTGTAAATGGTGTTTTATATTCCAACATAGCAACCAAATAGGTTAATTGAACAATAATGACTAATTTAATTACTATAATATTATTACGTCATCGATTCATTCCTTTATCAGTCTATTACATCTAACCAAACAGACCTTAAAAGTATAGCTTAAATCCTTATTCCAAAAAAAAAAAAAAAAAAAAAAAAAAAAAAAGGTAAAATGTATACCTTAAATCTTAATCAATACTACTTATAAAACATTTAAACACCTCCCTCATATTTAATTTTTAACACTTTCTAAAATAGATTTTAAGTAAATAAAGTCAAAAAACATACTTTACAAGTATGTAAAACACAAATCAAACTAAAAAACACTATTTCTTACATACAGTTAAAGTAAATCCCAATACCGTCTTCCACGGGTTATGTGTCTCAATACCGTCTTTCACGATATATGGGGGAGGTTGAGACGTAGACATCCTTACCCCTACCTAAGGTAGAGAGGTTGCTTCCGGTTCTACCAAAGGTAGAAAAGGACCTCCGGCCTTGCAAGTGATGATGATCTAACCCTTGACCTCTGCCTCCAGAGACAAATGTGTTAACCACTTGATCCAACCTTGCTCTATCATACAATTAATACATAATTTAAAACACACCTTCGCCAATATATACAATTATCTAAGCATAATATAAAAATACAATATTTTTAATTAAATACAAGTAAATAAACATAATTTTCAAGTATTTGAAGCACAAATAAAACTAAAAAGACATTATTCAACACATACAATTAATACACAATTTAATTCACCCATTCATCAAAATATACAACTATTTAACTACAATATATAATCTATTTAAGCTTTCAAAACATAAATATGAAATTCAGTAGCCAAAAACAAAATAGCATTTATTGTTAGAAAATTTAATCACAAAAGTACCCGCGCCAGCATCACGCGAGTACCCTGATATTTTATATGGGTAGTGATTTTCTCACGGCAATTATTACTTCACACACGGATTACTAAAGTTGTTTTACATTTTTATCCTTTATAACTTATTTCCCCTTTTTCTTTCCTCTCTTTTCATAAATTAACCCTCCTTTTGCCATCAGCACCGCCATACGAAAGCTCTCGTTGCTAATAAATTATTAGGTATATTTACTTTGCAATCCGATTATTCAGCTAATTCTTTTTTCGAAAGGCTACTTAGCTCATCATCGAGACATCGACGATGCAATTCTTTTTCCAACTACAGGAGAAACTATTTGATGGTCATTGATTTTTATTTTACAATGTTTTTCAGTGTTGCAAAACAAGGCCTACAAGGCCGATTAATCACCTATTAGGTGCTACTGGGCCACCAACCTTGCCGATTTGTGTAACTGGGTCAAACAAATCTGTCAACAACGGTCAATGGCGATCAACCTGTTAACGGTGGTCAAACTTTCCGGAAACTTGCAAATCTTGTCGGAAATACCCAAAACTTGTCTTGAACAAGTTTTAATCAATTATATTTGATGTTTTTATCTGTTACAAGATGATTTTCAAGGGAAGTCTTGTCTAGAATACCCAAATATAGTCAGAAATACCCAAAACTTGCCGAAAATGCCAATCCGATTAATCACCGATTAATCCCGCCTTGACCGATTACAAGCTACAGGGAGGTTGACCGCCCGACTACCGATTCACGATTTTTGCAAACCTTGATGTTTTTCATTGTTTAGAGATGGTGATGAAAAATATTCATTTTTCAGAAGATGGCGTAAATGAAAAATATATGTTAAACAAGATAGAACACACCATCATGGCATCATAAACAATTTGTATAATCAAGACTTTAGAAATAATTCATTTAATGAAAAATAATGGTTGGCACATCATCTTTCGCAAAAAAAAGAACAAGGAAATAAAAATAGTATAGCATCTAAAACAAAATATTAAAGTTATCTAAGAAATGTTAAATTTAAATCTTTTAAATAGGAGGTGATTTGCACACTCTCAAAAATGGTTGAGACACTCATATTTTGAGTGTTTGGACATTTATTATTTTTAGTTATGTTTATCCTGTAAGGGTATAAATGTCCAAACACTCAAAATTTGAATGTTTCAATCATTTTTAAAAGTGTGCAAATCACCCCTCTTTTCAAATATATGAGGTGGTGAATAGTGATGGTTGGGGCATATTTTTGTTTTAAACCATGAGAAGTAGACTGAGATCAATATGCACACTTGCAGCATGCATTCTTGTTAATTTAACTAATTGCTTTATACATGCGATCGAAGTTGGTACTACGGTAATAATAAAGATGTCCTCTGCACAAGATATGTGAATTGTGAAACTATGTAGGCCGAATAACAAAAAAGAAAAAAGAAGGGATCAAAGTTAACAGAGTGACTGAGGGTATAAATGTAAAGCTGCTACAAACTTCCGTGGATGAAGTAAAATATGCCGTGAAAGAATCACCTC
This sequence comes from Chrysanthemum makinoi, assembly GCA_910596185.1. NCBI lineage: Eukaryota > Viridiplantae > Streptophyta > Magnoliopsida > Asterales > Asteraceae > Chrysanthemum > Chrysanthemum makinoi. Next base: position 161,617,856 of record OU343220.1, read on the forward strand.
CCATTTTATATTGATACATGACGATCTTATCCTTTCAGCTATAAAAGTTGGTGTTATTATTAATTCACCTTTTATGGCAACAATGAAGTTTTTAATTAGAAATACAAGTTAATAAAAGGAAAATATTTAGTCATTAATCAGAAAATATTGAGATGTTGACCATTTTACCCACACAATCATCAATAAAAATAAAATAAAAATTAATGTTCATAAACAATAGAGCTATAAATGCGCATACATAAGTAAATAGACGATCTTTCTAATGCTTAACAAAAAATAACTTGATCGTTATAACTTTATAATAATTAACTTTTTGATACTTTTAGTTATCAATTTCTTTCAAAAACAAAATATATTTTGGCATATAGTAGAATTTTCTTTATATAAACAGAGTAAATGGTCAATATATACTCCGTAGTATGTAAACTTTATAACTAATTTATTCATCCACCTTTTGGTATAAAAATATAATAGCTTCTATGGATTACCTAACTATCTATACTGTATATAAAAAGAAAAAATATTTGTTTAAAATTAAAAAAAATTTAAAATAATAATATTTTTATACTAAAATACCTTTATTTATAAAAGGTAATACAATAAATATTTAAATACTGAATTATAATTTAAATCAATAACTTTTTTTACTCTCACTAACTTTATATAACATAAAATTTTCATACATGAGTTAACTCTATTATACACCATCGACGCTATGCGCGGGCTGTATGATATCAATATCTATGTAATAAAATTCACATCCATTAATTGTAATTTTTGTTTGTGTGTAGTCAATTGTATTAATTAATTAATGAATAAATACATATTGCAGTTGGTCAAAAGGGTCTCTCCTATAAAGTCAAACAGGTTTAAAAAACGCCTTTGTTCTGCACCATAACCACAGTTACATTCATGATATGGTGAACACTGGAGATGAAGGCATCAAGAACAAGTTCTTTTGTGATCTTGAACGTTTATTTCCCCAAGAACCAGAAGTTGATGGTTTGGTTCAAGATTTTCAGAATGTAGGACTCGAGTCGAGCCAAACTGATTCATCTTTACATGATTCTAGTGATTCTGGTTACAACGGTGATGATAGTAATGAAGATAGCAATATGCAGCACCCTATCCGACCCCATGCTGAAGATTGCTCGTTCTTTATTAAAACCGGGATTTGCAAGTTTGGGCTCAAGTGCAAGTTCAATCACCCGGTTTCGACTAAATATATGGTATTTTGTTCTGTCTATATGTGTCTCAACCCTTTTTATTATTAGATGTAATTGCTTGATAGGTAACAATCCGTAGCTTTTATAATTTGTTACTACTATTATTTATGCTTTTGTTTTTATGTAGTAGTAAGCTGATGTGTGTTTGTTTTGTTAATGTTGTTTTGAAGGATGATTATGAAATTGCTAATGGAAATGGTGTTGGAAGTCCATCTAAAATTCTGAGCGACGTTCCGTGCAAGGTATGTTTCATCACACACTTTCTAACATAGATTCGTCTATTCGTGCAAACACCGATATTAGTGCAGTACATAAGAGGGGAATCCAGTTTTTTATGATTGTCAAAGTAACATGATGAAGTTCATTAAAAAATTCACAATGTTTATTTTTACATAAAGATCGAAAATGCTAAGAAAAGAATGGCTTTGTAGTGTTGAGCTTGGCTAATTTGTCATGTTGCAATATTGACTTGGTCCTGTTGTTGCACATGATTGAGTATATGGTTTTTTAGAGTGACTGGATTTATATAAGCATAAGTGGTTATTAGCATAGAAGTATCCAAGTGCAGTATTCCTATAGAGAATTACTTTATAGTGTGTACATATTGCTTACTTTCGCATACTTGTTGCAGTTTTACTCAGCTGGTGTATGTAAATATGGACAATTCTGTAGATTCAATCACCCCAAATCAGAGGCTGAAAAATATCCCCTGGAACTAAACGTTCTTGGTTTACCGAAAAGATTGGTAATGAATTCTACCAAACGTTTATAAGATTTGGAACATATGTTTAGAGTTATATGTCCTGTACTAAACTATATTATCTTTTTGGCCAGGGAAAGACAGAATGTTCTTTCTACATGCGTACTGGTATGTGTGATTATGGCACATACTGTAGGTTCGACCACCCTGATCCTATCTACGTTTTACATTCTGAACAGGAAAGTTCAGTGGTTAAGGGTGAATCGATGTGTAATCACAAAGAAGGTTTAGAACTTACTGATGGAGGATATGTCCTACATTACTCTGAAGCGACTCAATTGAACCTTTCTGTACCTATGATAACAGCCGATAGTTTCATGTACATGTATCCAAATTGCGTAATAGATGGTTATCAGGTATGTCAATAAAGAACCAGTCTTACTAATTTTACTTGGCAAGGATGTACCAATATCACAAATTTTGTTCGGAATTCGACTCAAGCAATTGCTACCTGATATTTTGTTTCTCAGAGTTTTATGCCATGATCAAATTTTCTTTTATAGCGTTTGGAAATGTTTCCTCTCTTAGTCACTCAATCATGCAATCTTCTCCTAAGCACACCACAGTTTATTAGCTTTTACACACGTACAGTTTTACTAAGGATATGCACTTTATTTTTTTCACAGACTATCTGATAGTCTCATGTATAAATTCATTCTGGTATATATGTGCTCATGAACATAGCTGACTTTAAACTACATGACCGCTTATCAATCCACGATTTTCCACTCAATCATTTTTTATAGAATATCCAGAATTAATAAGTATGCTTATATTGCTCTATGATATACATAGGCACCTGAACGCATGGAAATGTGGTCTTCTTCTTCCCCTCCAGCAGTGAATTTTGAAATTGTTGAGGACTACACTGAGGATACCCCAAAAAGAGAAACTTGTGTTCTCAATGACGTTGGCCTGCCAATAAGACCTGTAAGTATTTTCACATCTTATGGCTTCTGGACTTATAACTATTCCTCTTATTTTAATAATCATGAATATTCTTATTTCACTGCGTATTGGTTTTATTGATTACAACAAATTGTTTTGATGTCATCTAAGTTCGCTTTTTATGGTATTCGTCATCAAAACAGGGAAAGAATGTATGTTGGAATTTCAAAAATTTAGGTCTTTGTAAGTTGGGTCGAACTTGTGCGTTCGACCATCCCAAGAAGAACTCATCAGCATATGGATCCACATCAGAGTCTCTTTCTAGTGTTAGGACACAAGAAACTCAGATGAGCACAGCACAGGGATAAGTTTCAGGGCATTCACATATACAAATCATGGTTCCTTTCCTGACTTATAAAATTTATCTTTAATCTGGATAAGACATGTAATGTTGGAAAAGTAATAGTATCTTTTCTGAATCATATACTATTTCTTTTTTATCTTCCTTTATTATATACTTGTTTTTATTAATGTTAGACAAAACTTATTCAGGGTATTGTGTATTCTGTATCAATGTTTTGATCTACTGAATCTTTTTCATGGTTATGTTTTTGTGCTTGTTTATTTCCGTCGCTGAAGCCAAAGTATTTCTAGCGTGTATAAAAAAAAAGATTGCTAGCAATTAACTCATGACTTAAGTTTTAATTCCGTCACTTGATCACAGGCCATAAAACACATAGTGAAAAGTCTCGCTCATCGCAATTGTGTGTTGGGGGTTTTGACATGCAACCTTTTGAATTTACTGATTTTCATCAATTGCTAACATGAATGCGCTAAAACCTTTGACATGGATGAATTTTACAAAGTTACTTCACACGATTGTACCTTAGAATCTTAAGGTGAATTATAGACTTTTGGTTCCTATTATGCAACAAGTGAACCATAGATCAGGTTTCACATCTACAATTCGAGATGTCACAGTTAACCATAAACATCAAGCCATAGTTGTAGCTAAGGCTCCACAATTTTAGAGAACTTCTAAACAATATCTAACAGCTTTAAGTTTAATCAGTTCCGATTCCTTTACCTGAAGCGTAAATTTTACACGTCCCCAGTCACCACTCCTATAATATTGTCTACTTTTGTTAATGTATTCAACTACTGTTTGGACTTTGGTTGATGAACTAGGTGCCTTTATTATTTCTTGTTCTCATGATTTCAGCACGATGATTTTGTTGGCCTCAATTAAACGGATCTATGGTCTTAACGTAAATCACAAATATACCAAGTAAAAGCAGGGATTAAATGAAACGTAAATGTGTTTATATTAATCTTGTCATCATCTTGTTCTTACAGAAAACATTACAATATATACAGAATGAAAAGGTGTGATTGAACCATTGTGTCGGTTCAATGATATGGCAGTTATAATATAACTGTCATGTAACTGTCTTTAACTGCTGTAGTTGACTTTCTACAGTTTGACTTTCGTTTGGTTGACTTTCGTTGACCGGGTCATTGTGGGTTGTGTTGGGTTGAGATGGGTCGATGGTGATTAACCCAATATTCTCCCCCTTAATCACAGTCGTCTTGTTGCAGATCTTTGACTCCAATTAGTTGTCTCATTGTGAGGAATCTGATCTTCGGTAATGCCTTTGCAGTATGTCAGCCTTCTGAAATTCTCGACTTATGAATTCGACTTGTAGATCTTCTCTTTCGACGCATTCTCTTATAAAGTGGTATTTGATATCGATGTGTTTACTTCTTTCGTGAAATACGGGATTCTTCATTAGTTCAATGGCAGACTTGTTGTCGACCAGTATTGTAACCTTTTCTTCTTGCGTGTGTGTAAGCTTGCTAAGTAATCTCTTTAACCATAATGCTTGTATTGCTGCAATGAATTCGGACTCACATGATGATAGAGCTACCGTGGCTTGCTTTTGTGTACTCCAGCTGATTGGTGATTCACCGTAGTAGAAGATAATTCCAGTAGTGCCTTTGCCTTCTTGAGTGTTGACTCCATAGCTGCTGTCACTATAACCTTGTATCTGGTTTCCTCCGTTGTGCTTGTAGGTGATTCCATAGTCTTTTGTTCCTTTAACATAGCGTAGTACTTGCCTTATAGCTTTCATGTGTTGTTCCTTCGGTTCTTGCATAAAACGACTAAGTAATCCAACGGAATAACTTAAGTCGGGTCTTGTATGTAGCAAATATCGTAAGCATCCAATCAAGCTTCTATATTCAGTTGAGTTGACCGTTGTTGCTTCAGTGTTCTTTGTCAGTCTTGTTCCTGGATCCATAGGTATTAAAGTTTCGTTGCAGTCTAGCATTCCAACTTCCTTTAGGATCTTGCTTGCATAGGCGGATTGCTTTATTGATATGTCACCTCCAGTTTGTGTGACTTCAATTCCTAAGTAGTAGGATAGTAATCCTAGGTCACTCAACTCGAATTTTTCTTCCATTTGAGCTTTGAACTTGTCTATTTCTTTCTTTGGTGTGCCAGTGATGATTAAATCATCCACATAGACTCCTACTAGAAGTAATAAGTCTTTTGATTTCTTTGTGTAGACAACTTGTTCCAAAGCGCACTTCTTGAAATCTAAGGACTTCAAGGTATTGTCTAACTTTATGTTCCATGCACGTGGTGCTTGTCTTAAACCGTATAGAGCTTTTATCAGTCTGTAGACTTTTCCAATATCTTTTATAAATCCTTCGGGTTGTGTAACATACACTTCTTCTTTTAAGTCTCCATGTAGAAATGCAGATTTGACGTCTAAGTGATGTACTTCCCATTTGTTATTAGCAGCTATGGCTAATAGTAATCGGACTGTTTCCATTCTTGCTACAGGTGCAAAGACTTCTTCAAAGTCTATGCCATGCTCTTGTATGTAGCCTTTTGCTACTAGTCTTGCTTTATGCTTGACTATATTTTCATTAGCATCTTTCTTGGTCTTGAATACCCACTTTAGTCCAATGGCTTTATGTCCTTTTGGTAGAGTGGTTAGTTTCCATGTATTGTTCCTATTAATGGAATCTAATTCGACCTTCATTGCTTCAATCCATTTTAGATCGTTCGATGCTTCCTTGTAATTCTTGGGTTCATCTTCAGCTAGTAATAAATGCTCGGGTAAAACTTCCTCGTTGTTTTCATATAAATCATTCAACGTTCTAAAACCTTGTAATGGTGTATGATCAAAGTCTGGATGTAGATTCCGGGTTGTAGTTGAGTTACTTTGATTGGTTGAATGTCTTGAGGTAGTTGGTGTGAATTGAGTATTTATTCGTGATGAAATTGTAGATGGTGTGCGAAGTGTTTGTGATTGTGAGGGTGAGTCTGTTGTTGATGTTTCATATTCATGATCATCATTTGCAGGGATTTCGTTGTCTTCTTCATTTGGTTGGATATCTTGTTCCTGATGTTCATGTGTTGCTTCAAGGTTCTCAACTTTGAAGTCAAACCATTCTGGTTCATCATTGGTGTGTTTCTCAGGTAATCCTTCCAATCCCATGTTTCATCCTCTTTAAAATTCACATCTCTACTAACACATATCCTTTGTGTTGTTGGATCAAATAGTCTATAAGCTTTTGATCCTTGTTCGCTTCCTAGGTATACCATTTTGTTGCTTCTATCATCTAACTTTGTCAGATGTTGTGATGGTACCTTTGCATATGCTATGCAGCCAAAAACTCTTAAAATTTCTAAGTTTGGCTTTCTTTTCTTGATTGCTTCATATGGAGTGATGTCTTCTAAGGCTCTTGTAGGAACGCTGTTTAGAATGTATATAGCGTGTCTAACAGCTTCAGCCTTAAAGTTTTGTGGCATGTTAGTTGCTTTCATCATGCATCTCGTAGTAGACATAATTGTCCTATTTCTTCGTTCAACAACTCCATTTTGTTGTGGTGAGTAAGGTGCGGTTAGTTTTCGTGCTATGCCGTTTTCTTTGCAATATTGAGTGGATTCGTTAGATGTGAATTCTCCTCCACGATCAGTTCTCAACATTTTCAATGTTGTCCTTAGCTCCTTCTCTATTATTTCTTTGTATTCCTTGAAAGTATCGAATGCTTGATCTTTCGTGTTTAGGAAATACGCCCACATATATCTTGATTAATCATCTACTAACAAGAATATATATTTCTTTCCAGATGGTGTTGGTGGTGTGATTGGTCCACATAAATCTCCATAAACTAAATCTAATGGTGATGCTGATCTAGTTTTTGCTTTCTTGGGAAATGGTGCTCTTTGTGTTACCAACTAAACAAACATCACAAATTTGTTTTGTATGTTTAATGGCTGGTATTCCATGAACTAACTCTCTTTGAGTCATAGATTTTAATGATTCAAAGTTGAGGTGTCCTAATCTTGTGTGCCATAACCAAGTGTTGTCACTTAAGTTTGCTAATAAGCAAACAGGTGTGCCTATCTTCAAACTTGCTTTGTACAGACGGTTTCTCTGTCTTGTGACTTTCAGGAAGATTTTGTTGTCCATGTCATAAAGTCGTAATTCATCATCGTCCATTACTACTTTACAACCAATTTCGGTAAATTGTCCAAGGCTCAATAAGTTGCTTTTCAAGCTGGGAATGTAATAGACTTGAGATATGATTCTTTGTTTCTCGTCATCACATTCTAATAGGATTGAACCTTTTCCTTTAATCTCTATATGAGATCCATCTCCGAATCTTACTTTTCCACTAACATTCTTATCTAGCTCTTTAAAGTGTTCTCTTATCCCAGTCATATGGTTGCTAGCTCCGTTGTCTAAATACCATTGACTATCGACACTTGTCTCTTTATATCCTACATCTTCTTCGTGTAGCGAGACCTTTTGATCTTCTAGCTTTGTTACACGTGGGTCTTCTAATATTTCCATTAATAAGGTAGGTTCTAAGTCCTCCTCGACAAGATTAGATTGCATACTAGTGTTTGGTTTTGCATAACACTTAGATGCATAATGACCAGTCTTATTGCATTTGTAACATTTTACTTTACTAAAATCAATATTTGGTTTGTTGAAGTGATCGTGAGAATTTTCTCCATCATTCTTCTCGTGGTTATTTTTATCGTGGTTTCTCCATCCTTTGTATTTTCCACGTCCACGTCCTCTGAAATTTTTCCCTCTATTGTCATGTCGTGTGAACATCAGTTTTTCTTGATTGTCCACTTGTTTTCCTTTCTTGAAGTTAATCCTTTCTTCGTAGGTCTTAAGTCTTCCTATTGCCTCTTCCAATGTCATTTCACTTAGATTGGAATATTGTTCTATAGATGCGACTATTTGCAGATACCTTTCGGGTACAACATTTAGTAATTTCCGAACTAAGGTGGCATCTTCTATTGTGTGTCCTAGACTAGCGGCTTTGTTTGCGAGTGTTGTGAGTTTTGTGGTGAAGGTGTCGATTGTTTCGTTTTCCTTCATATACAACATCTCAAAGTCGGATTTGAGTGTTTGTATTCTTGCTTGTTTAACTCTGTCTTCGCCAACGTGTCTGGTTTTCAAAGCATTTCAAATGTCCTTCGCAGTTTTGTGCTTTGTTATTTGAAGTAATTGTTCTTCGGGTAAGGCTTGATAAAGGAAAGCAATAGCGGTTTTATCCTTTTTCTTATCGGGTTGAGTCGTTTCAGTCGGCTCAATTGTTTCCCATAAACCATTCGCTTCGAGAATGATTTGCATTCGAATTGCCCATAATGAGTAATTCACGGGCTTTAGGATTGGGCATTGAAATTGAGGTGTACTATTCGTAATGTTAGTACTAGGTTCCTTACCACTTCCTTTCGTCATATCTTAAAATGATAATGACAATAAATCTCCAAAAGAATTTTAACACGAAGTGTGTTTCAAAAAAATTCTTATAAAATGAGCTCTAATGTTTTATCTTCCTCAAATGGGTGTAAAACTTTCTAGGTATAGTTTTAAAGTTTTAAACTATCCATGGAGATTATAAAATTCAATCAGTGAATAACCTAAGGTTAATTACTCCTTACAAATTATTCCTAATTAGTATACTAAGCAGTGTAATCACTAGGTTAGATATACTATCAAAAATGATAAGATTCTATTTTTTTTAAAGATAACTTATCAAAATAAAAACAATGTATATCAAAGGTAATATATAAAGTAAAATAAAGGTGGTATTTGTAATCTTTTGGAACCTGGAGGGGTTGATGGTCTAACCCGATGCCCTAATAAAATCCTTTTCTATGTTCTGTGTGTGGCCCTTAGTGTGTGTACGCGCCTCTTCTTTTTATTTGTTTCTTATCTTCTTTTGTTGAGATAAGATATAACGTGTATATCTTTTTTCTCTGAGACAAGTTTCTTCTGTCTCTTTCTCTTGGAAGAAATCTGCTTCTTCTCCTCTCCAATGAATGATGGTTAACCGCCTGGTTTTGGCTGTGTTTGACCGTCTCTTTTCCTTCTCTGGTGATGGGTGTTCTTCGCGAGCACTATTACTCCTCCAATTGAAACCTAGGGTTTCGGATGATTTGGGGGTTTTCGAATCCGTGAGAATTTTTATGATTGGAGTATTGCAAATGAATCAATTGGGATTCAATTGATCCTTCTGGGCTCGATTCCTTTTATGAACAGGTGTGTTTGTTCTAATTCGAATCCTTAATTGTGCCCTAATTGATGAAGCTCGTTTAGTTTTTTTTGATTTAATCAAATATAAAACTATTTCTTCGCTTTTCTGATCCTAATGGATTGGGTAAAAAGGAAAAACTGGTTTCGGATAAAAGAAAAAAAAATTTGCGAATTTTTCTGATGTCGGGTTGTGAGTAATTACTATTGTGATTATACCCCTGTTGCGATAGAAGTGTGAAACACAAAAATGACGTCTTGGATTTTGTGTTCTTATCGATTTGCAGAAACCTTTTTGTCGAAACTGTTTTTCTTTTGATTTGATTCTGGAATTAAACGAGAAAATAGTAAGTGATGATTTTGGTTAGTAAACCAAACCGCTCTGATACCAATTGTTGGCCTCAATTAAACGGATCTATGGTCTTAACGTAAATCACAAATATACCAAGTAAAAGCAGGGATTAAATGAAACGTAAATGTGTTTATATTAATCTTGTCATCATCTTGTTCTTACAGAAAACATTACAATATATACAGAATGAAAATGTGTGATTGAACCATTGTGTCGGTTCAATGATATGGCAGTTATAATATAACTGTCATGTAACTGTCTTTAACTGCTGTAGTTGACTTTCTACAGTTTGACTTTCGTTTGGTTGACTTTCGTTGACCGGGTCATTGTGGATTGAGATGGGTCGATGGTGATTAACCCAATAGATTTTTAGATAATAAACGTAACAGGAGATTTTACTTTTCGAGTGCATCATGTAAGTTGCTAAATCCGAGAGACCAAACAAGCTTGTCGTGGAACCAATATGCATTTTTAAGTATAAATAGGATTGTGTAGCGAAACCCGTTTGAATTTATTTCCCACCTACTATTAGAAGCTAATGCATTAGTCTGGCTATATAGTAGCATATATAGACAAGGAAGAAGGTAACCGGTCATATACGTATTTAGCAGCCTTTTTTTTAATGGCAATTGATATTTCAAAATAAAACTAGCAAGGAGTTACACTACAACAATCAGGTGGACGAGACTTTCGCCGGGACGTGTCCCTGACGAAAGTCACTAAACGACAAAAATGAATTTGACGTGACACACGAATACGCTGACCGGTTAGTAAAAATTCAACGGAAACTTTCGCCGGGGACATGTCCCCGCCAATAGTCTATTTCATTTTTACCAAAATTTGACCGGTTAGTAAAAATTCAACGGAGACTTTCGCCGAAGACATGTTCCCGCCGAAAGTCTATTCTATTTTTACCAAAATTTGACCAAAGCCAAAGCCTAAGCCTGCTAATTGTTCCCGCCTTTATTCCCGCCAAAACTTTCCCCGAGGACATGTCCCTGGCAAAAGTAATATTTACAAAAATCTGAACTTATGTATTTCTTAGCCAACTATTAATATTTATCACACAACTAACATAAAAAAATTATAAATCCAACAATTTTAACTTATTATGTATCTCTTTAATATAATTCTTAATACGTATGGCGCCGAAATTTATGATGAATTAATATGGTTCTTAATTCGTGTTTGTTAATTGTGATATTGTTTCTTCAGTTTTATTCTTTAAGCATATGTAATTTAGTATTGGAAAAGGGGTGTTTGGACACAATAATCTGGTTAACTAAGAACATGGGTCAGCTTTACAAATCCAGCATGTGCTTTGATTTATAAAGTACTTGAAAGATACATACGAATTAGTTAAACATACGTATTATTCCAACAACAACAACATCAACAACATCAACAACAACAACAACAACTACAACAACAACAACAACTACTACTACATACGAAGATTTTCCATGTCACCTAACAGCTCACGAAGTAATGCATCCGACTGACATGCGTGGTCTTCAGGAATCCTTGCCATTTCAAGTCTTATCTCCAACATCCTTACTCTTGTCTCTAGCACTGCTTTTGTGATTCCAACATGTTTATCCTGAGATCTTTGGCATTACAACTTGAGCACTCTGTTGGTGCAGATCCAGAACCTTGAGATGTTGAAGCAGAAGAAATAATTCTTAAGTACTCGTCAAATTGACTCTTCCACATAAAATATCCGCACCCATAATCTTTTTGTCTGGGTTGTTACATAATAAGAAAATTATAAGAGATTACAACCCAATTATTTGTATATTTACATAAATAAGAAATGTATGATTTTTCACATTCAACATAGGACATGCATAATATTGCCATCCAGATGAATTTTCGGTATGTGATGTTCTTAGTCGTATATTTCCTGCTCCACAAGAACACATAAAAGGATTAAATGGCTCTATCTTAGGTTTAGAAATTTGTGTGAAGATAAGAGGTTGTGAGGTTGAGTGGTTTTGAGGATAAGAGGTTGTGAAATTCGTGTGAAGATAAAAGGACTAAATAATGTGTTTGTCAGGTTGGTGGGAAGTTTTGGCGCCATTTTTTTTGTGGGAAGTTTCGGCGCCATTTTTTTGGTGGGAAGTTTTGGCGCCAGTATTTTTGGAGGGAAGTTGAGACCAGTTTTTATCACAACTTTAACATGTTATGTATAACTATAGCACCTCAACTCCGTCGTTTAACATGTTACATATACCATAGCACCTCGACTTGGTCGTCTAACATGATACGTATACCATAGCACCTCGACTTGGTCGTTTAACATGTTACGTATACCATAGCACCTATACTCGGTCGTTTAACATGTTACGTGTAATAACCTGAGTTTTCGTCTCGTAAATTTCCGTCATATTTTGAACTTTAAAATCGTCACAACTTAAAAATTCGGAAATTTTAGAACGCGGAGGAAACTAAGAATTTGAGCGTAAATGATCAAATACTACATTATTCGACATATAAAATCTATATTAAATATATAATATGATGTATATATTTAATTTTAACTGAAGTGAAATAAAAATTTACATTTATAAAATACATCTAAAAATAAATGCCTAAATATACATTTTCCTAGGCCATTTTTATTTAAATCTTGTACACTACTTCTATTCAATAAGTGTCTAGAGACATTGGATATTTGAATAAGGAAGGGGTCCTCTATATCACAAAATGTTTGGCCTTTTTACTGCTTTCCTATCCCCTCTCTCGTTTTTTTTAAAAACCGTATAACTAGTTCTGACTTTTCCAACCCTAAAATGTATAAAAAAAAGAAAGAAAAAGAAGCGGCTGAAGAAAAAATTTCCAGAACTCTAAGGCACGATTAGGAGAGAGCAACATCAAGGAATCGTGGGTGTGAGTGTGGGATCTGAATTGTAGCAGCAACAAGGGGATTACAATAGCAGAAGTAGTGGAGTTCAAGATTGGTGTTTGGGTCGTGTGTCTGTTAGGGGGTCGTTTGGATCAGTTTGTTTCTCGTATTTCCTGTTCTTGTGTACAAAAATTGACCAAGGTATCATGCTATCTTTGTTTTCTTTCTTTTCCAGTCGACATTCAAGGCTCCTGATGTTCTTGCTCGTTTAATATTGTTATGGTTGTTTGGGTTAGGATGAGAATGATCATGTAACCTACTATGAACTTAGTTCAACCCATGGTTGTTTTGTTTTTGCCTCGACCTCATGTCTTTCAACCTTTTTTATCGACCCATAATCATCACTTTAACAAGTTTATTAAACCACTCATGACACGCTTTAATTTATGGGAATAAATGAAACCCTAGGTCATTTTGTTAACGAGAATGTTTATGATTTTATGTGAATCGTTGGGTTGTTTGGTTCAATAACTTGGTATCCGGTGTGTATAGAATTCATAAGATGGAAAATATGGAATGTTAGGAATGCTAAGATGTCATTAAAACAGGTTGTATGGCTTACATGGGTCATGGGTGCGTTTGAGTAAATAAAACACTTAATATGTTAACTTTATACAGGTTTTGACACGGGACTGTTTTGGAGGCTGAATTTGGGAACCTTGTAGCTTGAGTTTCATAAGATTTAAAATCTGGATCTTCATTGAAAAAACGTATTTTATGTCTTAGTTAAGTTTACAAATTGGTTTGAACGAATTTGGAGTTGTCTAAGTCGTATTTTTGAATTTTACGGGATCAAGTGTCAAAGCTGAGAAAATGAGTCTGAAATTGAGTTGGAGTGTTTGATTTTTCATTAAAAAAAAAAGGAATTATGAGCTCTCCTTTTACAGAATTGATATTTAGGATATAAATGAATTTGTGGAATTTTTGGGAATTTTTCCAATGTGTTTAAGAAGGTCTAATAAACGTAAACGTTTGGGGTATACTTCCTGAACACTTTCTGGACAGATATGGAAATATGGATTTTTAAACCATACTTAGACTCTGAGATAAAATCTAAAAAAAATTGTGAAACGACCTAACTAATGTGAGAACCTCTGGGAATTTTCTTATAATTTTTGGAATACTTCTGATGGGTCTATAAATTCGTGTAAAACTGGTCCAAATATGAAGTTAAGAAAATAAAAGACACAATGATGATATCAATAAGTAAAACACTTATAAATGTATGAAAAGCTTATAAAATGAATGCGTATGTGATATGTGAGTATATTTACTGTAGATCTTGTGAAAAGGGAGAGGTGATTTGCTTTGTGTACTTTGCTCTCGTGCACACACTTGAGGTCCAGATATTCTGTCATTTCAGTAATGACACTTGTTTTCTCTCATGACTCTTGTCCATTTTGATATTCGATTCGTATTCTCCTTGCTTTGATTTGATATGATTCATTTTGGTATGATCCTCTGACTTGATATTCGATTAGTTATTCGTTTGATATGTTATCCGTTTGAGATCCCTTATTGATATGATTCCATTATATGATCAGTTTGATATGATATGACTTGTTTTATTTGGTTGCCCGAGCTAACTAGCCATGAAGGTACCATGACCATGTCATTGATGCACCAATGGCATGACACTATCTGGGGCAGTGTGATTAGTCCCTGGCGTTCTCTTTTGATATGATTATGATATGTGTGCACTTGGCCATTATGATTACGTATGTACAGTCTCGTATTGGCATATGTATATTTGATTTGTTTTGCAGGGAGTGTATGGATGCATCCTAGGTACTCAGTCCAGTTTTGATGATGTGGTGCGTGTGTGCAATACACCCCCTCACATTTGGGAGCTAGCTACTCCATTTGGTACTTGAGAGGTCTCCCCTCCTTGTGCACTTGTGATTTGACGAGTTTGATATGATTTGGCAGATATGGGTTATGATATGTGATTTGGTAGATTTGGCTATTGGAGTATCTCCTTTAGTATTAGGTGCTCGTGGCAACATTCTGATTTTGCTCATTATGTGACTATCCGATATTCTGATTCATTCGTTTGCTATGCCATGTTTTGTTCAGTTGTTCAGTTGGCTATTTGTTCATTCAGTATTCGTATGTAATTCATTTGACTACCATGCTCTCTCTCTCTTATATTCGGTTCATTTGATTACTTTGATTTCTCTTCAGATTTCCATGGTTTTTCTTCAGTTGGGACTTCTCCATTTGTTATGATATTTGTTTCAGTTTTGCGTATTTGATTTTGATTTGATTATCATTTATACATATTTGTTTATATCTGTTCACTGAGTGTTAGCTCAGCTGCGTTTTCTTTTCCATGCGGCAGGTATTTAGCTGGGAGCAGGAATATGGGATTTCGAGAGTAGGAGTGGAAGATCAACCTTAGTGAACCCCTATTGTTGGACTTTGGAATTTTGAACAATCTCTTTATTCAGTATTTTGGACCATTTTATTTCAGTTATTGTTTATGTTTTGGAACTTTTGGAAGACTTATGTTTTGATGACTTTTCATGATTTTTTTATAAAAGACTTCTGCTTGCATTTTTATTATTATGTTCTGATATGACTCCATAATGTGGTATTCGGACCCTTGTCGGGTTGGGGTGTTACATTACGTATAACCATATCACCTCGAATCAGTCGTTTAACATGTTACGTATATCATAGCAACTCGAATCGGTCGGTTAACATGTTACGTATATCATAGCACCTTGAATAGGTCGTTTAACATGTTACATATAACTATATCACCTCGACTCGGTCGTTTAGCATGTTACGTATATCATAGCACCTCGACTCGGTCGTTTAACATGTTACGTATACCATAGCACATCGACTTGGCTATTTAACATGTTACGTATAGCATACCACTTCGACTTGGTCGTTCAACATGATACGTATACCATAGCATCTAGACTTGGTCGTTTAACATGTTACGTATACCATAGCACCTATACTCGGTCGTTTAACATGTTACGTATAACCATAGAACCTCGACTCGGTCGTTTAACATGTTACATATAACCATAGCTCCTCGACTCGGTCGTTTAACATGTTACGTATATCCATAGCACCTAGAATCGGTCGTTTAACATGTTACGTATACCATAGCATCTCGACTCAGTTGTATAACATGTTACGTATAACCATAGCATCTCGACTTGGTCATTTAACATGTTACGTATATCATAGCACTTCTAATCCGTCGTTTAACATGTTACGTATACCATAGCACCTCGACTTGGTCGTTTAACATGATACGTATACCATAGCACCTTGACTTGGTCGTTTAACATGTTACGTATAACATAGCACCTATACTCATTCGTTTAACATGTTACGTAAAATCATAGCACCTCGGCTCGGTCGTTCAATAAGTTACGTATACCAATAGCACCTCGACTCGGTTGTTTAACACGTTACGTATATCCATAACACCTAGACTTGATCGTTTAACATGTTACATATAGTATAGCACCTCGACTCGGTCGTTTAACATGTTACGTATAACCATAGCAACTCGATTCAGTCGTTTAACATGCTACGTATATCATAGCACCTCGACTCGGTCATTTAACATGTTACGTATAACCACAACACCTCGAATCGGTCGTTTAACATGTTACGTATAAACATAGCACCTCGACTCGGTCGTTTAACATGTTACGTATAACCATAGCACCTTGACTCGGTCGTTTAACATGTTACATATATCATAGCACCTCGACTCGGTCGTTTAACATGTTACGTATACCATAGCACCTCGACTTGGTCGTTTAAGATGTTTAGTATACCATAGCACCTCGACTCGGTTGTTTAACATTTTACGTATACCATAGCACCTAGACTTGGTCGTTTAACATGTTACGTATACCATAGCACCTCGACTTGGTCATTTAACATGTTACCTATACAATAGCACCTATACTCGGTCGTTTAACATGTAACCTATACCATAACACCTATACTCGGTCTTTTAACATGTTACGTATAACTATAGCACCTCAAATCGGTTGTTTAACATGTTACATATATCTTAGCACCTCGACTCGGTCTTTTAACATGTTACGTATATCATAGCACCTCGAATCGGTCGTTTAACATGTTAGGTATAACCATAGCACCTCGACTCGGTCGTTTAACATGTTACGTATATAATAGTACCTCGACTCGGTTGTTTAGCATGTTACGTATACCATATCACCTCGACTTGGTTATTTAACATGTTACGTATACCATAGCACCTTCACTTCGTCGTTTAACATGATACGTATACCATAGCACCTAGACTTGGTCGTTTAACATCTTACGTATATCATAGCACCTCGACTCGGTCGTTTAACATGTTACGTATACCATAGCACCTTGACTTGGTTATTTAACATGTTACGTATACCATAGCACTTCGACTTGGTCGTTTAACATGATACGTATACCATAGAACCTAGACTTGGTCGTTTAACATGTTACGTATACCATAACACCTATACTCGGTCGTTTAACATGTTACGTATAACCATAGAACCTCGAATCGATCGTTTAACATGTTACGTATAACCATAGCTCCTCGACTCGGTCGTTTAACATGTTACGTATATCCATATCACCTAGACTCGGTCGTTTAACTTGTTACGTATACCATTGCATCTCGACTCGGTTGTTTAACATGTTACGTATAACCATAGCACCTCAACTCGGTCATTTAACATGTTACGTATGTCATAGCACCTCGACTAGGTCGTTTAATATGTTACGTATATCATAGCACCTCGACTTGGTCGTTTAACATGATACGTGCTGGGTTCATTATTTTCAGTTGATAATGGCAAAACTAATAAGCTACAATGTTACAAGAATGGAACTTGAAGGACTAAATATGACAAAGAAGCAATTTGCTAATTATAGAAGATTACAAGAAAATCCTCTATATGCTTTAAGTTTATTTGTAATTAATTCCCTGTAACCCTAGTATCTCTAGTTTATAAAGAGATACAGGGAATATATTTTAGTGTGCACAAGATATGTAGTCGACAAAAAGGTGTGTGTGTGTGTAAACCTAGGCGTAGGTCTAATGTAAACGCCTAGTGTTTGTGTTGGTTAGCCCCAAGGTCTTTGATCCTGTTATAGTTAGGTAACCGTACTACCTTGATCACGTAGTATTGGGGCTGTGGTGTTTGTATGTAGTTGTTAGAGATGATGACGAAGAAACCTCAATAATAACAATGATAGTTTGATTATTCCGCTGCGTTCTATATATGTTTATCATTGTTATTGTGCTTTATTGATAATCCTAGATTAGGTCTAAACAACCTCGAGCAACGATTCTAACAATACGTATACCATAGCACCTCGACTTGGTCGTTTAACATATTACGTATACCATAGCACCTATACTCATTCGTTTAACATGTTACGTATAACCATAGCACCTCGACTCGGTCGTTTAATATTTTACGTATAACCATAGCACCTCGACTCGGTTGTGTAACATGTTATGTATATCCATAACACCTAGACTCGATCGTTTAACATATTACGTATAGCATAGCACCTCAACTCGGTCGTTTAACATGTTGCGTATAACCATAGCACCTCGACTCAGTCGTTTAACATGTTACGTATATCATAGCACATCGACTCAACAGTTTAACATGTTACGTATAACCATAGCACCTCAGCTCGGTCGTTTAACATGTTACGTATAAACATAGCACCTCGAATCGGTCGTTAAACATGTTACGTATAACCATAGCACCTCGACTCGGTCGTTTAACATGTTACGTATATCATAGCACCTCGACTCGGTCGTTTAACATGTTACTTATACCATAGCACATCGACTTGGTCGTTTAACTTGTTTCATATACCAAAGTACATCGACTCGGTTGTTTAACATGTTACGTATACCATAGCACATAGACTTGGTCGTTTAACATGTTACGTATACCATAGCACCTCGACTTGGTCATTTAACATGTTACCTATACCATAGCACCTATACTCGGTCGTTTAACATTTAACGTATACCATAACACCTATACTCGGTCGTTTAACTTGTTACGTATAACCATAGCACCTCGATTCGGTTTTTTAACATGTTACATATATCATAGCACCTCGACTCGGTCGTTTAACATGTTATATATATCATAGCACCTCGAATCGGTCGTTTAACATCTTATGTATAACCATAGTACCTTGACTCGGTCATTTAACATGTTACGTATGTAATAGCACCTAGACTCGGTTGTTTAACATGTTACGTTTACCATATCACCTCGACTTGGTTATTTAACATGTTACGTATACCATAGCACCTCGACTTGGTCGTTTAACATGATAGGTATACCATAGCACCTAGACTTGGTTGTTTAACATGTTACATACACCATAGCACCTATACTCAGTCATTTAACAGGTTGCATATAACCATAGAACATTGACTCGGTCGTTTAACATGTTGTGTATAACCATAGAACCTCGACTCGGTCGTTTAACATGTTACATATATGCATAGCACCTAGACTCGGCCGTTTAACATGTTACGTATACCATAGCACCTTGACTCGGTCGTTTTTAACATGTTACATATAACCATAGCACCTTGACTTGGTCGTTTAACATGTTACGAATATCATAGCACTTCGACTCGGTCGTTTAACATCTTACGTATACCATAGCACCTCGACTTGGTCGTTTAACATGTTACGTATACCATAGCACCTCGACTTGGTCGTTTAACATGATACGTAAACCATAGCACCTCGAATTAGTCGTTTAACATGTTACGTATACTATAGCACCTATACTCGGGCGTTTAACATGTTACGTATAACCATAGCACCTCGACTCGGTCGTTTATTATGTTACATATAACCATTGCACCTAGACTCGGTAGTTTAACATGTTACGTATATTCGTAGCACCTAGACTCGGTCGTTTAACATGTTACGTATACCATAGCACCTCGAATCGGTCGTTTAAAATGTTACGTATAACCATAGGACCTCGACTCCGTCGTTTAACATGTTACGTTTAACCATAGCACCTCAACTAATTTGTTTAACATGTTAAGTATATCATAATACCTCGACTCGGTCGTTTAACATGTTACGTGTATCATAGCACCTCGACTCGGTCGTTTAACAAGTTGCGTATAACAATAGCACCTCGAATCGGTCGTTTAACATGTTACGTATATCATAGCACCGCGACTCGGTCGTTTAACATGTTACGTATAACATAGCACCTCGACTTGGTCATTTAACATGTTACGTAAACCATAGCACCTCGACTTGGTTGTTTAACATGATACGTATAGCATAGCACCTAGACTTGGTCGCTTAACATGTTACGCATACCATAGCACCTATACTCGGTTGTTTAACATGTTACATATAACCATAGCACCTCGACTCGGTCGTTTAACATGTTACGTATAACCATAGCACCTCGACTCGATCGTTTAACATGTTACGTATATCCCTAGCACCTAGACTCGGTCATTTAACATGTTACGTATACCATAGCACCTCGACTTGGTCGTTTAACATGTTTCTTATACCATAGTACGTATACCATAGCACCTCGACTTGGTCGTTTAACATGTTTCTTATACCATAGCACCTCGACTTGGTCATCTAACATTATACGTATACCATAGCACCTAGACTTGGTCGTTTAACATGTTACGTATACCATAGCACCTATACTTGGTCGTTTAACATGTTACGCATAACCATAACACCTCGAATCGGTCGTTTAACATGTTACCTATAACCATAGCACCTCGACTCGGTCGTTTAACATGTTACGTATATCCATAGCACCTAGTATCGGTCGTTTAACATGTTACGTATACCATATCACCTGACTTGATCGTATAACATGTTACGTATATCATAGCACCTCGAGTCAGTCGTTTAACATGTTACGTATATCATAGCACCTCGACTCGGTCGTTTAACATGTTACGTATAACCATAGCACCTCGAATTGGTTGTTTAACATGTTACGTATATTATAGCACCTCGACTTGGTCGTTTAACATGTTTCGTATACCATAGCACCTCGACTTGGTCGTTTAACATGATACGTATACCATAGCACCTAGACTTGGTCGTTTAACATGTTACGTATACCATAGCACCTATACTTGATCGTTTAAGATGTTACGTATAACCATAGCACATCGACTTGGTCGTTTAACATGTTACGTATAACCATAGCACCTCGACTCGGTCGTTTAACATGTTACGTATATCCATAGCACCTCGACTCGGTCGTTTAACATATTACGTATACCATAGCACCTTGACTCGGTCGTTTAACATGTTTCGTATAACCATAGCACCTCGACTCGGTCGTTTAACATGTTACATATAACCATAGCACCTCGACTCGGTCGTTTAACATGTTACGTATTATCATAGTACCTAGACTCGTTAAAAACAATTTAAATTAATTCAAATGATTTAACAATAATTTTAAATAACTTAAATTAGTCAAAAGTAATTAAAATTATTTTATAAGTTCTTAAATTATTCAAATATGAGTTAGAAAATTTTTAGGTTAAATTTAAATTGATTTATTATTAATTTTAATTATTTAAAATGATAAAAAAGAGTTTTTTTTATAGGGAAAATTGAATAAATACACCTTTTGGCGGGGACATGTCCCCGGGGAATGTTTTAGCGATTTTTTTTTTATTTTTCCCTCATCTCATTTACTTTATTCCGCCAAACCTTTCCCTAGGGACATGTCCCCGCCAAAAGTCTTACTAAAAGACAAACAAACAACAACCCACAAGGGGTGTTTGGCTTATGCTTTCCAAACAACAGCCCACAAGGGGTGTTTGGTTTATGCTGTCCAAACAGCGTCCCACAAAGGGACGTTTGTTTGGCTAAAGAAGTGTTTGTTTCGGGTTATATAGCCGGTTTATGTATTATTTTGTTATGTACTTATGCTACATAAGCTCACTTTTTGTGGCTATCTTTCAAACTTTTTAAACATAAGCCAAAAACCAAATAAGTCATAAGCCGGCTATATAAACCGAGACAAACACACCCTTACTATTTCACACATATATATAAAAAACAAAGCATTTGTTTCTATAAAAATAAAATTATAAGAAAAAATATATTTGTTGCCTAAAACTTGAATTTTGTCACATATTTCATAAGTAATAAATCGCATTTATTACACAACAAGTAATAAACTGTATTTGATTTCGGCTAATATTTCATAAGCTTCAATTTTCCGGGTTATTTGAAGACTTGGACTTATATAAGTATATTATGATATAATAAGCTTATATAAGCTCACAAGTCTCCATATAAGCCGGAAAATTGTGTCTTAAGATATAAAAGCCGAAAAACAAATAAGCTCATAAGCTACAAATAAGCTTAAACAAACACCCCATTAATATTTTATATGCTGATTACCATTTATATATGGGTTATTGATGAATTTTCTAAGTAATTTCATATGTGAATCATTATGTTAGCTAAAAATGCGAATATGTTAGTATTGTATGGTATTTGATTGTGTTGAACCGTTGTAAATGATTTTAGGACTTTAGTGATTAATTTCGGAAAGTCCCCGTCCGAAGTTAATCATCCCATAGAAAACCCGTCTGAAATTAATTTATTAGAAATTAATTTCGGAAAGTCCCTTGTTTGGGACTGCTTTTTGAATGTTTTGTCTCATTTAGGATATGAATGCGTATAATTGATTTACTATTTGTGAAAATTTCGACAGTGTTTCCCATTTACTCCTACGAATATATCTTTAATGCACATATTTGGGGAGTTGAGGGGAAATGCAAATTTTCTCAAATAGTAAATTCAATTACACGCATTTATATATGAGACGAAACATTCAAGAGTGGGTTAGGATTGCCTTCCATAGTTGGATTAGGTGAACAAAATGCACAACTATTAATTCCACCTTTATGTATTTACGTGTAGATTTTTTGTGAACATGTTTAATTCTATATAATTATTTGTTGCTTCATTTAAACGCAGTTATGCCAATTGATAAAAGTTGGGTCTCACTAGCACGTACCAGTAAAGAATTTTTAGTTGGTCTTCAAGCTTTCTGCGAGTATTGCAAGCCCTTAGTGAATATTGATGGGAATATAAAATGTCCCTGTGCTCGTTGTTTAAACCTACCCTGGATAAAGCACGAAAATTTGTTTGACCACATATGGGACCATAGTTATACGAAATGGTATAATCATGGTGAGCCGGATGCCCGAACAGTCGTACACAACACAAGACAACCTGGGATGAGTCACATGGCTGAGTTCCTTCATGATATTGGTCCGAATAACCAACAAAATGATCCAACTCAAGGAAATATTGGCGAGATAAGTAACGAGACACTTCCTCAACGTAATGAGTATGAGGAGTTACTTGCCACTGCCAACAAAAAACTATACCCAGCCTGTGAGTGGATGTCTTCATTGGACTTTATGGCAAATATTACGACAATCAAGGTCAAAGGTATAGTGAGTGACGCCACATTTAATGAGCTCCTAACTTTATTCAAGGAAGTTTTTTCCCGCCCGTTCTAGGATACAAAATGCCATCGTCATACTATGAAATAAAGAAGACATTTAAAACTATCGGGTTAGGATATGAGTCGATACATGGTTTTGCAAATGATTGCTTTTTATGTCGGGGGGCAGGTAACGAAGATTTACAGACTTGTCCTATCTACGACGCTAGTAGATGGAAAGAAAAGAACACACTGGGGAAGAAAGTTCCTAACAAGGTGTTGTGTTACTTTCCTATCATTCCTAGACTACAATGTTTGTACAAGTCTAAACACACTGCAAAACATATGACTTAGCATGGTTCTGGGCAGTCTTGGGAGAACGGTAAGATGCAACACCCAGTTGATGGTCAAGTATGGAAGAAATTTGACATCAAGTATTTGAAAGAATTTGCTAAAGAAAAAAGAAACGTCTGATTAGGGTTGGCTGTTGATGGTTTCAATCCGCACGG
The DNA here is from genome assembly GCA_910596185.1 of Chrysanthemum makinoi. NCBI lineage: Eukaryota > Viridiplantae > Streptophyta > Magnoliopsida > Asterales > Asteraceae > Chrysanthemum > Chrysanthemum makinoi. The sequence goes on from OU343220.1 coordinate 161,641,583, forward strand.
CAACCTTAGTCAGTCTTACAACATGTGGCCGGTCATATTAACAACATACAATACGCCTCCCTGGATATGTATGAGAGAGACTTTTCTTATGTTGACATTGTTAATTCCGGGTCCCAAATCACCAGGGAAGGACATTGATATTTACTTGAGGCCTTTGATTGAAGACCTAAAGACTTTATGAAAATATGGATTCATGACTACGAATGCTGTTACAGGCACCAAATTCTGTATGAAAGCAACCCTTTTATGGACTATCAATGACTTTCCCGCTCGAAGTAGTTTTTCTGGGTGGAGTGGGCAAGGTTATAGGGATGTTCGACCTATAATGTAGACACTCCAGCTATGCGCGTGTTAAACAAAACCGCTTATGTTGGTCACAGAAGATTCTTAAGCATGACCAATAAATGGCGGAAGAGCAAAAGGGCATTTTATACAGAGGTAGATAATACAGATCCTTATAGAAAATTTACCAGTGATGACATCTTGGATCAACTAAGAAGATTGCCTAAACGTCTCCCGGGGAAACATCTAAGATATGGGGGTGCGAACAAAAAACGTGATCCTGACCACGAATTGAATTGGACAAAAAAATCTATTTTCTATGAGATAGAGTATTGGTCTTTTCTTACACTAAAACACAATTTAGAGGTCACGCATATCGAAGAAAATGTGTGTGAGAGTGTGTTGGGTACTTTGTTAATGAATGACAAATCAAAAGACACCAACAAGGCAAGACAAGACTTACAAAATTTGAATATTCGTAATGACTTGTGGCTCGTCTACAAAGGAAACGAGAAGTGCTCTAAGCCTCATCCTACGTACTCTTTCACAACCGAAGAAAGAAAACTTTTTTTGTCAATTCATTAAAGGTACGCGTTTTAATTGAAATTTTATTTGTTCCAATTAATTCGCGTATTCATTTCGACAACTTATTCTAATATCATGATTTTTTTGTTAATTCATCAAAGGTGTTAAACTACCTGATGGGTTCGGATCTAACTTCAAGCATAAAGTGACCGTCAACAATAGCAACATAACATGCTTGAAAGCTCATGACTGTCATATAATGATGCAACGGTTACTTCCTGCTGGACTTCAAAATTACTTGAACGACCAAACCACCGCAACACCAATAATCGAGCTTTGTTCATTCTTCAAACAAATATGTGCTCGAACTTTGATGGTGGATGACATGTTGAAAGCTAAAGAACAACTGATCAATATTTTGTGCAGTTTCGAGCAAATATATCCACTTGCTTTTTTTTTGACATTATGATTCACTTGGTTATTCATCTACCGGAAGAGGCTATTGAAGGCGGTCCTGTTTACATGAGGCAGATGTATCCATTTGAAAGATACATGAAAAATCTCAAAAATTATGTCAGAAATAAAGCTAAGCCTGAAGGTTCAATAACGAAGGGTTATATTGCCGATGAAGCATTAACTTTCTGTTCGCATTATTTTCGGGGTGTTAAGACGAGATTTAATCGTTCTGACCGGAATGAGGATGGTCCAAGCCCAACAAGTCGATTTGAGTTGTTTTGATCAGTCTGTAGAAAGATTGGTAAACAATCATTAGTTCGGTTTCAAGGAGGCACAATGCAGAAAGTAGTATGGTACGTACTACACAACAATCATGAAATCGACCCGTACATGAACGAGTACAAGAGGTACGCATTTTATTTCAAAATTTGTTTTACGTAAGTTGTTATTTGACAACTTATTATAATTTCATGAACATTTACAGGGCATTTCCTGGCAATGACTTGCAAGAAGGATTTCCTCGCTGGTTTGAGATGAAGGTAGACTTATTGTATGTATTACCCTGTAAAAATAACGACTACTACTCATCTATATCTATTCTTAACTTTTTCATAGATTCGTGAATTAAAAGTAAAGAAGGACCCTAGTTGTACTTCCGAGTTATTCGCTTTGGCTTGTGGACCATCATGTACTGCAGTCTCAGTAAACTCTTACGTAGTCAACGGTGTGAAGTTTATCGTATAAAACTGTGATTTACGTCGTTCAACTCAAAACAACGGAATTTCAACTCCTAACCCTAAAGGAGGAATGCATTATGGCCAGCTTGAAGAAATTCTCGAGTTTTCATATATTTCATTCAATGTTGAGTTGTTCAAAGTCAAATGGTTCGACACTAATAATATTCATCGCATAAAACGCTGTACCTATATAAACAACATTACGCAAATTATGACAGATCGTGTATCGTTTCAAAATGAACCATTCATTCTTGCAACACAAGTCTTTTATCTTGATTTCCCGGGTAAACGTGGTAATTGGAAGGCCGTCCAAGATTCTTATCATCGAAAGATTTAGAACCCGGATATCATTGTGGTAGAAGACCATCAGGATGTTGTACATGACAACAACTCATCACATATCACACTCTCTGCTGAGTTGGATAAGTTGGATTATAACAGTATAACTATAGATGTTCAAGCAACGGAAGTTGAGGCACCACCACCAATTATCACTAATGTCGAAGACGAAGATGATATTGATTATGATGACCACGTTCCTCACGATTTAGCATCTGATGATGATGATGACCACGAGAATGAAGATGATGAAGCTGACAGTACTAATAATGTTGGATTTTATCTTGATGATGTGGGAGATTAATCTCAAATTGTAATTTGTAGAACGACACTTAATTATTTAAATGAAATTGTTATCGAGTGGTTAAATGTGTTTATTTATTTATTTAATTATTATTATTATTTTGTTTGTATATACTGTTATTTATGTGAATGTGTTTATATATATATATATATATATATATATATATATATATATATATATATATATATATATATATATATATATATATCTATACATTATATATAAGAGGAGGCATGCCACATAAAATGCCACTTGGCATCCCATAATGCCAAGTAATATTTCCATGTCATCATTATACTTATGTGGCATTTTTTTTTATTTTTTTTAAATGACATGTGGCTTATGTGGCATTTTTTTTTATTTTTTAAATGACATGTGGCATTTTAATTAATATATGTACAATTTTTTTAAATAAATTGTAAATTTCGTTTTTTTTTTGTTATTTTTTAATTTAAAAATTTTTTATTAAAAAGAAGACATTTGTTGGAGTTGAACTTGGGTCATTCATGTGTTTTGTAAACAACTTACCACTAGAGTAGATTGTTTTTTGATTTATATCTTTGAAATCAATATAAATAAGGAGATTATAAAAAAATTATGGAATTTTTATTTTAGGTATGTATTTTTTTAAGATAACAATTAAAATAAATTATGATATATATTACTTAAAAGATAAATATACCATATATTTTTTTAACCTATTTTTTTATTTTTTTTTTATAAATATACCCTAATATCTTATTCCTAAACATAATTATCCCTAAAACTATAATCGACTTTTGAGTTTAATAGGTGAATAATATGGACTTTTTTGTTTTACAGGTGATGACTCAAAAACCTAATGATGAAACTTCATTGTTGTGTATATGCGTATGCCGGTTTCTTTGCAACTTTTTGCAGCTTAGATGTATTCTTTGAAGGTTAGTCATCTTCTTTTAACGCATGTTGCTGTGATGATTCTTAAAACAACATGTAAGTCTCTTTAGAGCTCATAATAATTTTGCAGGTACGTTGGATGCATGCTTTGTTTTGTTTATTTTGTCTATGTTATTATTTTGCAGGTAGACCTAATTTGCATCTATATATTCAGTGCCTCACATTTGATAATATATCACAAATCACATTTGTAACACAGATCTAAAGTAGGTCGGATACATTCAGATTCAATGAAGGTATTGCTCGCTTAACATTAGATCATTACAACTTGATATTTTTTTTGGCTATATAGAATGAATATATTTGCATGTTGTTTCAGTCTTTGATGCAGGAATATTCAGTTATTTGCCTATTGTTTGAGTCATTTATGTTGTAAGCTAAGTTTATTTGATTTATGATGTCATTGTAGGGAGTAATAAGTTTGATATATAACTTGTTTATTTGATTTCAGTATGGTCCAATTGTGCACATTAATTTGAAAGATCCACCAAGACCTCCAGGTTCTGCTTTTGTCGAGGTGAGCTTCACTTTGCTTATGTTACTACTTTCTTTTGTATACTTTTTCTCCTCATATAGGTTGATGTTTTCTCTTTTTAGTTTGAGGAGGCTCGTGAGGTTGATGATGCTATTCATGGTCGCAAAGGCTACGATTTTGATGGCCACATATTAAGGGTTACTTTCACATACAAAATATTATGATGTTTCACATGGAAGTAGAGCCACTGCCATACATTTAACGTCATGTTATTTGAACAGGTGGAGCTTGTACATGGTGGTAGTGGTACCTCATCTTCTAGAGATCGTTATAGCGGTGGTCATGGTTGACGTGATGGTGGTGTTTCTAGATGCTCGATTCAGAGGTGTGACTTCAGCTTGTGGGTGTATTTCATTTTGTTAAAGGTGAAGAGTTAAGCTCTCATATATAACCGTTTGTATGATTGATGCAGTTTTGGTGACTGGATTACCCTCTTCTGCATCGTGGCAAGACCTCAAGGTTTGTATGATCTAATGTATAGTAATTGGACTTAAAGAGCTTTTGGGACTTTTCTACTTATCATTCTTTTTTATTAGAACTATAGTAGAACATAACCACGAGCAAATGGACCGAGAACCGAACCGAAACCTATCCAACCCAACCGATTTCAGATCCTTTTTTGACTTGTAGCTCTATGTCTTTTGATTTTTTTTTGTGTGTTTCTGTTTTTTACTGGTATTACAATAAGCTCGAACTCAATGTTTGTTGTAATTAGCTTCTTTTCTGCCAGCGCCTTTTTCTCTATCGACACTTCTAAATGATATCTATCTTTTATATTAGGTGAAAATGTTTGTTTGCGTTATCTGGTAGTATGTCAGTAGATCAAAACCATCTTCTTTATTTATATGTCTCCTGCTTATATTTCCCAAATCTTCAGAAAAAAACATGTATGCATATTTACATTTGAGAATCCAGTTTAAGAAACTTTTGTTCTCAGTAAACATACTTGACTAGGAATATTCAGTTGATTTGTGACTGACCCAGGTCTAGCCGTCTTCTTTTTGTTCCGTAGAGTAATATGGTTGTTTTAATGCACGTAGTAATAAGGAAGACAACTGAGTTTTATTCAGATTTTTCAACAATCTTAAACGTAGTATATGCATATATAATGAGATAGAAGTCTAACTTCACATCACTTAATATCGAGGTATATCTATTTAATTTATAAACTTTGATGGTTTTTTTAGATAAAAACCAAATTTGTTGGCTATGAAAATCTTTACATCAAGCTCACATTTTCTCTTTAAAAAAATAAGTTCACCAGCAATATTTCCCATAGTTCCAGTGCGCATATAGAAACAAAAATATTGTATTCATAAGTAATCATAGATTATTGTAGATATGTAGAATATATAATGATTTAAAAATGTTTTCTATAAATATACTAATACTAACTAATTCTAAAAGGACTGAAATGGGTAACCTATAAAATCATTACTATCAGGCGGGTTAAATGGGTATAATAGCTAAGAGATTCATACAGTGTTTGCAGCGTGTGGTGTAGGTCACAGAAGATGGGCAAAGGTGTTGTACGTTTGGAGGTTTTCTTTGGCATACTGACATGACCATAAAGAGGTTGAAAGGGCCTCATCATTTTAGCGGGAGGTATGATGGAAGTAGTACATTGTTGTAAGATTTATATATTGGCTAATTATGTTACGTTGGTGAGCTTATTGGTGGAAGTCAAAATGAAGAACGTCTTGATTACCTGGAAAATCGCATAGTATAGGAGCCCCAAATGAACCTTTGGGACCTCAAATGAGTAGTAAAAATTTGTATCTTGCCTTTTTGGAAGAAATCTGCAGTATTCAACTTTGAACCAAATCAATGCCGAGCTCAGAAATGTTTCAGGTGCTTAAAAATTTATCAAATCATACATATACACCAAAAGTTTCATACTAATTACACTTATTAATAATCTATAGCATTTTATAGATTTCACGTGGTTTAATAGGATTAGCAAGTATATAACACTAAAAAGTAATTTTTGGGCAGAAATGGGTTGACATGCACGTGGCAACGTGGAATGATCGAGGGATCAGAATGTTACCAGGACTAATTACTTAGAAATGCTTACATGTACTTATGTGGATTTTCTCTTATTTAATTCCAGTGACGTGTTGCAAAGTGAATTCGCTAACGAACATCCAGACAATTTAGTCGCGCGAGAGACGGCTGTAGAGCTTAAAGAGAAAATTGAAGAGCAAATTCATGTGTTTGAAGCTATCTAAACAACCTTTTGAGCCAGCTAAAAAAGTCCTGATACAGCTTCTGAAAGGTCAAGAAACAAAATGACCCGTAAAGGGTCGAATGATAAGTCAGGCTTAAAAGGTTATTAAGTGTATGCTCTTTTGTACCTCTGTGCATGGAAAACCCCATTATAAATATAAATTAACAAGAAATATGACAGAAGTTTCATCTGGTTAGTCTCCCACCTCGCAATAATCTATATATTATTTATTCTCATGATTTATCATGTTTTGGCTTGCACTGTGAATCTTGGACCAGAGGGTTGGGCTTGCTTTTTTCATTTTAGACTGCGATGGCACCATATGTATAATAAAATTGAGTGAATTTGTTTAAGGTTATACCACTGCAGGCAATCGAATTATACTTTATTTGCCAAAACATTTGTTAATGAACCAATTTTCTTGCATGTTAAACGGGTGTAACTTAACACTTCAAAATCACGGCATGTAGTACAAGCTTAAGAAAATAGCTATGTGTTCGTCTTTAGTGCCAAATAGCCAATATAATTTTGTTATTCCAGAGCATAGTTACGACTATTCCAGAGCATAGTTATGACTTAAATAAAGTCAGTGAAATCTTCTTTTCTTGTCATTATTGCCAATGTAATAATGTATGTTTTTCGCTGGACATGAGCTCTGTAATAAGTGTAAACGCCATATTCTAAAAGTTGATGTGTATTAATGGTAGCTAATTACCAATGATTCTGGGAATCAGCTGGCCTCCGATTAATGCTTGTAACCAGATGATACTAAATTTCATCATCACATGGTTCTTATATGGATTCTGATTATTCCACTATAGTTCAGTTCATGTTTTTCCACAGCTGTCCCATGTCATCAATGATATGTTTTTTTGTTTTTTTATTTTTTATTTTTAAAATTTTCCAGGCAAAGTGGATGGTGGAACATTCTGTGGTCTCTTTGAGGCTGTTCCACGAACGGTGTGAGGTAAGTTTATTCTAATAGACAATGCTAAAAGGTACACTGACAGTTACTTGGTCGACGTTCCTGAATAAATTACTTGATTGGGAGCTCACAGGAAGAATTTCTATGGGATTCAGAGATGATTAAGATAAAGGTTGCTGAATAAATGTAGGTTGACGAAAGGCAGCTCAAGTAACGGGTCAAAAATAGTCATTTTCAAGGCCAAATATGCAGGTCAAGGATTGGGTCGAAATGGGTAATTTTGGGTTTTCTTCTCTTCTAACTTACATCTGCATTCTATGTACACTTTTACCATTCCATGAGCAATGTATGTACTTGATTGCATTGTTTTTTTCCAATATAATCAAATAAACTGGAACAAATAATCACTTCAGCCATTATTCATAATCACTCGAAATAGGTAATTTTGGGTTTTGTTTTGAACTGAATCCACTAAAAGTCTTTAAAAAGGTTGCGGCTTTTTCATTTTTATGTGTTTTTTATCTATTATTTGTTGTGCTATAATTTGCGGTTTTAAATTCGTTTTTTCATCCATAGTAGTGAATTTAGACTTGCTGTTTGATTGTGTGGTTTCAGTTTACGTGAGCTTTCTTTCAATGGCTTACAATTTTACATTAAACCATATTTCTTAAAACTTGATACAGATAACTAAATACAGCTGGAACTTGTATGACAACTGGAAGGACATGGCGTTTACCGTCTTACCTGTGATTAAAGATTTAACTAGAAGTGGAGGTTGTTTCATCATTAGACAACAGGATATTGATAACATCGCCTATTAGTTACATTAACTAACGGTTATAGACTAAATTTTTGCTGTATTTCATGTTTTGTCCAAATGCCTGTACCGCATATTAGCGATTGACAGCGAGCAAGGAGTTCGAATAGACGAGTTATGCGAGGTGAGTTGTACCTGCGTATACTTAGTCCGTCATACACCATGCTTACCTACTTCCTTAAATTTTTGCCTAATGTTTATACTTTTGGGCTTTTTTCAGGTCCTCCATCATATTACATGTTCTTTGATAATTATGATCGCGTTAGGCTGTTCAAAGGATACAAATAATTGTTTTCGAGTTATTGTTAGGTTTTTTTTACTATACATGCCGTAGTGTCTCTGGTTAAATATCTATTTGTATATTGAGATATTAGAATTTGAGAGAAAAATAAATGGATCTATAGAACTCTTCAAACAGTTATTGGTTTTAACCATCTGACTAATTCTGCTTCCAGAAGAGGAGAAACAAATGAACGCTATATACATCATTAGTATCGCCAAGAAAATCGGCTGTTCAATATTTTTGCTACCTGAAGACATAATTGAGGTATGAAAGAGTCTCTTTTCACAAATTGGAATCTTTTCATTCTTGACGCTTACTTAACGTGGGTTATGACGTAATATCTCATGTAAATTTAAACATCTTTTGCAAGAGTGACAAGGCCAGGATTCGTTACTCCCCACCTGATCCAACCTTACCTGAACCATGGAAGGGTTTAATTGATGGGAGTATAGCTGTATAGGAGCGAAGTACTATTGGTACCTTGTGGTTTACTATCCAAAAAAAACTTTTGTTAATATACTTTCTAATGCATTTATAATATAATAAATCATAATTTTGCTAACTAATTGCTGCGACTATAAAAGACATGCATTTAGTTTAGCTTCAGAAAAATAAAGGCAGCTTTCAGCGTCAAAACTTAGAATACTTGAATGCCCACATAATTTACAAGTTACCACAAACCTGGGCTTTTTAATAGTATGAACACCTCCTTTGAGTAAGATAATGTGGACACTTGTATCAACAACAATGGCATGGAAAGCATCAAAATGAACAGGACAATATGAATGCAATCCTACTTATAATGGAACTTGTATGACAACTGGAAGGACATGCCATTGGTTTTAGCTTATAGAAGTAACCGATTGTATTCAAACTAACATGGAACCCTACTTATAATAACATTATAAAACGGGTATGTTATACAATGATAAATTAGGTATATGTCCGTGAACTTTCTTGGTTTGAAGAGCAATTCGTATAGTTCATGGAATTTGTAAGAATGTAAGATGGATTATATAGTTTTTAAATATACATCATCCTCTAAGTTTTTTAAACTTTATAAATAACTACCATTAAAATTCTTCAACTTGTAGAACAGTTGTTTATTAATTTGTTTTCTTAGAGGAAGCCTTTTCTGTGATAATCTCATGAGGTGCCATAAGCTATTTAAACTGTTGTGATTAGTCATTGTTAGCCAATAAATTGTTAATATAATATTATATGGTTTCATGTGCATATGGTCATACATGATGTTATTAACTGTAAGAATAAAACTAATTAACAATTTTGCATGAACTAAATATTGATGTTTTTATATATAAACGAATGCCTTTTTTAATCTGATCTTATACATAATTGATCTCTTTTATCTCTTCCTTTTTATGTGTTAATGTGTGATCAATATATATCATTTTGTAACCTGATCTTTTTATTTATATTTATATCATAATTGATCTCTTTTATCTCTTCCTTTTTACGTGTTATTGTGTGTTTTATGTGATCTATATATTTCTTTTTATGTATATTTCAGAGTTTGAAGACAAAGAAGCTTTGCAAGCAACCATACTTCAAGGTATACATAACTTATGCATCTTTTTTTTTATTGCATGTATCTTTAAAGAAATTTCAGTCTACACAAATTTTAAGTGATGAGGATGACAGGAAAAAAGAAGGTCGAAGAGATGAGTCGTACAGGCAAAAAATACATGAAGATACGATTTTATGTCTGCAAGTTGAGATTGCATATTCAAAAGGGATGCCATTTTTTACGTAATAGGCAACTAAAGCAAGCAATTTCAAAGAATCCATAATTTCATACAAATGAGCATTTTTAAATGCTCGAATGAAACTGCTTATATTAGTAATGGAGTGTTTGAAATTGCTCTTTAAGTGTGTGTGAATTGCCTATTTCTTTATAAAGCAATAGGCAAGCAAAGTTCTTGCAAAACAATGTTAAATCTTTTTCTTAAAAAAATGACTTTTGCTTTTGATTTAGCATGTTTATGTTGAGTACCAGTAATTGTATATACCACGATGCCAGTTAGACACATAACGTGTTATAGCTTTATAGGATTCTTTAGTTATAATTCTCAACTTTTAGTTTCGACTTTAATTTGACTAAACACGACAGTGTCTCAGGTTCAATCCACTTGCTTTAGGTCTTAGCCATTTTCTGCACAAAAGTGCATACCTCTGCATTGCAATTATAACAAAAGGTAATAAAAGTTTGTTTAACATTCTTAGAGTTGGAAAAATGGAAACTAGAAAAAATGCAGTTGCAACCCTTTTAAGCATATCACATTGCTAAAATGACTTTTTCAATTGTTAAACATGGAGTCTGGATTTTGGTATATTTGTATGATGGAAGAGGCCTGATCAGTTGTATTTGTTGTGCTTAACTTGATAAATGTCATGGAAAAGTTTAGTGTTAAGAATTTGGTTATACAACTAGGAATGGCAAGTGGTAAATGTCGTGTAGCTAACATGTCATGCTTGCAAGTTGTTATGTTGTTGCATTATTTGTATAGATAGATGTCTATATTACTTGGATGAAGCCTTGCTGAATGGGATCTCCGAATCAGTTTAAGTGATGGTATATCTACTATTCTAATTTGGATGGTGCTATTTAGTTTCAAATAATGTAGTCCTTTACTTATAGTTTTACCTGTATGAGAAGTCATTTTATTGGAATATAGTTAGATAACACTATGCTAAAAAACAATTGGTTTCTCATCAGTAGTGAAAGTTGTATATGTGAGTGTATATACTATATATGCAGTCACAAAGATTAATCACATGATTGTTACTATTATCTTGGTAAGCTTACAATCAAATGTCACTGCAAATATAGTGATGCATGATAGTGTAGATGCGCGTTTTTAAAGAGACTTTTTGCAACTTTAACAACTACAATCATATAATATGTTAATTAGATAATCATGTGGTTTAAGTTAGGCGCATAGTTAGATAGTTTTACTTTTGCGTTATGTAACATTTCATTTTTTCATGCACTGATGTTAAGCTTACTTGTGCATGAATTCAGAAAATTGATTGAAGATACACGCGTCGGTGCCAAACTGATTGAGCTCATAAAGGTGTTGTCTCTAATTATTAAGATCAAATCTAACCAACTATTTTTTAATTGGTGCAATAACTATTTGATTACATGTGAATTAGTGTCATCGTTATTTGATTTAATATATTCATAATTGACATACATTCGAATGAGATGAATGAGGTATTTGAAGGCTATGAACATGTGAGCTTTCGCTAGATTGTTTAAAAAAGTGTACTTCTGCTTCTCTTCTTGATGGAGGTCAGTTTAGAGCCTAACCAAATTTACGCCGAATTGTATATTCCCGACAATAGATGATTTAATGTCTAATTTTCTTGATGTTATATACTGTTTCGGTCCGAATTATATGCTTAAGTGTTTGAAATTGTTCATCCAAGTCCTTATCTGGGAATGAAGATATCAGTTTCTTATTGCGTTTGGATACAAAGATATGCCTTGCGTGTCCTCAAATTTAGGTCACACTAGCATATATCTTAGTTATATATGTGGTTTCTAAAATATTATAGGGTACATGTGAAGCCATGCGTGTACTACGTATTGCCTATGGCTTAGTTTATCCTTTGATAAGCTAAGGACTAAAAAGACAAGAAAATAACTAATTAAATTGAGGTTGAGATCTTATTGAAATATATTCCAAATATATACTAACTGTAATATCCATGTAACAAGGAGATATATCAAACAATATCGATTGCTATTGCTTATATGGATCGGTTGATAATTTTCAGGAGTAATATAATTTCTATAGAAGAAAATAGTAATCGGAATTAGATGTTTGTTACTACTCTTAAGGGACACTATTCACATTATATCTATGAATATTTCCATTTTTTATGCTTGGTACAGGCTCTTGGTTACGTTATGTACAATCATACACGATTACCTATTACGCGTGTAGGAAAGGGAAAAAAAGACTGTTATCCTTCTTATTTTTGGATGAGCACCCCGCAACTGATAGTTAGCTAAATGAAACTGGTATTGTTATCTAGATAGATTTAACATTGACTTTTGTTTAATGATATTTTGTTTGTCAAATTGCAGTGTGAGAAGACCAAGCTGATGCTTGGGTTAAGGCTTTGTAGGCATCTGAAAAGGAAATATTGATCAAAGTTGAGATGACACAAAGAGAGATTAGCGACTTGAGTGAAGATGAATACGAAAGAGTAGATGAGCCAAAGTTAATGTCAACAGTTAAACGGGCTAAATTGCATAGGCTAAGGACTTCGATGACCGGTATTGGGTAATGGTGGGTGATAGCTGGTTGGTTTTACATGGTTGCACTAGCAACTCAAAGGCATGTTGTTCCTTTCGTTGTTCTTGCAGGAATTCACAAGGTAACTATAAATCTGTGGTCCAATTGTTTTGTGAATTTAGCACATGCGTAGTGTGGTATAGTTGTAAAACTGCTAAATAGCCATATTGGTTTTTTGGACATGAAAGGAGTGAAATAGGTTTTACTACTTTGAAACTTTTTTCCCTCATATTTGATAATTATTTATTTCTTTTTGTTTCGTTCTTAAGCATTCAATTAAAAAATTGATATGTTTATAGCTTATTGTTCGCCAACTTAAGTTTTTTTAACGATATTCATAAGGCTTGCTCACCCATCGGCCAGGCTATGCTTTGATGCTTTGTTCTTGCGTACCACTTTGAAACTTTTTCTCTCTCATATTTGATAACCGTTCATTACTTTTCGTTCTTAATGCATTCAATAAAAAAAAATTGTTTTGTTTATAGATAATACCGTATATATTATTTTCCGTTAACAAATACCTTCCAACGATAACACACCAGAATATAATTATAATGTAAACTAAGAAATTAATGATATCAAATTTTAAACAATAAAATTTAATAACTCTGAACAAAAACACTAACACTGCTCTAACTAAGTAAATGGTAGTTGGAGCATCCTTAAAGAAGCCGCTGTTTTGAATACCACCGCTGTTAGGATTATATCATCATTATCAAAACCATATAACCACAACCTTTTTCCCCTATTCCTGGTAAACACACAAACGTCACCACTTAACAAACAAAAGATATCAACAAAAAAACTCCACTTGTAACCCGACAATACATCCATATTCTCATCACAACGAACATCAAACCTCACCATAAAATCCATTCACATATATTTCAAATTCGTCAACATCATCTAAATTTGGTAAAATACTGGAAGCACCTATATACAATAAGTAAATAAACATAATTAACAAAAATAAAATAATAATAATAAATGGTAATAATATTATCAAATGTAAAAGATGTTCATGATTAATATTGTTTAGAACAAAATGTTAGAAAGTAGTTACCTCCTTTTAGCCGTTTTATGGATCATGGTAACACCAATTATAGTTCTTAACCGTTTAATTTAACTTTTAATAACTTTTTAGTATATATTTGTTCAGCTAAACCTTAAAAATAAAACCCACAAATCAAAGTACTTTCCTGCTTTTAGCCGTTTTATGGATTACAGTAACATGAATTATAGATCTTAACCGTTTCATTTAACTTTTAATTATTTTTTAGTATATATTTGTTCTACTATGTCCTAAAAATAAAAACCACAAGTCATACCCGTCCATCGGACGGGTTTTGACACTATATATATATATATATATATATATATATATATATATATATATATATATATATATATATATATATATATATAGTATATATATATATATACACTAGTGGCAAAACCTGTCCGATGGACGGGTATGACTTGTGGTTGTTATTTTTAGGATTTAGTTGAACAAATATATACTAAAAAGTAATTAAAAGTTAAATGAAACGGGTGGAATACCTTGTACTTGTCAATGTTCTTCAAGTAGATAGTAAATGCTCTATGTCTACCCATAAAGTGACCATTAATATCGTGCAAGTTCACACATCATGGTCCTATAAATGTAAACTGGCTTCAATGGCTCCAAGTGGAAGGCCACTTGAGAAAGGAGTCTCTGGAGGTGGAGTGGGAAGTGATACTGATAGATGTAGCAGATGTGGATTCTTTATTGATGCCTGCCATAACTACCATCCCAAGTTACGTAGTATATTTCCCATATTCTTTCATTTTTAAGAGAAACTTTGATTAGCTAACCTGAATTTGGTAACGGACTGTAACACCCCCAAATTTGTTTAGCGGAAGCATACGTGTTATGGGGAATGTTACTAAATCGGAGATCACAACACAAGTAATAAAGAATGGAATACATACTTCGTTTGATTTCATAAAATAGTTTTAAAACATTATCTTACAACATTGTTTAGACAAATGGGCACATCCCATCAGTTCAGTGGTCCTAATTTAAAAACATCGTTATGTGTAAAAACACTTCTTTAGATATTACTACGATCATTTACCCGCCTCTTGCCTTGCATCCATGATCACAAATTAAGCACCTGAGAAAATATGCTAAAAAGGTCAGCTAAAAGCTGGTGAGTTCATAGGTTTATATTAAAATAGTAAGTTTGGACCAAAATCAAAGTCATATAATCATTACAACGAATATAATGATATATGGATGAATGTCTATTACGTTAGCTCTAAGTTCATGCAACCGATAATACGACAGTTTCTGTATGCTAAAAGATATCATACAATGTATAGGCCCATTGCGAGTGTTTTGTCCCTCAACACTCGATTCCGACATGGTATACGTTTCGCCTTGTCCTAAGCAGGGCCAACCGAATGG
Organism: Chrysanthemum makinoi; assembly: GCA_910596185.1. Lineage (NCBI taxonomy): Eukaryota > Viridiplantae > Streptophyta > Magnoliopsida > Asterales > Asteraceae > Chrysanthemum > Chrysanthemum makinoi. The sequence goes on from OU343220.1 coordinate 161,656,729, forward strand.
AGGAGTCACCCTCAATAGATCTATTTATAACATTCGCGCTTCCCAATAGGGAATTGACGGTTCATGAAAAAGGGGCATTCTCTAGGGACATAAGGGCTTAGGCTAAACCACGTAATAGTAATCATGCAATAGTTTAGGTCCATAAAAAGGTTTTGCATATTTTCTCACCCCAAAATGTATAAAACAGTTTATCAAGTAAAAGAGGGGCTATGAAAACTCACCTTAGCAAATGTGCAATCCAAAAGTGGGACTTAGTGATTGTTGTGAAGCGGCACCGACACGCGACCTAGATAAGGAGGGAAATGTTTAGTTTATTGTTTTAAGTATCACTTAATTAAAATAGTTCAATTGTTTTTATAATTGAAATAAAACTAAACTTTTGTTTGTAAAAAGATTAAGTGGTTTTACTAGTAAGTATACGATAGTATATATACTTTTCATGTTGACACTATTACAATATTATAATCCAAGAGTTGGTTTGAAAACATTTACGTTATTCCTTTTGTAAGTATATAATGTGTATATACTTATTTAAGTTGACACATGATAGTAGTATCAAAATCAATATTAGTTGATTGGTTTTCTAATTGTATTTAGAAAATATGTAAGTTAAATTTGAAGACTATAAAATTGATTAAATGATAAAATGACTTGATGGTCTCTATTTATTTATCAATATTTGTTTGTAACATACATCGCCTTTGACAAATAGGTTTCTTGACATAGATATATTTATCCGGGTGTGCTAGACGTTAAACTTTGGTGTAACCTTTATTCATGTAGATTACATTTTCGTCTCTTGTTTTCGTGTAGTAATACTCTTGCGCTTGTCTAATTGTATTAAGACTTTTATACATAATTGACATTAAGAATATATGTAAAGAGGTGAAGGGAAAGAATAGACGGGGACGGGTTCGTTATTTGACATCCAATAAATTGTTCCGGGTATCACGTTATTCGACCATACTAGATATACAAACATACGCCACCAGTTTCTCCATGGGCTGAGGCCCATATTCGAAAACAACCATGTACCAGATCTTGGGCCGGGCCGATGTAGTATTTGCGAGAAAAAGAAAGGGGCTGGTCCAACAATTGCTACCACACTTTGTTAGTCAAATTTTTAGAGATTACTCATTTCCAGATTTATGTTGCCAAAGAGTACACTTTAGTTATAGGAGTTTAACATGAACTACTTGGCTCGAGATATACTTGTTCGTTCACGCTCCAACTTGTGAAGCCGAATCTCTCGACTAGAGAGTATGACTCCATCACTATGGTACTACCAAAATGAGGTTGTCGACACACTTTCATAGTCCCAAAGCATATCTATTTAAATGACAAGTATTCACTTAATGAAGATAAGTTAACAAAAGGGAAATGACCATGTATGAGACTTGTTTCGAACGAGATTTGACTAACTCATTAACTGAAAATGCGAGCAAAGGTGTGACGAAACCATACGATAGTTGAGTACTACTCAACTTGGTTCCACCCCGACAACATGTTATACTATTACGGACCATGACAAAACATAGACTAACCACATTTATTTTGGCAAGTGAGTACTTTTGACATGGTTTTCTTCCTAGGCATACACAACAGCTTAAACACAAGGTTCATAACTGGAATTCGAGTCATAGGACACTAAGATAGCACGCCTTAGTTTCTCAAGTTAAGACAAGATTTTAACATGGCTTTGACACACTTTATATGACATGAATGTCGACTGAGAAAATATGCGAGCATCAAGCATGGGTTCCTAGTAAACTTTATAAAACTTGGCTTATCTAATTTTTCTTGTTTCATACTCTCGACAGAAAACTCAAACAACCAAACCAAAGATATCTTAAATTTCGACATAGCAACAATTAAAAATGAGATGAACATGATCAAGTATTTAATGATTTTTTTTATACAAGTTTCCAAAATTAATATCATAACAAACACACAAAACATTACAACAAGAAAGATTAATAACCTCAACTCGAAAGTGATGTGTGAAGGACGAAGGTTGCTTCGTGGGTTTCGAACCAAACGAGACTTGAATTAGCTCCAATGCACTCCCAATTGCAAAACCCCCAATTCAATTTTTGAAAACCCTAGGTTTCACAAACCCTAATTTTTGGTACAAATGATGAGGAAACTGAGTTGGGTGTTTCACATCTCTACTAGAGATAAAGGGAGTGTTTTGGGAAAGCATTGACCTTCTTTCTCTTCTTGGTGTCTTGGTTTGTAGCCGAAAAGATCAAAACCCCTACAACCTAGGGAGTCTTGAGCTTTAACTCTAGGTGGATTGATAGTGATATGAGCTTCTCCTTGGTGGCTTTGTCTTGAAGCTTCTTGGACTCATTCGAATGGTATTCAGCGCCTCAAACGAGTGGGTTTGAGAGACAAAAAGATACATGGTTTTGATAAGGAAGACTTGGAGATGATGAAAGAAGTATGTTGGTTTTCTTGTTTGGGAGATTCGACCTACAAAGGTGCAGGAGTAGTGGTAGAAGATGACTAGGTTTCTTTTTCCTGCTTTTGGTTCTTTTGTCGTGTGGGGGAAGAGAAGACAAAAGAGATATAAGTCTCAAATTTTATAAAAAGGTTTTCATTTATATGATAAGTGTATGTATATTATACATTTGGTATTAATGTGTTTGTAGACATATAAGAGTCATTATTTAAGTGAAAGTGTATTAAATATTTTGTGTCCGCGATATTAAAGCTGGATGAAGTATCATTGTTTGATAATTTTTATAATGTAGTATCTTGTAGATACGTGTCAGAAATATTATTATCTTTGTAATATTTTTCATTACGGAAGTTTGTCATTTGTTTTACTTGCCCTTATCATAGTGCTGCGCAAAGTTGTCGGTCACTGGGGGAAAACGAGATAACCTCTCGTCTTACAATTTAATCATAAGACAATAATGAAATATTCATAAAATAAAATGAATGCAAAAGTGATGCAATAGGCTACTGTATGCGAGTTATCTACTCAAATGATCAGGCAAAGCTTATGCATGCTTAACGACTTATGCTTGGTAATAATAAATTACCATTTATTATTTAATTATGAGTGAAAATTTATCGTGTGTCACATCCTCCCCGCCTTATAAGGAAAACCGTCCTCGGTTTTCAGTTAGAATTACTTGCTGAATTTGAGAAAAGATGTGGGTATTTACGCTTGAATTGGTCCTCACATTCCCACGTGTATTCTGGACCTCTTTGAGAGTTCCATCGGACTTTGACAATAGGAATGCGGCTTTGCTTAAGCCGTTTGATCTCTCTATCCATAATCTCAATGGGTTCCTCGACGAAATTTAATCTTTCGTCGACTTGGATTTCTTCCAGGGGAATAGCAAGAGTTTTGTCAGAAAGACATTTCTTCAAGTTGCACACGTGAAACACGTTGTGCACAGAGCTGAGTTCTTGTGGTAATTCGACTCGGTAGGCTACCGGCCCGATTCTAGCGAGCATTTTGAAAGGTCCAATGTAACGAGGATTCAACTTTCCATGTTTTCCGAAATGGATTACGCCTTTCCATGGCGCAACTTTTAGCATAACTTTATCTCCCACTTGGAACTCAAGTGGTTTCCTCCTTTTGTCCGCGTAACTCTTTTGACGGTCACGAGCTGCTTGCAGTCGGTTTTTGATTTGTACAATCTTCTCAGTAGTCTCTTGAATTAACTCCGGACCAGTAAGTTGACTTTCTCCGACTTCGGCCCAACACACGGGTGATCTACACTTTCGACCATAGAGTGTGGCTTTGATGCTTGTGTGATAGCTGTTGTTGTAAGAAAATTCGGCTAATGGCAAGTGCTTATCCCAGCCATTTCCAAAATCTATCACACATGCTCTTAGCATATCCTCCAGAGTTTGAATGGTTCTCTCGCTTTGTCCATAAGTCTGAGGATGGTAAGCGGTGCTCATGTCAACGTTAGATCCTAAAGCATCTTGAAGTGATTTCCAGAAATTTGAGGTGAAACGGCTATCTCTGTCCGAGATGATGGAGATTGGTACACCATGACGCAGCGATGATTTCCTTCGGTACAATCGTGAAAGTTTGTCCATTCCGTCACTTTCTTTCATCGGTAGGAAATGTCCTGACTTGGTGAGACGATCAACTATTACCCAAATAGTGTCGTGAGCATTAGAGTTTTAGTAGCAGTGATAAGTCCAAGGTGGCCCTTAGTTCCCATTTCCATTTAGAGATGGGGTTGTATACTAGTAAACGGAGAGGTCTCTAAGTGCTTTCGGCTTTGACTTTTGGCGGGTTAAACAGCGGTGACATATGTTTACAATTGGCTTTCATGTTTGGCCACCAGCACAATTTCTTCGTCGAGATACATCTTGTCGGATCCTTGGTGTATGGAGTATTTAGATTTATGGGATTTGTGCATAATGACATCGCGAATTCCTCCGTAAAGTGGAATCCAACTTCGCTCCTTAAAACACAAGGTTCCATCCGACCTTTTTACGAATCCATTTTCACTCTTCGGCATTCCGTAAAGGTTCTCACTCGGACGATTTTCTTTCTTTGAGTGCTTCTAATTGTGCCTCAAGAATCTTGGATGGAAGCGGTGAACTGATCGTCATACCCAAGGATCTGACTCTAAGGGGTTTTGGTCGCTCTTTCCTACTGAGAGCATCGGCAACTACATTCGCTTTACCCGGATGGTAACGAATCTCACAGTCGTGTCGCGTGAGCAATTCTAACCACCGGCGTTGTCTCATGTTTAGTTCTTTCTGATCTAAAATGTGTTGTAGGCTTTTGTGATCGGTGTATACGACACACTTCATGCCATACAAATAGTGTCTCAAAATCCTGAGTCACGAACACAACGATCCTAACTCCAGGTCGTGCGTTGTGTAATTCTTCTCATGAGTTTTCAACTGGCGGGAGGCGTATGCTATCACCTTCTCTCTTTGCATTAACACCGCTCCTAGCTTTGTGAAGCGTGCCAATAAACAACAAAGTCTTCACTACCATCAGGTAGCGCCAATATAGGTGCACTACACAACTTTTCCTTTAGGAGTTGAAAGGGTTCTTCTTCCTTTTCTCCCCAGTCAAACTTGACATTCTTACTGGTTAGCTTGGTTAAAGATTTTGGCGATCTTTGAGAAACCTTCAATGATCTTAGTAGTACCCAACGAGTCCTAAGAATTGGCATATTTCAGTAGGCGTTGTGGGTGTCGCCCAATCCTTTATTGACTCGATCTTAGCGGGATCTACATGAATACCCTGGTTCAATTACATGACCCGAACACAGTCGATATCCAAAACTCACACCGAGAACTTAGCATACAGCTCTCCTCCTTCTTCAGGCAATTCTAAGATCAATCTAAGATGTTCCTCGTGTTCCTTCACACTCTTGGAATAAATTAGGATGTCGTCAATGGCGATCACAAATTTGTCTAGATAGGGTTTACACACTCGGTTCATGAGGTCCATGAACACAGCTGGTGCGTTGGTCAACCTAAAAGGCATGACTTGGAACTCGTAATGTCCATAACGAGTTTTGAAGGCGGTTTTGGGAATATCTTCTTCCCGAACTCTTAGTTGGTGGTATCCGGACCTTAAGTCAATTTTTGAATAAACGCTCAAACCTTGGAGTTGATCGAATAAGTCATCGATCCTCGGGAGTGGGTAACGGTTCTTAATGGTTAGTTTATTCAACTCACGATAGTCGATGCACATTCTGAAAGTTCCGTCCTTCTTCTTGACAAACAGGACTGGTGCTCCCCATGGTGATGAGCTTGGTCTAATGAATCCTTTTTCTGCAAGTTCCGACAACTGGTTTGATAACTCAGGTTCCGTTGGAGCTAATCGATAAGGTGCTCTTGCCACTGGTGCGACACCAGGCACTAAATCGATTTGAAATTCAACCTGTCGGGTTGGTGGAGTCTGGCAAGTCTTGTGGAAATTCTCTCACTATTGGCACGTCCTCCAGACGCTTTTCTTCCGTTTCTTTTTCATCTTTTGATTTGTGCTAGGAAGATGTGACATCCTTCCTCGATACACCTCAACACCTTGGTACGAGAAATGACATGCAGTCTTGACGCTTTCCTCCTATCACTTCTGTCTCCTTCTACTGTTAGGACTTCATCTCCATAGGGTACTTCGACGAGCTTCTCGTCACAAATGATGGACATGAGTATATTAACCAATCCATCCCGATGATGACATCAAAACTACCCAATTCTACTGGTATCAAATCGATATTGAATGGGTGGTTTAATAGATTCAGGGTGCAACCTCTTATGATGGTATCTACCCTTTCTACGTTACCGTTAGCTAGTTCCACATTGTATGCATTTCCTAATGTAGTTAGGGAAATATCGAGTAATGGACTAAATGCATTAGAAACAAAACTCCTATCGGCTCCGTTATCAAACAACATGGATGCATAACGGTTATTTATAAGGACGTACCCGTCCACGGCATTTGGTCTTCCCGAGCTTCCACTTTGGTCACGGCATAGACTCTTCCACGAGCTCCTTCACCATTTCCCTTAGTTACTCGTGTCCAACATTTCCCTGAACCCTGCCATTTCCATGGCTTCCTGGATTTCCTTGGTTTCCTTGATTTCCTCCATTGCCTTGGTTTCGGTAAGTCTTTGGCATTCATTCTTATAATGCCCTTTCACTTCACACACAACCAAAGCAAGTTATAGCGGCTTTGGGTCTTGGTGGTCTTTGTTTGAGCGATCGCCAATGACTTGGACCTGCGGTTTCGGTCAAGTGTCCGATTTTTCCAGTTCGAGCCTTACTTGATTTGTACACGGTCCCTTGTGATGCGGTGCACCGGTTATTGGTAGGGGAAGTCCCTGCGTCGGTTTCCTTTCTCCAATCAGTGCGTATGCTCTAGCAACATTTTGCCTCTTGTTTTGATTGTTCTTTGTTGTTTCCACTGTTGTTGCCATGGTACCCATTGTTGTTGTAGCTTCGAGATTGATCGTCCCATTTCCTCTTATTGTCAACCACCTTGTCCAAGGCATCCTCAATAACTTGGTCCATTAGTTTGTTGGCCACTTCGATGGTCTCGTGGAGATCAACAGCCTTAGAGGTGGTGACATTTCCCTTGATAGATGGAGGCAGTCCTCCGATGTACCTCTCCAACAATTGGGTCTCAGTTTGAACCATTTCAGGGCACAGCAAGGCTGATGAGTGTCTAAATACTCATCATTTTTATACCATTTAGACTGTAAAAACATCTGAAAACACTCAGAAATGCATCAAAATGATAAAAATATCACAAATAAGTGTTTTATGTGTTTTTAAATGCAAAAATATCAAAATCGGATGAAAAGCGCACCAAGTTTGCATAATTGGCAGTTTTAGTCCCCAGTTTCTAAAGTTGTCAAAACTAGTCCACAGTAATTCAATAACTTGTAAAATGTCATTTAAGGTCCATTGGATTCAAAAGTTTTCAAAATAAACCCTTTAAAGTTTAAAATTTACAAAATGACAACTTTAGTCCTTAAACTTTGAAAATTGTCAAATATAGTCCTTGGTGAATTTAAAAATGGAAATTTATCAAAAATAAATTTTGTACTATTCATAAAAGACAAAATTGGTCCTTATGGTGAACTTTTGGAAAATTACATGTTTGGTCCCTCAAGTTACAAACTTGACAGTTTTGGTCCTTGGAAGTTTAAAATGAAAAATAAATACATGTATTGTCCTTGGTTTATTATAGTTGGCAGGTTTGGTCCTTGAAAATAATTTGGAAACTTGTCAAAACCAGCACCTATACTTTCACCAAATTACAACTGTGGTCCTTGTGCTTAATTAAAACCAAACGGACCCTTTTGTGATATCCAACCTAGCTCGGGCCCAAAACTCCAACCCGCCCAAAATTTAAAAGCAGAATACCGCCTATCACCTGCACCCTCTCCTTCTCTGCTATCCCAAAACCGAAACCACCATGGTTTCTCCACCTCCCTCCACCTTTACACTGCTCCCCGGTATATGCCACCAACCCTCCACCTCCACATACACCAAACTGCATTAATGCGAAACCCACCCAAAAGACTTTTCCCTTAAATTTCCAAGTGGGCGGTTCGGATGAATTCAAGAGAAGAAGCAAAGTGGAATTGATCGAGGTTGATAAAGAATCAAAGAGTCAATAAATATAAAAAAGCGATTACAAAAAGCAAGTAGTGTAATTTAATTTTCCCTATGTCGTTTTTAATATTTTAAAATTTCCTAGTGTAAGTTTAAGCTTTTAAATACTTTGTAATAAATTTTCATTGTATTAAGAACCTTTTCAGGTTTCAATTCAGTGTATGTACAAGAATTCAGTTTATGTATTTTCAAGTTCAAAAATCTCAATATGGTCAAATGATGTTTGTAGTTGTTGTTTTGTACTCAATAAGCTCATAAAAGCTCCTAGGAAGCTCTTATAAGCTTTTAGAAATCTTAACACTTTGTTTAGTATCAAAAACAGAAAAACAAGAAAAAATAGTTATAAAATAAAAAATCATGGAGAATGATCAAGAATTTGGCAGGGATTGACTTTGGATTGCTTATTGGTTTAGAGCTTCGGGAAGCCATAGGGTGTGTTATCGATTATCAGGTTCTCTGTTTATGCTTGAATTCCAAATTGTAAGCCATTTCTTTGAAATTTGTATTTCTTAGTAAAAGTGTTTAAGTATTGTTAATTCTAGTTAAAACTGTTTAAATATAATCAATATCAGTTAATAAATAGATTACTTAAGTTAAATACTTGTTTTAGTGATTAATGCTTCATAACTGACCTACTAAAGTGGTGTTTGGATCCCAGTATAAACCATGTTAGAGTTTGTTCAAGCTCTTTTTCTTGTTTGCTATAAGTCATATTAGGTCCTAATAGCTCAATTAAACCATAAAAACTAGTCCTTGTTCAGTTAAAAGTCAAAATCATCTTAAAATCATCCTTATTAATTCACTGTTAAGATTTTTAAGTAGAAATCTCAGCTAAGTAGCTTATAACTTGGTAAAATAACTTAATTTAATCTTATTTTAGCTTATTATAACATATTCAATCATTAAAATCAATCCTAAGTTCATTAAAGTCAACATACTTCATATCTTAAAAAGTCAAATTTTTCTTTGGTGATTTTTGAATAAACTTCACAATTTTATTGTGATCTCAATATTAGGATTTAGTCCATCGCTTTGGGATAGTAATATTTAATTGCTTAACTAAATTAGAAAAATATTAGTTCAGTTCTAATCAGCTTATTAAGTCCTTAATTCTTAGCTTCTTTTGAGTGCTTTTCGAAATCATGCCTGTGCATACCACCACCACGATCACCACCACCACCACTTTGGTGGGTTCTTCGAGCCACCTCGGTGGGCCCCAGAGTGTTTCTTGGTTCTTTGGAATAACCACCGGATGACTATCTGTTTGATTAGAACGCATCAAAAGCTTTATCAAACTCGAGGCTCGGCTCGAGCTTGACTCGATAATGCCAAGCTTTTATCAAGCTCAAGCCCAAGCTCAATCCCAATAAATTGGCTCGAAACATATAACAAGCCAAGCTCAAGCTTTTGATAGCTTGGCTCGAACTTTTATCAAGCCTTAGTATATATATATTTTTATATTAAATTCATATAAGTAACTAAGGCCTAATTTGAATATTATTCTAATTATAAGGATTTACTTCATAAACAATTATTTAATATATTCTTGAAGAACTTTTATATGGTAAATAAAGTTGTAATTATTTGTAACAGCGATATCTTAGACCAATGATGTTGCTTACTTGCTTTATATATAGAAGCGAATACAATTTTCTAGTTATGAATTGTGAATATTATAATAGACCTAATATATATTACTATTAGATAATTTTAGCTTTTGTTTATACTTAGTATATCGATGACGACATCAATTAGTACTTTGGCTTATGTTTTATTCTAATGTTGGACGTAGTACGAAAATGTTATTGTTGGTTTATTAGTGTTAAATTAATTTAATTTGGTTTTCAAATGTGGTTTTAGTTTGTATTACTTTATAAATATATATATTTTGATGACTTTATCTACTAAATACAATTTTTTTGTATACATTCAAGCTTTTCAAGCCAAGCTCAAGCTTTGCTCGAAACCTATCAAGCCAAGCTCAAGCCTGGATGATTAAAACTTGATAAGCTATCAAGCCAAGCTCAAGCCTACTATTTTTTTTTCAAGCCAAGCTCAAGCCTTGTCGAGCTCGAGCTCGGCTTGACTCGATTACACCCCTAGTTTCAGTCAAGCTTTTGAGCTTAAGCTCTGTGGACCCCACTCCTAGATCAGCTATAATATTGTCCCATTTCTGATTTGAAACTAGTTTTGCCTTGCTTAATATTTGGCTTAAATTGCTTTTCAAAGGTTTAGGATAGTTGGAATAGGTTAGTATTAAGTAGTTATAACATAATTTAGCTTCTGTGAAAGTTTGGTAGCTTTTGTGCTTATTTGTAAATCAAGTGCTTTATTTATAAGCACTCTTCATACCTTGAGCTTCATTTTCTCACACACTAGCATATGTTTTTATATTTTTCATAGGTTTAGAATAATATTTTAGTATTTTCCTGAATTTTTCATAATTTTCCATTCTTGTTTAGTATTTTTCCTTATTTAAAACAGTTTTTAGTCCTTTTTAAATAGCTTTTAATACAAATAAATCAGAAAAAGCTTAAAAAATATATTTTCAATTTTCATAGATTAAGATAAATATAAAAAGCCAAAAAATATTTTTCCATAATTTTCTTAGTTTAAATAGTATTTTCTATCATTTTAATTAGTTTTAAATAGTATTAAATTCATAATAAATACATATAAAGTCTAAAAATATATTTTCAGTTTTAAAATAACTTTTATCATATTTTAGATTTTTCTAAGTTATAATTTCATTTTTATAGGTTAATTTTATATTTTCTTGTATTTAAGTGCATTTTAAATAATTAATAAATAGTTTTTAATTAATAATAATTAAATAAATAGTTTTAAAAATAATTTTCTTTTTCTAATAATTTTATTTTATTATTAGGATTGTAAAAATATCATTTTCATATTTGTAGGCCTTTTATTTCTTAAAACTCACGTTTTATTTAGTACGTTAACGTAATTTTATTTAAACGTACGTTTTAGGTTTTAAACGTTCATCATTTTAAAAATAGTGATAGCGTTTATTTAATATATTTTAGCTTTTAATTTTCTTTAATTTGCATTTAAGCCCTTGTAATTTATAAACTTTTTCTTTAGGTATAAATATCCATCTAAATCCTTACTGATCACTATCCTTAGTGATTATTCGACACCTGAAAGTGTTTTAACACCATTCATCCTCCGTGGGACTTACGACCGAATCCACTATATTCCTCGATCTTAAATGCATTTGCCTTCCGGCAGACTTTAAGTTTATTACGGTTGGCCATTCACAAGTGGTTAGCTTGAGTAATTAAACTTGACCGTTTGGAGGCGAATCAATTTTGGCGCCCTGCTGAGGCCGTAGCTGTAAGCGTGTTCTAAGCATTTCCAGATCCATTCTTGCACATATATCACCGTTTGTAAACAGTTTTTTTTTGTAAAGTTATTAAAATCAAAAGTTCATTAACAGTTTTCCTAAAAGTGTTAACTACACCAAAAATATTTTCATTCTTTGTTTTTATAAAATGTTTTTCAAAAATGCCAAAATATTCCTCTTTACCCTCTTACCCTTTTTGATTCTTTATCCTTTTACCCTCTATCCATTTGATTCTAACTTCTTCTATTCTCATGGAATCTCTCGACTCACGATTTCTGGAACGAAGTTGAAAAACTTCATACTTTATCACAAATATCAAGAATTTGTGTTGTTCGTAATGATCCATTAATTCTGCAGGAAATGGAGCGAGAAACCAGGGTGACAAAGGACCGGTACTTCCTTCGATAATGGAGGTGCTAAATACGTCCAACCTACGGTTATCCAAAGATCTAACCCCTCGATTGCTCCTAAGCCGTCTAAAATTGATCCTACACTTTCACGATTTACGGTTAGAAGCAATCATGCGAGATTTAGACCGGTGACTAGCAAGAATGACTTGCCTAATCTTCACGTTTCTCAAGAACCCGAACCGGAGACCATAACGGAAGTGGTGGAAATTGCTAGCTCTCAGAGCACACCACTTGTCCCACCTCCGGATTTTTCAAAATGTTCTTCGAGTCTTAATAGTCATTCAGATCACCATGTTGGTTTTGTTGATTCTTTGAATGAACCAATTCCTTCTCATAACTCTCAAATGGAATCGTTTATTCCTTGTGTCGGTTGTGGTGAGCCTCTTTTTGGTTCACCATGTCGCTGGTGTACGTGTACAATGTGGTGTGGTGGTAATGATATTCGGAACGGGAGTTGTTTGATTTGTGGTTCGAGGAATTCATTTGATTATGATCCTAATCCTAACTCATTTAACGACCCCTCAAACTTTTCCAATTACCCACCACAGCCCGACTTATCTTCATATAATCAACAAAACTGTGGAATTTTGTGGAGATCCTCACCAAGGATTTGAGTGTCAATCCGGAAACACATTTGTCTATGAACAGTTTTCCCGGTGATGCTCGGGACTTTGGTCATGACCAATATCTATATAATTCACCAGGTCTGACTCAACAGTTTTCGCATTTGTGAATATTGTGGAGGTCCCCATTTCAAATTTTGATTGTCAAACAGGGAATCCATTTCCTTGTAACAATTACGACTATCCATATCGACCAACCTCCACATGCCAAATGACTCAAACTCCTCAAAGAAACCAACAAGACACTTATCTAGAGCTTCCGGAGTCATAAAAAGAACTGAGGTTGAGTAAAAACAGCATTTCTAAATGTTCCCGTTTTTCTTGTGTATATTGTGGGGGTCCTCATGATGATTATCAATGTCAACCTTCGGTTTTGACAAATCTCCACTCCCACAATGTCCCGTCATTCAAAATTCACATGAGAAATCCATGGAAGAATTGCTAGCTGAAGAGCAGGGTGCTAAAATAAATTCCCAAATTGCCTTTGAAAAATCTATTAGGGAATCAATTGCAAAAGAAAAGCAGAGATCTAGCTCTCAATTTCGTTTATTCTGATACAGTGGATGATGAGGATGCACTTGGTATCCTACAATTTTATAAATATTCATCAAGTTCATCAGTTGATATCCCAGCAGTTGAGATTCATTCTCAAACAACTGCTATCACACCCAAGGCTCCCACTCACTCTCTGAACATGGGGGACGAGCATCTTGACACTGTTCTGAAAGGAATCGGACGAATTCATAAAGTCTAGTGTTGAGGACCTTGTCCCAATCGAGAGAGTCACAGGGAACTTTTGACCATATGTGTGATATCCCTTCCCCTCTGAGTGTTCAAAAGATCATTTTGAGACTTTCTACGATTTTAGCGATGATTGTAAATCTTATGGGGACATTGAGAATGTTGAGGCATCACTTTCACATTTTGATGTTGATCCTCTTCTTGAGGAGTTCACCGATGAACTCACTCACATCATTCCACTTTCATCGAAAAGTGATGATGATCTCTTTGATTTCAAAGCCAACCTAGGAGAAATTGAAAGTCTCCTTTGTAATGATCGTTCACTCACTTCTCACCCTAACAATCCAATAGAGAATGTTAATCACTTTGTTCCTGAAGCGTTCAAAACAACTCTCACTAATCCTCTATTTGAATTCGACTCAGAATTCACTTTAATTTCTGAGAATCCACTCTTTGATACTCAGATTGAGGATAGTGATGAGTCTACAAGTGGAACTAGAGTTCACAGACTTACATTACGTGAATGATTCTCTTTACGAGGAGTTCTCCTTTGAACTCACTCATATCATATCTCCATATCCACCAGTATGATAACTTCCACTTTGATCTTGACAAAATGATCTTTGTGTTCCGGAGGGAAATGTTCTCAACCATGAGAACTTGCTTGATATCAAAATCCCATCCCTCCCACCCGCAATATGTCTTGATCAAATGAGCTTAAATGATGAGATTCATGATCCGGATATCATGAATTCTCCTTCTGATGATGATGAGTTAGTCATGATGTTTATCATGACTTTCTTTCTTTTCTTCACCTATCCTGTGGCTTCTCCTGTTCTTCACTCCTTCGGGAATGAAGACATTATTTTTGACCCCGGCATTTTCATTTATCATTTGTGAGCGGTTCTATATATATATCTCATCGATTGTGGAACTTTCACGTACTTCAATGTTTATACAAACATCTTGAATGAAATTCCGATGGAGATTGTCTCTTCCACTTACTTCCCCATGAACAAATTATTCGGGGTAGTCAAGCTAACGACTCGGTAATCAAAAACAATAGTTAAACATGGGTTTTCACCCGTGTGTACCACCCTAGTGTGGGGAGTTGCCCCATTGTTGTATATAAACCTCTAAAATGTAAAAAAATAAAAATAAAAATTGTTGTGTTTCCACACTTTGAATATTGAGGACAATATTCATTTCTAAGTGTGGGGGAATTCTAATTTGATCATAAATGTACCCTTTTAGTCCCTTTTTCCCATAAAAATGGCCAAATTTTAAAATTTTTTAGTGGAAGTACTATGTACTAAACACAACAAATGGTAATCAGTCCACCATGTCTAACACATAAAAGGATTGGCTAATCCAGGAGCAAACGGCTCTTGGTAAAGATATCTCAAATCCGTTAATGGCTTGCAATTTGCCCAAAATTGTATGGTGTTCAGCTCACCATATCTTTAAACTAGTGAAAAGTTGGCTAGCCCGCAAGTTTATGGCTTGTGGTAAAGGCAGTTGGAAATCCATAATTGGTAATCGGCTCACCAAAGATATTTTATCTAAGAGTTGGCTAGTCCAGAAGCAAACGGCTTCGGGTAAAGACAAATCAAATCCGTTTACTTTATGATTTGCTCAAAATCATTTGGTTATCGCTTGTACCAAGGTTCTTACTTGAACTGAAGACAATTGGCTACTCAGAAGTATGGCTTTTGGTAAAGAGATAAAATCCATTAATTTTTTCTCAAATCATTGCTAGGGACTAGCAATATCTTAGTGTGGGGATTGATGAGTGTCTAAATACTCATCATTTTTATACCATTTAGACTGTAAAACATCCGAAAACACTCTGAAATGCATCAAAATGATAAAAATATCACAAATAAGTGTTTTATGTATTTTAAATGCAAAAATATCAAAATCAGATGAAAAATGTACCAAGTTTGCATAATTGGCAGTTTTAGTCCCCCAAGTTTCTAAAGTTGTCAAAACTAGTCCCTGGTAATTCAATAACTTGTAAAATGTCATTTAAGGTCCATTGGATTCAAAAGTTTTCAAAATAAACCCTTTAAAGTTTAAAATTTACAAAATGACAACTTTAGTCCTTAAACTTTGAAAAATGTCAAAAATAGTCCTTGGTGAATTTAAAAATGGAAATTTATCAAAAATAAATTTTGTACTATTCATAAAAGACAAAATTGGTCCTTATGGTGAACTTTTGGAAAATTACATGTTTGGTCCCTCAAGTTACAAACTTGACGGTTTGGTCCTTGGAAGTTTAAAATGAAAAATAAATACATGTATTGTCCTTGGTTTATTATAGTTGGCAGGTTTGGTCCTTGAAAATAATTTGGAAACTTGTCAAAACCAGCACCTATACTTTCACCAAATTACAACTGTGGTCCTTGTGCTTAATTAAAACCAAACGGACCCTTTTGTGATATCCAACCGGCTCAGGCCCAAAACTCCAACCCGGCCCAAAATTTAAAACAGAATACCGCCTATCCTTGTACCCCCTCTCCTTCTCACCTGCTATCCCAAAACCGAAACCACCATGGTTTCTCCACTCACCTCCACCTTTACACCTGCTCCCCAGTGGCTATACCAACCCCCCCTCCACCTCCACATACACCAAAGCATTAATGCGAAAACCCACCCAAAAAGACTTTTCCGCCAAATTTCCAAGTGGGCGGTTCGATGAATTCAAGAGAATAAGCAAAGTGGGAATTGATCAGAGGTTGATAAAGAATCAAAAGAGTCAATAAATATCAAAAAAGAAGCATATAAAAGCAAGTAGTGTAATTTAATTTTCCCTATGTCGTTTTTAATATTAAAAATTTCCTAGTGTAAGTTTAAGCTTTTAAATACTTTGTAATAAATTTTCATTGTATTAAGAACACATTTTTTCATTTCAATTGCAGTGTATGTACAAGAATTCAGTTTATGTATTTTCAAGTTCAAAAATCTCAATATGGTCAAATGATGTTTGTAGTTGTTTTTTTGTACTCAATAAGCTCATAAAAGCTCCTAGGAAGCTCTTATAAGCTTTTAGAAATCTTAACACTTTGTTTAGTATCAAAAACAGAAAAACAAGAAAAAAAATAGTTATAAAATAAAAAATCATGGAGAATGATCAAGAAAGCTGAAGCAGGATTGACTTTGGATTGCTTATTGGTTTAGAGCTTCTTGGGAAGCCATAGGGTGTGTTATCAGTTACCAGTTCTCTGTTTATGCTTGAATTCCAAATTGTAAGCCATTTCTTTGAAATTTGTATTTCTTAGTAAAAGTGTTTAAGTATTGTTAATTCTAGTTAAAACTGTTTAAATATAATCAATATCAGTTAATAAATAGATTACTTAAGTTAAATACTTGTTTTAGTGATTAATGCTTCATAACAGCCTACTAAAGTGGTGTTTGGATCCACTATATAAACCATGTTAGAGTTTGTTCAAGCTCTTGTTCTTGTTTGCTATAAGTCATATTAGGTCCTAATAGCTCAATTAAACCATAAAAACTAGTCCTTGTTAGGTTAAAAGTCAAAATCATCTTAAAATCATCCTTATTAATTCACTGTTAAGATTTTTAAGTAGAAATCTCAGCTAAGTAGCTTATAACTTGGTAAAATAACTTAATTTAATCTTATTTTAGCTTATTATAACATATTCAATCATTAAAATCAATCCTAAGTTCATTAAAGTCAACATACTTCATATCTTAAAAGTCAATTTTTCTTTGGTCAGTTTTTGAATAAACTTCACAATTTTATTGTGATCTCAATATTAGGATTTAGTCCATAAGCTTTTGGGATAGTAATATTTAGTTGCTTAACTAAATTAGAAAAATATTAGTTCAGTTCTAATCAGCTTATTAAGTCCTTAATTCTTAGCTTCTTTTGAGTGCTTTTCCGAAATCATGCCTGTGCGGTGTGCACCACCACCACATCACCACCACCACCACTTTGGTGGGTTCTTCAGCCACCTCGGTGGGCCCCAGTAGGTGTTTCTTGGTTCTTTGGAATCACCACCCAGCTGACTATCTGTTTCATTCAAGCTTTTGAGCTTAAGCTCTGTGGACCCCACTCCTAGATCAGCTATAATATTGTCCCATTTCTGATTTGAAACTAGTTTTGCCTTGCTTAATATTTGGCTTAAATTGCTTTTCAAAGGTTTAGGATAGTTGGAATAGGTTAGTATTAAGTAGTTATAACATAATTTAGCTTCTGTGAAAGTTTGGTAGCTTTTTGTGCTTATTTGCTTAAATCAAGTGCTTATTTATAAGCGATCTTCACTGGAGCTTCATTTTCTCACACACTAGCATATGTTTTTATATTTTTCATAGGTTTAGAATAATATTTTAGTATTTTCCTAAATTTTTCATAATTTTCCATTACTGTTTAGTATTTTTCCTTATTTAAAACAGTTTTTAGTCCTTTTTAAATAGCTTTTAATACAAATAAATCAGAAAAGGTTAAAAAAATATATTTTCAATTTTATTAGATTAAGAAAAATATAAAAATCCAAAAAAATATTTTTTCATAATTTTCTTAGTTTAAATAGTATTTTCTAGCATTTTAATTAGTTTTAAATAGTATTTAATTCATAATAAATACATATAAAGTCTAAAAAATATATTTTCAGTTTTAAAATAACTTTTATCATATTTTAGATTTTTCTAAGTTATAATTTCATTTTTCTAGGTTAATTTTATATTTTCTTGTACTTAAGTGCATTTTAAATAATTAATAAATAGTTTTTAATTAATAATAATTAAATAAATAGTTTTAAAAATAATTTTCTTTTTCTAATAATTTTCTTTTATTATTAGGATTGTAAAAATATCATTTTCATATTTGTAGGCCTTTTATTTCTTAAAACTCACGTTTTATTTAGTACGTTAACGTAATTTTATTTAAACGTACGTTTTAGGTTTTAAACGTTCATCATTTTAAAATAATGATAGCGTTTATTTAATATATTTTAGCTTTTTAATTTTCTTTAATTTGCATTTAAGCCCTTGTAATTTATAAACTTTTTCTTTAGGTATAAATATCCATCTAAATCCTTACTAATCACTATCCTTAGTGATTATTCGACACCTGAAAGTGTTTTAACACCATTCATCCTCCGTGGGACTTAACGACCCGGGAATCCACTATATTCCTCTGATCTTAAATGCATTTGCCTTCTGAGCAGCTTTAAGTTTATTACGGTTAGCCATTCACAAGTGGTTAGCTTGTGTGATTAAACTTGACCGTTTGGAGGCGAATCAAAGGCTAATTCTTGAAAGCGCTGGTTATAAGCAGCCATGTTTGTGCCTTGAACTTTGAGGTTCCAAAACTCATGCTCCATTTTCTTGATCTCATTACGAGGGCAATATTTTCAATGTACCATTTCCTTGAAGCTTTCCCATGGCATGGCATAGGCAACATCAATACTTGCAGATTTCAGAAAATTGTTCCACCAGGTCAAGGCAACATCTGTGAAAGTGAACGATGCATACTTAACCTTTGCTTCTTCTTCACGCGATTCACGATTAGAACCGCGGTCTCGAGCTTCTCGATCCATCTAGTCAGGCCGCTGACTCCTTTGGTTCCACTGAAGCCTCCAATCATGGTCTTCTACGAAAATCCGATAGGTACAAGTGCGGTTGTGGGTGGATGGTCTCCGAAGTTCCGGCATCGATAGGCAGTGGTTTCTTTGTAGCCAAAGCGGCGTTCACTGCGCTCATTGACCGGTTGGTCTATCATAGCTTGATTCATGGTAGGTTGAATTGGAGTAGCTCTAGCGGAGTAGTGGCTTGGCGGATCGATCGTGTGTGACTCTGTTTGGAATAGCAGTGTTTGCAGCTCGGTTGCGAGTAACCCTCGCTGGAATAGGAGCATTGGAAGCTCCACCATGGTTGGTACGGTTTGATCTTCGTTTCGGCAGCATTTATGCAGTAAGAAAGGCGATGAGATATAGAACCTTTTAAACAAGGTGAGCGCCAGGTAATATTGTAAATATCGCAGATAGATCATATGAGTAATCTATGAAAGAAAGGACAATTGGATAGGAAAATAAGCTTGACATAGATAGAATTTCGGTTACAAGGTTCCTAAGGTACAAGCTGAAATACTAATCGGAATACAAACTGAAATACAACTGAAATACAACTGAAATACAACTGAAACACGACTGAAATACAAACAGAAGTACAAGAGTCATAACTAACACTAACTGTTATAATCCAGTTTAGTGTGATACATCATGCAATAAGATCTAAGGATGTCCGCGCTCGGCACGTAATCGCTCAATGCTAGCAACCAACTCTCGTTGCGTAGCCTTTAAACTAGCGATGCGCCTCATTTGGGCGGCTAGCATGGACTCCAAACCTGTAGTCCTCTGCCATTATGCTCTGGCAGTATCTCTAGAAATCCACTGGATGCGCTCTAGCTCCTCAAGTCGGCCGTTCATCCGGGCCGACCTGCTCCAACGCCCGTGATCTCGCTGTCGGTCTCTAACCATATCAATCCACGAGCTCAAATCTGTAGCCCAACCGAATCCTCTCATTCCTCTCTAGCTCCATACTCTCAAACAAAACATCATGTGTGCGGTCTAGGCCCTCAACACCGCTGCTTGTAAGCCTGCAAGCGTGTTGGTCGACTCTCTCCAACTGGTCTGTATGGACCCCTAGCAAGGTCTCATGAGAATCCAAGCTGAATAAATACTCTCTCGGTGAGAGTCACTCATCATCTGGAGATCGATAGGTCAGAGCAGTGCCGCTTACTCGTCGCAGCTACCTCAATCGCCTCAAGCTGTCTAGTGGTGTGAGCAAGGCGCTCCATGTCTGATGCAGATGGTATGAATGAAGGTGATGATGGACTGTAGCTCGGGCTCGCGATATGGTACATAACGATCAAACAACCAATATCCCTCCAAGAAACCTCATCACTCTCCTCCGGTTTGCGGAGGAAGCGCTCTCTGTCCTAACTTACTGGTGCATCAATGTCCATGTCCTCGCTCAACCTCTAAGCCATCCTAGAACTCTGTCCTATCTCCCGAATACTCGGACAATCTCGGACCCGGTGTATCCATATCGCGTTGTGCTAACATGTCCAGGGGAACACTCTCAATCGGCATAGGCTCGGTAGCTCCTCCTCCGGATCCTCTTCGGATCTTCTTCGGGTCTTCCTCTGAGTAGGAATCGGTAGCTCTCGAGTCTCTGGTGGGGTGGTGACTCGGTGGATGATGGTGTCGGTGACTCTGAAGTAGTGGAAGGACCCATGTAGGCGGGAGTCATCTGAGAAGCTAGTGCGAGGCATGAATGAGTACCGCTCTCGATATCCGGTACTCTCAGATCATGCGGGGTTTTCGCCTAGCGCATCAATAAAGCGATGGAGTGGTGGTAAGGGTCAGTCTGAGATGGAGTAGGTGCGATGGCTGCTAGTGTGGTGCTGAATAATGCGGATCGGTGGCCATGTGTGCAAGCGATGGATGATAGGTGAGTGAGCAAGTAGGATGTTCTCACGAACATCGTGATGGAAAATTTGGTGAAGGCATGGTCTGTGACAAGACGGTGCATATGTGTAAGTATGTGAAAACAAAGATACTCATGATGAACATGAAATTGTGCACTAGTAAATAGGAAATAAAACATGCAATCCTATTTAAATGAATTCTAAGTAAAATGGCAAGTAAGGCAAGCTAGCAAGCTGTGGCGGTCGTAGTATGATGTTTTTGTAAAAGTAGTTATAGTTTAGGGTTTATATGTACCTAGTTCTCTATAACTTAGGCTCTGATGCCAATCTGTAACACCCCAAATTTGGTTTAGCGGAAGCATACGTGTTATGGGGAATGTTACTAAATCGGAGATCACAACACAAGTAATAAAGAACGGAATACATACTCCGTTTGATTTCATAAAATAGTTTTAAAACATTATCTTACAACATTGTTTAGATAAATGGGAACATCCCACAAGTTCAGTGGTCCCAATTTAAAAACATTGTTATGTGTAAAAACACTTCTTTAGATATTACTACGACCATTTACCCGCCTCTTGCCTTGCATCCATGATCACAAATTAAGCACCTGAGAAAATATGCTAAAAAGGTCAGCAAAAAGCTGGTGAGTTCATAGGTTTATATTAAAATAGTAAGTTTGGACCAAAATCAAAGTCATATAATCATTACAATGAATATAATGATATATGGATGAATGTCTATTACGTTAGCTCTAAGCTCATGCAACCGATACTACGACAGTTATTGTATGCTAAAAGATATCATACAATATATAGGCCCATTGCGAGTGTTTTGTCCCTCAACACTTGATTCCGACATGGTATACGTTTCGCCTTGGCCTAAGCAGGGGGCCAACCGAGCGGAGGAGTCACCCTCGATAGATCTATTTATAACATTAGCGGCTTCCCATAGGGAATTGGCGGTTCATGAAAAGGGAATTCTCTAGGGACATAAGGGCTTAGGCTAAACCACGTAATAGTAATCATGCAATAGTTTAGGTCCATAAAAAGGTTTTACATATTTTCTCACCCCAAAATGTATAAAACAGTTTATCAAGTAAAAGAGGGGCTATGAAAACTCACCTTAGCAAATGTGCAATCCAAAAGTGGGACTTAGTGATTGTTGTGAAGCGGCACCGACACGCGACCTAGATAAGGAGGGCAATGTTTAGTTTATTGTTTTAAGTATCACTTACTTAAAATAGTTCAATTGTTTTTATAATTGAAATAAAACTAAACTTTTGTTTGTAAAAAGATTAAGTAGTTTTACTAGTAAGTATACGATAGTATATATACTTTTCATGTTGACACTATTACAATATTATAATCCAAGAGTTGGTTTGAAAACATTTACGTTATTCTTTTAGTAAGTATATAATGTGTATATACTTATTTAAGTTGACACATGATAGTAGTATCAAAATCAATATTAGTTGATTGGTTTTCTAATTGTATTTAGAAAATATGTAAGTTAAATTTGAAGACTATAAAATTGATTAAATGATAAAATGACTTGATGGTCTCTATTTATTTATCAATATTTGTTTGTAACATACATCGCCTTTGACAAATAGGTTTTGTGGAGTTTGTTAGAACTCCTTTAGATCGTTTTGAGCCTTAGGGTTTAACAATAACAATGACAATACGCAGCGGATAAATCAAAACATAATTTTTATTGACACAAGGTTTTCAATCACTAACACTAACTAATCTTAGACGTTTATAGGAACACGTTTAGATAACTAAACTAATAACCTAGGCGTTTACAAGACTATACGCCTAGGACACACACACCTTTAAGTCGACTACATCTTGGAAGGCATGTATATAAAACCTACACCCCATGTCCTCTTTATATACTAGAGGATTAGGGTTTACAAATCTCTACTAAGGACTAATAAATAAAACTTTTTTTGCAAGCAAGTCCTTCCATCTTTTTGTAGGTTTCCTTCTTGTCGTATTAAGTCCCTCTTATTTCATTCTTTTTGTCTTATCAACTCAAACGTATAATTCCCAAAAATCTTCCCCTAGTTGATAATGACAAAACCATTCTTGAACGAACTTCCTAGACGAAGTAGAGAAATTGAGATCGGGGATCTCACCATGAATGAAACAAGTATGTCTTCCTTTGTCTTCCCTTAATCCATGCCATGCCACTCAAACATCTCTTCCCCTTTTTGTTATTATCCAATTAGGGAACGTATGCAAATAATGATCTTGACCACCACGAACCAATATCATACTTCCAATCTAAGCCATCCAATGTTTCGAATTGCCCTCCATGAAGAACACCAAAATGCTTACTAAAAATGAATCCAAAACATTAGAAAACTCCAACTAGCAGTAGTAATAATGATCAACAGTAGTAAAAATCAAACACTTCCCCTTGAGTGGTGCATGAACATCAAATGATTCTTCAAATCTGTAAGCTCCTTGTAATGATCACTTGTGAAGAAAACTAAGTATAACCAACTTGATGCTGAAGTAGAACATCCCAAACTCGCGTCTTATGTTTTGTACTAACCACGTGACTATGAACTCATACCTGATGATATATGAGTAGACCTCAATCTCTTGATAAAATCCTCATCTTCAATGAGACACTGAGCACAACAACGTTACTCCTTTAAGTGATAGCAAACCCTACTTGCTAGATTTACCAAGTCTTAGCCACAACATGAACGTACGAACAAGTTACCTCCATCTAAAAGGTATAATAAAACACTTATCCAAGAAACTCCACTTCATCATCAAATAGGTGATAAAACCTTTCTTACGTAATCAATTTAGCAAATAAGAATGAGCCATTAGAAAACGTTTAAGAACAAATTTCCAATCTTGTATATGTAAACCAAAACTCTTGTGTGTGTCATTCGATATCCTTCAAACCATCGAACTTCCCTCAAATTGAACCATACTAGAACAAAAACAATTCGTTCTATCCGATATCGATCAAAACTAGCGACACACTTTAAAACAACGGCGAAAGTACTTTCAACCTATATAGGTACTTTGAAACCTCGAATAGTACTTTGTGAAATCGGTACTTTGACCAAAAGATCAGATTACTTTGAACATAAACAACGATTACTTTGATCAAAGAGCGTACTTTGTATAAATCCTATGATACTTTGAAACACTGCAGTGGATACTTTGAAAACTCTCTTTGCGACCAACCCGACGCATATATCTTTCACATAAAGCTCAAATCGACAATCCCTCGGTGGAAAGTTAGATTATCATATAGAGAACGTCCACCCAAAATTTCATTACGAGCCAACGGTTAACGAAAAAGTTATTATCGTTTCAAAACAGTCTTTGTAGTAACCTTCGAAAAATTTTCGGTTTCGAAAAGAGACTTGACAGCTTATAACTTTTTATTGAGAGCTCAGATCAACAATCCCTTCAGTGAGATTAAAGATAGATATACCAAAAAGCTCCAGTTCGAATTTTAGCCCGATCCAACGGTTCATTAAAAAGTTATACCCTCTTAAAACCTGTGCTGCAGAAAAGTTGCGAATTTTGCAAAAAATCGATTTTATTCATTCTTTTTCACCAAGAAACCTTGTGAATCCCTAGGTAATGAGCTCCCCAAGCTCTGATACCAATTGGGGAGTTTGATAGACTCCTTGGATCGTTTAAAGCCTCTAGGGTTTAACAATAACAATGATAATAAACTTGGTACGCAGCGGAATAAAACAAATCATAGTTATTGACAACAAGGTTTTTTATTATATTCACTCCAAGCCTCAAATATTATTTGATCAAAATAATACGGTTACACTTAACTTGTAACAGGGATCAAAGATCCTTGAGGCTAAACTAAACAAACTCTAACCCTAGACGTTTATAGGAACACGTCTAGGTTACACACACACACCTTTAATGACTACATATTGGAAGACTTAGTTATGAAACCTACACCCCATGTCCTCTTTATATACTAGAGGATTAGGGTTTACAAGATACTACGAAGGACTAATAAATAAATCTTCTTTTGCAAGCAAGTCCCTCCATCTTTTTTTAGCTTTCATCTTTGTCACTTTAAGTCCCTTTGTTTCATTCTTCTATTTACTTTGTCTCATCAAATCAAGAATCCCAACAGGTTTCTTGACATAGATATATTTATCTGGGTGTGCTAGACGTTAAACTTTGGTGTAACCTTTATTCATGTAGATTACATTTTCGTCTCTTGTTTTCGTGTAGTAATACTCTTGCGCTTGTCTAATTGTATTAAGACTTTTATACATAATTGACATTAAGAATATATGTAACGAGGTGAAGGGAAATAATAGACGGGGACGGGTTCGTTATTTGACATCCAATAAATTGTTCCGGGTATCACGTTATTCGACCATACTAGATATACAAACAGGCGCCACGGTTTCTCCATGGGCTGAGGCCCATATTAAAACAACCATGTACGGATCTTGGGCCCGCCCGGATGTGGTATTTGCGAAAAAGAAAAGGGCTGGTCCAACAATTGCTACCACACTTTGTTAGTCAAATTTTTAGAGATTACTCATTTCCAGATTTTTGTTGCCAAAGAGTACACTTTAGTTATAGGAGTTTAACATGAACTACTTGGCTCGAGATATACTTGTTCGTTCACACTCCAACTTGTGAATCCAAATCTCTCAACTAGAGAGTATGACTCCATCACTATGGTACTACCAAAATGAGGTTGTCGACACACTTTCATAGTCCCAAAGCATATCTATTTAAATGACAAGTATACACTTAATGAAGATAAGTTAACAAAATGGAAATGACCATGTATGAGACTTGTTTCGAACGAGATTTGACTAACTCATTAAGCGAAAATGCGAGCAAAGGTGTGACGAAACCATACGGTAGTTGAGTACTACTCAACTTGGTTCCACCCCGACAACATGTTATACTATTACAGACCGTGACAAAACATAGACTAACCACATTTATTTTGGCAAGTGAGTACTTTTGACATGGTTTTCTTCCTAGGCATACACAACAGCTTAAACACAAGGTTCATAACTGGAATTCGAGTCACAGGACACTAAGATAACACGCCTTAGTTTCTCAAGTTAAGACAAGATTTTAACATGGTTTCGACACACTTTATATGACATGAATGTCGACTGAGAAAATATGCGAGCATCAAGCATGGGTTCCTAGTAGACTTTATAAAACTTGGCTTATCTAATTTTTCTTGTTTCATACTCTCGACAGAAAACTCAAACACCCAAACCAAAGATATCTTAAATTTCGACATAGCAACAATTAAAAATGAGATGAACATGATCAAGTATTTAATGAATTTTTTTGATACAAGTTTCCAAACTTAATATCATAACAACAACACAAAACATTACAACAAGAAAGATTAATAACCTCAACTCGAAAGTGATGTGTGAAGGACGAAGGTTGCTTCGTGGGTTTCGAACCAAACGAGACTTGAATTAGCTCCAATGCACTCCCAATTGCAAAACCCCCAATTCAATTTTTGAAAACCCTATGTTTCAAAAACCCTAAGTTTCAAAAACCCTAAGTTTTGGTACAAATGATGAGGAAACTGAGTTGGGCGTTTCACATCTCTACTAGAGATAAAGGGAGTGTTTTGGGAAAGCATTGACCTTCTTTCTCTTCTTGGTGTCTTGGTTTGTAGCCAAAAAGATCAAAACCCCTACAACCTAGGGAGTCTTGAGCTTTGAATCTAGGTGGATTGATAGTGATATGAGCTTCTCCTTGGTGGCTTTGTCTTGAAGCTTCTTGGACTCATTTGAATGGTATTCAGCGCCTCAAAGGAGTGGGTTTGAGAGACAAAAAGATACATGGTTTTGATAAGGAAGACTTGGAGATGATGAAAGAAGTATGTTGGTTTTCTTGTTTGGGAGATTCGACCTACAAAGGTGCAGGAGTAGTGGTAGAAGATGACTAGGTTTCTTTTTCCTGCTTTTGGTTCTTTTGTCGTGTGGGGGAAGAGAAGACAAAAGAGATATAAGTCTCAAATTTTATAAAAAGGTTTTCATTTATATGATAAGTGTATGTATATTATACATTTGGTATTAATGTGTTTGTAGACATATAAGAGTCATTATTTAAGTGAAAGTGTATTAAATATTTTGTGTCCCGCGATATTAAACTATGACTGTAGTATCATTGTTTGATAATTTTTATAATGTAGTATCTTGTAGATACCTGTCGGAAATATTATTATCTTTGTAATATTTTTCATTACGGAAGTTTGTCATTTGTTTTACTTGCCCTTATCATAGTGTCGGTACGCGTGCGATTATGTCGGTCACTGGGGAAAAACGAGATAACCTCTCGTCTTACAATTTAATCATAAGACAATAATGAAATATTCATAAAATGAAATGAATGCAAAAGTGATGCAATAGGCTAATGTATGCGAGTTATCTACTCAAATGATCAGGCAAAGCTTATGCATGCTTAATGACTTATGCTTGGTAATAATAAATTACCATTTATTATTTAATTATGAGTGAAAATTTACCATGTGTCACACGGACATCATCAAATTCAACCCAGTGGCAATCGAACTTGACCCCTTATTCAATACTGTGAAACCAAGAAAGCCGATATCAGTAGCTACTAATAATAATAGGTCATATCTCATGAAACAATCGATTACAAAACATCATTATTATTAACAGTAACACAGAAAAGAAAGATACTGATGTGCAAGGACTTTTCACAACTTATTATAAAACTCATAAAATAGAGCTTCAAACAATAATATCTAGTGTAAAGTTAATGAACATGAAGCATACGTTTCTTTAGATTTTATCTACAATATTTGTATATAAGAATGGAAGGATCAAAAAATAGTAGCACAAAAATTCCAGCATAACTACTGGTATCACAATAATATGCTAATTCTAAAAGTAGTTTTTAACTATTTAGAAATTGATTAAAAGGATGTTTTGGTAATATGGCTCATGGTAGCAAAATTGTGTTATGAAAAAACCAGTCACCACCTCGTTATCCAGAATTGCAGTTTAATGGTGTTCAATCGTTTAAAAAGATTTTTTTTTTACTTTTCTTTGCCAAACACTTAAAGCTAATTTTTTGCAGTTACATATTGCTATAAGCACATAAGCTGGTTCCAAAGGCATTCCCAAATACCCCCTAAATGTGACACGCAAACATATCTAATAACTAAATGGAAAGGCAAAAACTTCTACTTAAGAGGTTGAATCCATAATTTATGACGTACAGAGCCTTCCCCATGTCATTCTATTGCGTTTCTTTTAAGATAAACGTTTAAATGTAATATTTACATCTATGGCCGGTCGACTGAAAAATCTCTTGTATAATTAAATATCATTTCTATTAAAATGAATGTTTATAAGTTAACTTTACATGTCAATTCCAGTCCTGTAACAAAATGAACCTATTATCATGTGCATCAATCGATACCAATGCTAGGGTTTGAATAATAATAAGTCTGTATGATAAGCTTATTGTTAGGAATTGGAAATTCCATTGTGAAGTGTCGGTCACCCCAAATATTATCTAGCATAAGTTAGCTCGTAGACATATCGTTAGTTACGTTATTTAGTAGTTAGTTAGTTAGTTTGTAGCATAGATTAACGTAGTGTAACACCGTGGAGGAAGGATGGGTATTTACCCACTGTATACCTGATCCACAGGCCGTCAGGAGGTCGTTATGTCTGTAACTATAAATACCCCTTCCATCCTTGGAAGGGGTGGTGCTTCTTTCAATCTAACCTTTCATTTTGTAAAGCAAGTCTCTAACTAGAACACCCTTTCACTCTTTCTCTCTCTAAAACATGGCATACTTGTATTATCACCATCCAAGGCCACCCGAATCATCAAACACAATATATTTACGATCCTACAAATGGTACCAGAGCCTAGGTTATGTTGTGTGTGGTGATTCTCGTGTTCGATTCATGGTTTTATGCTAATTCTCATGCGATTTCTTGATGCGGTTTGTATGATTTGTGTGTTGCGTTTTGTTGTTGCTTGAGTCGTATACAAATGGGTTTGATGTTGTTTTAATCTTGTGGTGCATGTTATTGCGTTGTACGATTGTTTAAGGTGTCAAAACTGGTTTAAATATTTACAACAAAACTGTTTGAATCTTGTGGTGCAAAATTGTTATTTGTTTGTACGATTGTTTTGATATCAGTTTTTTTATTGTCTAAACTGTTCTCTAGTTCAGTTGTCATTACTGGTTAAAACAGATTGTTAAAAACTGATCTTGGCCTTTAAATAAGTTTATTAAGTTGATAAATTGTTATTCTTCATAGCGGTTTTGTGACTTATTTCTTCATAGCAACTTGTCATTAGTGTCCAGATTCATTGTACCCGATGAGTATTGACTCAGAGGCGGTTTGTGTTCATCTTAGCGAGTTGTGACTATAATGACTTAACGAATTGTCCTTTTTAATGGTAGCGAGTTGTTGACTATTGAGTCAACAACTGAAGCGAATTGTGCTAGCGAGTTGTCCATCATGGTAGCGACTTGTTATTTAACAAGTAGTGATTTGTATCACAAGATGAAGCTAGCGACTTGTAAAAAATGTAGCGACTTGTCAAATGAATGTAGCGACTTGTGACAAGAAGCCTTGTGACAAATAGCAACTTAACAGAAAAATGAAGAAGAAGATGAATGACAAGCAGACCATGACTCAACAACTATACCAAATACAATAGAACTCATCACGACCTCGATCTAAAGCCAACACAACCTCTGCCAACTCACATCTAAAAACAACAACCTCAATCCTATATCAAGACTCACACTCATAAGAATGATACAATAATCAATCTCAGATTTAGTTCGTGTTTGATAAATGAAACATCAAGACCTTGGGGGTCCTTCACACAAACAACATATCATCACTGATTCGTGTCCAAACAAAACAAAAATTGTAATAAGCTCATATTTACTTCTTCGTGTCTATCGATGTAATATTATGACACAAAGGTCAGTCTACACGAGAAGCAATACATCATAGATCAATGTCTAGTGATAATATCCAAAATAAACTGAAATTGAACATAGCCTATTAAAGGGGTTTCATTCGCTTTCTTGTTCGGTCACAACCTATACTATAACGAAAACTTAAATTTTATGATCTCAGCCTCTTATTTCGTGGTTCCCAAAGATGAAACCATCAAGACTTCCGAGAGTCCTTACTCACGAAATAAACTCACTTCATAGACAATTTTCAAATTTAAGAAATGAATTTAACAACTTTGTTAATTCATTTTCTTGATTCATTTCATATTCAAAAGCATGATAAACTGAAAGAAACCTACTTGGAATATGTCTCGATTCTTGCCATCCCTGTGGCTATGTCGAATCACTCACTTTATGCCATCCCTGTGGCGAGGTCTTGAGATGAGATGGGGTCGAAACTATTTAAGAGAGTTTGGGGTCTCATTGTAGATGTTATGATTTGAAGTGATTTGTTTGATACGTTTGGTGGGTACTGTGGAAACGGAAAGGCAAACTATCTTTGCTAAAGATTAGGGATGGGGGCGGTTATCTTATGAGTTGTATCACTAGGGTTTGTGGAGAAGAATGAGTTGGGTGATTGTATTAAGATAATTGGGAGGCGTTTTTATCATATTGTGTTTTTAGGTTTAGGGCAAATTGATTATGCGTGTTATATAACCGGTTATTAGGTGCTGTGGTGATTGGATCGGGTATATCAAATGGGCCTTTAACCGGATTGTTGTTACTAACACTGAATGGACTTGGGTAGTAGCGCTCTTAGGCCTCAATTGCTGGATTTATCGCGGGCTTGATATTAGTGATTGGTCTTGGGTGAGCTGTTGGGATTCTTCCTAAATTGTCATCCGAATTTTTATATATAAATTTTTTTTTGGATACAAAATTTGGTTGTATATTAAAGAATGGAGTTTTGGTATATATTTTCACGGGAGGATACAAATTCACGGCTTGAGCTAAAAAGTGAAAACTGACTACAGGATGTTTGTATTCGGTATTTCTTATTTGGATTTGAAGTGAGGTTTTCCGAGCGCGTTTACTTATTTTCGTCTTCTTTCTTTCTACCTTTCAGCGAAGATGACTTGTTTGGGCATTTATTGAGTGTGATAAAGACTTGGCTAATTAGTTACGGTTGTGATTCTTTCTCGCTTAACCCACAACGTAGCTATCACTTCGGTGTCTCACGCAGTTGAGGATACGTCAAGAGGTTTTGTACATTGGGTACACCGTTTCTTTTTCACGAGGATTAGTACAAGCTTAAGTAACAAATCTGGGGAATTTTACGTCATGTTCAAATTTGAAATATCGGGTTTACTTCGC
Source organism: Chrysanthemum makinoi (assembly GCA_910596185.1). Lineage (NCBI taxonomy): Eukaryota > Viridiplantae > Streptophyta > Magnoliopsida > Asterales > Asteraceae > Chrysanthemum > Chrysanthemum makinoi. The sequence goes on from OU343220.1 coordinate 161,687,797, forward strand.
CATGTGGTCACTACAATAGCCGACAGAATGCGTGAATGATGTGTTTACCAAAGTGTTTATTGGATGGTTGATGATGTTGTTAATGTTGGTAAATGCACCGCTAATGAACCGCTGCATGTTCCCCTAAAACAGATATTCACTGAAACCAAAGTTGTCATATCACATTCAAGCTGACATTGTTTACGGTTTTGTCTTGATTTTGTAAAATCCCAAGAAAGAATCTATTTATCGGTTTAAATCATAGACTTGTAAAATCCCGTAAAAATGGAAACATCCTGATAATAGTAAAGTGCATTTCCGGCTCTATCTCTCGGTTTATTCTTGGTTTTGTAAAATCCCGCGAAAGAAACTATTTCTTGGTTTAAACTATAGAATTGTAAAATCCCGTGATGATGGAACCATCCTGGAGAAAGGGAAAGTGTAATTCTGGATCTTATCGGATGTTTGGTGCTATGGTTTCTTCTTCGAAGAAGGGATAAAAGAGTGTACTTCATGAATTGGGTGACTGTTTGGATTGTCTTCTTGGCAGTTTGATTATTACAAAGTTTTACAGGGTTATGCTTATTAAATCATGGTCGGGATGAAACCATTATCAGAGTTCACTTAAAACGTGAAAGGAGGCTAGAGTTGAGCTTTTAACCAGAAGATGTGACAACGGAGTTAATTCACTATTATTTATTTGAGGTTGAAGTGAAACATCACGGGCAAGTGTACTTAGTATCTGAAGGTATCGGGGATGGTTGGATGAAGATTCTTCACGATCCGTGTTCGAGCTTATTATCAAAAACGAAGACTTGGAAATCTAGTTATTGTTGGGTGACTTTTACCTTTTCTTTGACCACTTGGGGGAATTGGGCTCTTACCATCACAAAATAACTATCACTTTAAGGAGTTACGTTGTAGTGCTCAGTGTCACATTCAATTGTGGATTTTCAAGAGGTGATGTACGTCTATGACTTGATGGTTGGTTGGATGAAGAGTATAGAGTACTTAGAGATTCAATGGAGGATGAAGTCTTGGCACTGCTCTTTGTTACATATGTGCAAGTTTAAGTCACGAGTTCGGGTTAGTTTACTTCAGGGTCAAATTCATCATACTGGGTTTTCTCCATCTGCTGTCACAACAAAGAGCCTACTGAATGATAATGGGGTGATTACATGTTTTGCCTAGAGAGATTAAAAAGAGAGAGATTATGACGTTTGAACACAACAGTTCAAGCCTCGTTCTTTAAAGAAAAGAAAAGTGTACGTCTCAGTGCGCTTTATCTTTGAAAGAAGAGAAATCTTCTTATGACGTTTGAACACAACAATTCAAGCCTCGTACTCTAAAGAAAAGAAATGTGTACGCTTCAGTGCGCATTATCTTTGAAAGAAGAGAAATCTTCTCGTTTGTGACCATTCTCATCAACATGCTTCATACTTTTTCCACACGCTTTCAGTTATCAAGTGAACCGGACTACCGATGATTGTTTTCTTATTTCACTTGCTCAACTATAATGACGATGGCGACATCATGTGCTAATTTTGCGGGGGAGAGGTGTGAATAGAATACATTTAGATGATAATCACTTGTTTAATCAAGAATGGCATCTCTGTATGCAATTCTTGAGGGGGGAGAAGAAGTGTGAAACTACTGCATTTGATTGATTTCTGAGAATTAATGGTCAAATGGCTCCAAACTCATGTAAGAACCGAGCTTCTTCTTATCGGGTCATCTTTACATGGAGTTTCTTTTTAAGAGCCGTTGGTTGACATCTTTATACGGACTGATGAGTTTAATGACAAAGTGCTTTTAGTTGCTGGGCTGATTTCTTTGATGAACATCTCTCTGTTCTTGTTTGATTGGGAGGGATTTTAGTTAAGGGGATTTGCTATTTCAAAGTTAACGGGAATGCATTTGGTGAGTTGAAGATGTTAACTTTCTAATCCCCAAATTGGACAATCTTGAAGAAGGTCGAGTCTACAGTCGATTCTACATTTTCTGCTACATGTTAGAAGACTAAAGACGAGTTGCATTTGATTATCTAAAGACTTCTTCTTAATCTGGTCATTTATCAAACATATTGTCGGTTTAGGGGAGAGCACTAATTAGGGGAGAGTGTAATGTCAGATTTAATCCCCAATTAGACTTTCTCGCATTCTTTAGCAAGTTGATTCTCACAGATACATCTGAGCTAATGATGTTCTTCTCAAAAATATTTCAAGTATTTGGGCTTAAAATATGTTGCTGATTCTGAAGTGTCAAAACCAGCAAGGGGGAAGGAGACACACATCTAAACACAAAGCGAGTAAACTTGATGAACTTAATTCTTCTAAGTGATTGAAGATATCCCGGGAAGACAAATGTCATGACCGCAGAGAATCTCAAGGATTTACTCAACAAGGCTTTTAGTGTTATTATTTCAACTACGTGGGGGAAGTGATGTAAGAGAATGTTTCTGTGATAAAAGAGGTACACAAGTGTGTGATGATTTCGATGTTATCACAATCATCAGGGGAGAGAGAATTGTGTACATTGGGGGCGCTCAGCTGTCTCACTTGAGGGCTTAATCAGTGATTCATAGATATAATCACTTATTCCGGAGTTGACATCCGCAGAGATTGTCATCCGCAGAGGTAATCAGTGATTCGGCCTGCTTCTTCAATGATATCGGTTATTCTCTCTTTGGGCATTCGGGTACTTCGGGTTCGTGAGCTTCATACACTTTCTTCAAGGGAGAGAAAAGTATACATCGGGGTTATTCTTTGGCTATCGGACTTAATCTGCTACTTCGATGGTATAAGTTTCTCTGTCTTCAGGTATATGTGTATTCGGGTTCGTGACCTCTAGTCTAAGAGACTGACTGCATCAATTCATCAACTTGGGGGAAGTGTTCTCTTGAAACCTTATGGAATGGACTGCTTCAGACTTCAGTGGAAAAGGAATTTGAGAAGAGTTATTTAAGCGTGGGATGAAACGTTGCTGTTCTTCTTTTGAATGATATAACCCCGAACGATGAATCACGATGATTATTCTTAAAAGAAGCAGCAAGTTCGATGATAATGTTGTGCCTCTTTGTGCACCTGGCTAAGGGAAGCTTGAAAGAAAGCTTTGAATCTGCTCTGCTAAAGGATTTTCGGTTTGGGGGGAAGCTGCCAAAGTCTCACTTTCAGATGGTTCAATTTCTTTCTTCAACGCAAGAGCCTCAGAAGCTTTGGTGGTGAAAGTTTTAGGGATGATGACTTCTATCTTCTACAACGGGGCTGCTCGATATCCTTATCTCGGTACTCGTATCATCATCTTCTTAAAACTATATCATCTACTCTATCTGTGTAAATATTTATCAAAAAGAAAATACAAAATTATAAAACCAACAAAAAGAAAATAGAAACATATAAAATCAACAAAAACCCATAAAAAATCAGAAAATTTAAAAATACCAAAAATATGTTTTCTATAGACATGTCTTCTGGTATCGATAACATCTATGGTCTTAGAAATGTCATTCAATAATGGCACGGGACCATAGATGAAGTTCGAGCAGAAGGTGTAAATATTCTTTTCAAAACATGTCTCAAACTATGGCTTTCAGTTATTTCAGACTGTAACCCGGGCTTCAAAAAATGGCTTGCAGTTATTTCTGACTGTAACCCGCGCTTAACCATGGTTTGCTATTATTTCAGATAGCAACCCGTTCTTCAAGAAAGGAAAGTGCTGCGCTAAACTAATTTTCAAATATTTCGTGCACTTATCCAAAAACAAATTGAGGAAAGTATGTCGAAGGACTGCTGTTCCCACACAAATGTTTTTCCTTCTAAAATTCTTCAGAAAAATATTTGTTGTCTTTCAAAAATGGTGGTAAAATGAGTTGCTTGTAAATCATTCAGATTCAGAGTTTTCGTATAAATTGAAAACTCAATCAATGACTTCAGCGCTTTTAAACTTTTCAGAAAATGAGTCATTGATTGAGGGGGAGAATGTTTTCAAATTTATATCATCTAAACGAGCTTATCTATTATCGTATATGCTTAACTGAAAATGATGTTAACCTATGTTGAAGGACTAGGTGCCTAGGATATTATTGTTAAGTTTAGATGATTAGAGTTTGATGAACACATAATCCCATGCTTTATATGATCTGTTTGATATGTTGAATTGACTGTTATTAGTCGATTGCTGTTTGGATGACGTCGACCACCATATATCTGTTTGTGTCCACTAACGTATGCAGGTATATTGGTATATAAGAATGTTCCCGATCTAGATCCCACAATTGAAGATGATTGGATGCCGAATGGAAAGGGTAACTATCTCTTGGGTCGACAAATGAAGAAACGGAGCATAATTAGATCTCCATGGAGAGTTGGCATGATATATGCAACGTCAGAGGTCTTCTTTGCATCAGCAGATGGTTTTTTTTTTTCATCATCAAATGAAGAAACGGAGCTTAATTTGACCTCTATGGAAAGTTGGCATGAAAAAAATGCAACGTAAGAGGTCTCACTGCATCTGCAGATGGTTTTCTTCCAACCCTCAGCAACAACAACAAAAGAAACTCAACCACCTAACGAATCTTGTGCAGGAAAAAGTAGTGGATGATACCATTTTTCTTAAAACAAATTTGAAAATATTGTTTTGAAAATGGAAAAATATTGTTTTTGAAAATAAATTGAACTCAAATTTTGGAAATCAACCGGACTTCATTTTTAAACTAAAGTCACTCAATCAACGACGAATGTTATGGATTGAGGGGGATACTGATTTCATATTAAATATTTTCAAACGATATTTCATCTATCAAGTCCGTTTGTACAAAAATATGTGGTGATCTAAAGTTTTAATTTTATGTCATGGTATGATTTTCGTTAAAACTCAAAGATCTTACAAAATGAAATTTTTTTCTGTTCTTGTTTGATTGTGAAATTGTTTTATTTTACTTAAAGATCTCTTAAAAACTATCATACCTGACACTAACAATCTTTAATGTCTAAAATTGATCCGTATCATTCAAAATCTCAATTGGTTTGAAAATTTTGATCGGGGGAAAGATCGTGATTTAAATCTCAAATCGGTTTTAAAGGGTGATTGTTTCAAAGCACTCCTTCCTTCATGTGCCAAACGATTTTGAAATACATAATGCACATGATTGTGGAGGAGCATTTAATCAAAAACCAAAAGAGTATTTAAACAAGGCCACATTTTCTCCCATGTTTTCTAAACCTTATTAAATCACTTGGGATCCAAAATATCAAAGGGTTTGATATTTTTGATCGGGGGAGAATTTGTGATTTAATTAAGAAATCTGATAAATGATGATCGATTTGATTCAAAAGTGCATGCTGCTCTCCCATATGTGCTAAACGCTTTCAAATCTCGAAGCACATATTGAGGGGGAGCATTTCAAAAGAAAATAAACTTTCAAGGCACAAAGATTTATATGTTTCAATATAAAGTACATTGATTGATTTTCAAATGGTTTCTTAATGGCTTTTGTGATCGTGGATGTACTTCAAAAGAACTCTTTCCTCTATGTGATAAAATGATTTCAAATATCCTATGCACATATTGAGGGAGAGATATTACCAAAGAAAATCAAATGGCCTTTTCTACGTAAATTGTGATCAAGAAACTATTTTAAAGAACTCTTGCCTCCATGTGCTAAACAATTTCAAGATCATATGCACATGTTGAGGGGGAGCATTTCAAAATGATCAAAACTATTAAGGTACAAAATGTTTTGATTTCGTATCACAAGTACCTTGATTGATTTTCCAAATGATTTTTCAATTGGTTTCAAGAAGGAAAGAACAATACCAAAAGACCGACCAATTTACTTTATGCATGGTGTTATAAGAATGGTTAGGTTAGGTATTCGTTCCCACGATCCCGCCAGTGCCGGAGGGATCTACCCGGGGACAATCCACTAGATAGTGTAGAGTCCTTAGGTATGATGAAAAAAGGAGAAAAATGAGAAATGGGAAGAGTGCCGACTGAGATTGAGCTAGAACAGGAATAAACCCAACAAGGTTCTAGTTATGAAGTCTCGGTAAGCACTGAAGGGGTTGAAGAATGAAAAAGAATTGAATGTAAAAAGGGTGAAAAGAAATAGCCCTCCAATAATTCAACCTTAGGGCAGAAACCGGGTTCAATACATATGCTACTGGTGGTTACTAAGGTAACACTGGTATTAAAGACAAGACGTCATGGACCCAGTGACGCACTGCACCTAACTTCCCAAACTATTCAAGTTCCTCTTAAAAGGGCTTGTTTCATTCTCACGGGGAACCGACATAATCTATCGACTTTCTCTTAGAGATTGTTGATATTGAAGAAGGAGACCCTCTCCCTAGTCTCCGGCATAGGAACCAAATGTGCACAATTGAGTCTAGAGCTAAGAGATCATCCACAATATCTCATTAGGACACAAAATTAATGAAGACTTGCTGTTTCACACAATGTGGAAAGTAAGAATATATTAAGAGTCATACGCATTATCGTTGTGGTATTGCCAGAACATCCGAGTGATATATTAAATATATTCACAATGAAGATGGAAAGCCTTCTAAAGCCAACATCAAACAAGCTCTTGGTGGGAGACATGTGAGATCTTTTCTAAAGATCAAGCTTGTGACAACTGGATAGAAACGATGGGGCGATTCATTATTGAATCAACCTTGGTCCAGGAAATGAATTGACGAATACTTTTGGAAAAACCGTTCTATGTGCAAATCTTCTTTTCTCTAGCGCATCGAATGTGTATTCATATTTCAAACACAAAAAGTATCTCTGATTGAAAAAAATACTTTTGGAAAAACCGTTCGATGTGCAAATCTCTTCTTTTCTCTAGCACATCGAATGTGTACTCTTTACAAATACAAAAGGTATTTTTGATTGAAAATTGATCTTTCTCATAAAACCTTCGTCATATTGCAAAACTCTTTCTTCTAAGCAATACGCGATTGTTTTCAAATCAATTTTTCATCAATCAGTGAATCTCAATTCGCTGGTTCACTCACTCCGTGTTGTCTTCTTTGAGACGTTCCGGTTTGGGAACAACTAGAGCAGCTGCGAAACCCTGTCAAGGAGATTCTTCGGAATCATACCTGATCACATGCAGTACTTGTACTGATCAACGGGGAACCGTGGGCCGTGTACCTCAATTCAACGAAAGTGATCAAAGACACTTTCGTGTGTTTTATTGCTAACTGTTGTTTGCAGGTACATTTGGACGGTTGCAGCCGATCAGAATTGAGGAGTCAATCCAAAGCCACATGCTCACAGCATCCACACTTAATTGAATAAATCATGACTTGTGCATATCTACAGAACCTGGCTCTGATATTTTTATACTATGTTTCTACTACGCTGCTACAAATATCATGAGCCAGTAAAGCTTCCGCTACTCTGATGAAGGATGTCATGATCCAAAAGTGTGAGCATGTCGGTCCAAAAGTCACAACATCACATAAAGGCAACACAATAAAGGGTGATCCAGAGATTTACTGTGGCTGATAATCTCAATGAAAGCTAGAAGATCATCAAATATGTGTATCAGTTAAAGACCTCCACTCAAAGTACAAAACTATGCAGACTTTGAAGAATCACTGCTAAAGCACAAAGATGCAGATGTTGAAGAATTAAAGTCTACAAGCTCAAGACTGAAGATTAAATAGAATGTTAGGATTCAAAATGTAAAACATGGGGTGACCTCCCTTAGGGGGAGATTGTTAGGAATTGGAAATTCCATTGTGAAGAGTCGGTCACCCCAAATATAATCTAGCATAAGTTAGCTCGTAGACATATCGTTAGTTACGTTATTTAGTAGTTAATTAGTTAGTTTGTAGCGTAGATTAGCGTAGTGTAACACCGTGGATGAAGGACGGGTCTTTACCCACTGTATACCTGATCCACAGGCCGTCAGGAGGTCGTTATGTCTGTAACTATAAATACCCCTTCCATCCTTGGAAGGGGTGGTGCTTCTTTCAATCTAACCTTTCATTTTGTAAAGCAAGTCTCTAACTAGAACACGCTCTCACTCTTTCTCTCTCTAAAACATGGCATACTTGTATTATCACCATCCAAGGCCACCCGAATCATCAAACACACTATATTTACGATCCTACACTTATAGATTCATTGAACCTATAAGACCATGGATCCGACCACATAATATAAAACATGCTTCACTTACACATGCAAAAAAGCGATATTTCACGACCTACAACAAAATGTAGCTGATGAAGAGCACTTAAAACTCTGTAGCTGATGCAAGGGCTGCAGTAATTAAAGCCAACGCCGTGAAAATTGAGCCTCGAACCATATCATCCACATATGTGTAAGCCTGCTTTGAGCATGCACAAAGACGCAAGCCTATTTTAAAAAGACAAAAAAAGAGATTGGTATACAATCTAAAAATAAAAGTGATGTATTTAACCATTTCTTCACACGATCCCCAACATAGGGCAAAGAAGGCTAAACTGCTTGCAGACATTCATAATCATATGAAGGAATTACAAACATCTCTTGAGCAGGAAAATATGGTTTTCATTGAGAGAGAGCTGGCACTGGAGAAGAAGAAAACAATCATAGAATACCATATGAAAGCTCTACAGCTCTCGAACAAGAAAAAACTAATGCAAACTGAACTTGATAGTGCTCAGATTGAGGCACATATCATGACCTGTTTGAGAGAGATTTTGGATATGGTCAGCCAAGAATTTGATGAATATTTTGCCTTCTCTTCAAAGAGGGCACATATCAGATCATTATTTGAAGCTTTTCCTAAGTGACGGATGGCACATATCAGATCATTAGCAGTTGTAAGTTTCTTATTCAGTATTTGGCTATTCATATTCATAACTGCATTTTAAAATTTTAATACCTTTTGCTTTTAACTTGATTTAATGTCAGCCTTCTTCCCGATTATTAATCATATGCCGTGAATCATCGACTCAGGTAACCACTCTTATCCCCACGTTAATAGCTCCAGAGGCTGCTGGATTTATAGCATGGGAAAGGGGACATAATGTGGATCTTGTATTTGTGTAACCACTTAGCTATGTTTCACGTCTCCTACATATTTCTGTACAGAGATATAGAGACATATATGATTAACAGTAAAATTGAATACATTAGTCATGTACAGACATGACACATACATTGGGAAGAGTTATCAATAGCCCTCCATCTTTTCGATCTATCTTGTATTCACTGTGATTATTATCCACCACAGGTAGATAAATCCTACTGAAGAAATGCGTATCCTTTCCATTGGCTTCTACTGACAGAACGTTGCGTTCCATGTTGGATACAATATTTGGTTCATTATCATCCAGGTTCCTGAGTCCCATATCTGTAAATGTGCGCAGGCCTTCATCAGTCTCCTTCCACTTTTCGACTCCAGGGGTACATATGTGTAGCTTTAGGTGTTCAACTAAATTAATAAAACTTCCCATCTTTAAGCGTTCAAGGCTTTCATTAGTTAAAAACAACCCGACTGTATATGGTATTCTTTCAGATATAGAGCGAGTATCGTCCACTAATTTTTCCATTCCCCCGTGATAATTTAGAACTGATTATCAATCATCATATATGCATGAGTGAACAAATTTATTTAATATGTTATTGATGTTCAAAATGTATCCAAGTATTTTAAGAGGTTTATATTTACAACAATAAAGTGATCTATTATATAGTATGCAATTAAGAAGGTAATTAAATACCCTTGAAAGCATGCTCAATATCATATGCACATCGGATAGTTGTGCCTAAGGCTGCACAGAATGGGATGAGAAATCTGGTGATGAAATTGGAAGTAGAAAGTTTCTTCATAACAAACGAAGCCATCCGACCAATCCATGATCAATAAATAAAATATATAGTGATTTAACAACTGATTGAGGTTTTCGAAAATGTTTATTATAACAAAAGTATAGTGTCATGTATGCACATGCAGCTTGTTGAAAATTACCAGCACACTTGCCATAGCCTTTAGCGAAATCAAGAACAGTAAAATGGCCAAAATTGCCGTCCGCAAAATCAAGAAATGTAGAACCTGAAGAGTTTCCTGCAGTAGATTGCGAAAGAACATTTAGAAACATTTCCTTCACAAATGTGCAGGGATCGAATATTTTCACTGTTGCATAGCATGAAACAAAACTACAAAAAAATAATAAAAAAAAAAGATCAACAAAAGATATGAAAGTAGCGACTCACCCAAATCCTAGAAAGACATGTAGAATTCAATAAAAGTATTTCGAAAGAGGTCATCGTCACCGGCGCAAACACTGACTATAGTAGACGCAGAGAGCTCATCCAAAAACCGATCCTCTGCAGATGTAAAAGGATACCCACCCAACATATAAGACTGTTCAACAGGAACCTGGTCGTTTACTATCCCCTTACCTTTGTCTAAATTTCTTTTCTCCAAATCAGCAGCTATTTTATCAACACCAATACTATTCACCGAATAAGGTTCGCGGATAACTATGCCTCCAGCAGACCTAGCATTCAGATTTGGTAAACCGTTCCCGTGAACATGATAAGAAATCAAGTGGTCATATTCGAGTCATCAAAACAGTACCTCGAATACGACCACTTGATGCAAACAAAAGGGAAGGAGATTGTACTTTTCCAGGTTCTTGTGTAGTGGCTTCTTCCAAGTCAGCATGCAAAGTAACAGTATGCTTACAAGTAGTCTCAATAATACCACAAAAAACCTCCAGCCTCTCGATCAGGTGCTCAGCTCGATCATGATCTAAATCATCCGGCCTAATTAGGACACACTCGTGGCCTGTAGAAGAATTTAAAACACCATTAAAGCTAAAAAGCAGTTGACACTTGAGAACTTAGATGATCCACATATATCTATTAACCATACAGAAGTATAGTCTTACATTAAATATTATGTTTACACAGTTCACCTTTGCTTAAACATATGCTTCTAATTCACATTAGAAAATATTTCCCTTGATATTATTTTGGCCTTCCTCCTCATAACCACCATCATCATAAACCCAAAAATGAGCGTCACGAGGAAATTGCACACTTGCCACCTGAAACAAAGCAATAAACATATTTCAAAATTAAAGAAAGAGAAACCTAAAGGTTGCAATTTCAGCCCACTTTCTTATGAATGGATAGACTCACGTTATGCTAGTAGTTTAAAGCAGTTACAGTAGTCAATTGTATATATATCAAACTTTTATCTTTTACTTTGACGTGATCTGTTATTTAATCCTTATATCAAATAATCACATTCAAAATAGCAAGAAACAACAAACAAAGCTTACCCTCAAGTTCTTTAAACTGGCGGGTTACATCTTCCTGTTGCTGCTGTAGAATAATTCTCAGATCTTGAAATTCCTAAAGCACATACACAACATAAAGTTCAGCGCAAATCTTACACATAGTATATCAGTGTATTGCTTAAATGTATAAAGTGGCCTAACCTTTTTAAAAACTTTCTTTCTTTAGATCTTATCAAATTATCTTATGTACTTATTCAAGTATAAAAGCTCAACGTAATAGCCTCATAAACAAAAAATGACCTCATCAACTTTTCCCAATGCAAATGAGCCCGTACGGTGGTAAAACAACCTAATCCAAACACCCCCTTAATCATTTTCCCAACTGGATTCTTTTTATAATAAACCATAATTTGTATATCAATTTTTATCAAAACTTAATATAGAATCTAAAAAAGTTAGGTTGTTAACCTCACGTGGCTTGTTCAATTAAACCAAAAGGTCATATCCCAGTTCTTTCTAACAGAAGCTCTTTATGAGGTGGTATGCAACTGTTTTTTTGAACTTCTGTGAAAGAAATGAGCAGGTAGCAGCCTTTGTTAATTAATCTGCATATTTAAATACATGAAGCATAGACGGTAAGCCAAATACCTCTTAATGTTCAATACTGAAAATGTTTAGGAGAGTAATGGAATTGTATCTTCTAATGCCAAATCAATGGTATGACAACACAAACATTGTATGTTGGCTTTCGGAACCTATTATAAAGGCAAAGTGCCCTGTTTAGCACCTAACACTTTTTATGATTTCCCTTTGGTTGTTATGTTTGGATCTCGCATAACCTGTTAAAAAATTAAAAAAATATCTGTCAATTTTAGCGTAGCCTAAAGTTTATGTAGAATAAGATGTGCTTTCAGACCTACAAAGCTTTCATGAAGTTATAGTACCATAATATGAAAACAACTCTTTTAAGCGTTACCTTTTAATAGCGGTAACCATGCCGCGAAGATTGTCTGCGATACCGAGTTGATCAAGTGTGCGCCACCCATTTTGACATATTCCAGTTGCTCTTCCATTGATGTTACCTCAAATATGATTATTGACCCCAAATAATCAAGAAAACGATATCACTTTATGAAATACGAATTAGCGTAAAGATCATGAAACCATATATAGACATTGCAGTAGAAAATATAAATCCACCTTAGCATTCATAGTGAACACAAAGGTATGTTGTACAAACTCGGCCCATTGCAGATTAGTCTTCTGTAAAAAATTCTCAAAATCTTTTGTAGTTTTTAGCTAAATTTTTACAGTTATTAAAAAGGTTTCCATAGCTTATAAAAGGTTTATATATAAATTTGGGTATTTGTTAACAGTCAACACATAATAGTACCTGCCGCTGTTCTAGTCTTAGCTTCTGCATTTTCCATCCTGTACTCATCATTTTCGGAATAGCTTTGATCTGGTCTTAACCTTGAATCAGTTGGCGGAAGCTTCTCCTGAAATATCTTTATGGTTTTAAACTTTGGATGAAATATTACAGATAGAATATGTTGGGTATTTAAATTGATGAAATATCTTTATGGTAATGGAATTGAAAAGCAGGATGTTTAACACACAAATTAAAGGTTACATAGAGAGTTACCATTTTCAGTTCTTCTGGTGTTATATATCCATCTTTGTCAACGTCAAATTTCTCAAAAGCAGCTTTTGATATTTTCTGCCATTTTTCATTGTTATGTTCCTCTAACTGGTGAATGTGCAAAGTAGCAGCTATAAACTCCATAAAATCCACAAGTCCATCTTTATTACTGTTTATCTCTGTCACAACACCAAACCACAAGTCCGTTTGTATTATGCTCATACTACTCATTGCTTGATTCAACAAATTTTCTTACTATAGCGACACTTAAATAGGGAAAATTGCATGTAAGATAGTACTTTCAAATATTGAGGACCAACGTCAAAAGTTTATATTCAAACAAACTCATAGACTAAAGTTTTCGGTTCTGAACGCTTCACTTCAATAGATTTTTTTTGAAATGTTGATCATAGTGAGTAGTGACCAATGAGAAAACAAAAGAACAAAAAATTGACATCTTACTGCTTGCAATATCTCTGAAACACGTGGTTCTTTTATGTTCCACCGAATGTCCTTAGGAAGAACCTACCACAAATCCGAGCTAATAATATGAGCTATGTAAAATAAAAAAGAAAGATTCAAAGATAAGAAAAACGAACACCTGTCTCATTTCTTCAAGGGTAATAGCACCACTTTTGTCTGCATAAGTAGCATGAAACTGATCTTTGAGATCAGAAATCTCTTCTTCATCAAGTGTCCCGCCAATGTCTAATACGTAGTAAGTTTTTAGAGAAAACAATTTTAGTACTTAATACTCACAATAAAGCATGCTTGTGAGGGTGACTGTAAACAATTTCATACCCGTGGAGCATACTGTTTTAGATGTCTGTATGTTACAAAGTGACACATGTTGGATAGAACAGAGATATCGAGAGGAATTAGAGATACATTTCCATTTACTAAGACCCATGGGTGTGCTGCAAAATCTTATGGATCATCAGAAATTAGCTTACAATCAAAATTTAAAAATATTACTTTAACCATTGTTGAATCCTTGAAAGACCAGTATTTAAGTTTATATTGAAAGGAGGGACTGATTATGGTTAATCAGATCGCTTATTTGATTAAAAGATTCATAGGCCTAATAGTTGATTCGAACATGTGGGCGTATAATAAATATTGACTAAAAGTATGTAGTTTTTATTTGATATATGCTGAAAAAAACAATCGAAGATGATATAAAATTGGAAAAATGATATACATAGAGCCTGTGCAGGGAGCGGAAGATGTATATTTTCTTAAATACCAATGGTACCCTTTTGGGACTTGAAGTAGCATCGAGCTTCCGATGTCTATCACCTGGGCGACGCTCCCCATTCATCTCTCTGTTCCATGCATAATCGAAGGTTTTTAAAAGTTCTTCTTACTTTCCATCTGTAAAATCAACCAAAATTAGCATCATGTTGATTCAAATCCTAAACTTCGAAGAGATTAGTAAATAATTCAGTGTTACATATTTTAAATAATTCAGTGTTATCTTCTATAATGGCCGAACTCGACGCCACATACAGTTAGGCCTGCCATAGTTCCTCCAAGACATACCAGTTTTAGTTCCATGGGAATGTAATTGTCTTTAATCTCATTATTATAGACAAATTCTCAGACCCTAACCTCCATCCAGCCATCTTCTCTGATTTCTGGAACTCTTTTATCTCTGTATAAATCAATCGGGCCTGGGGCTCTAAGATAAATGATTGTATCTTCTTTGTTATTCTTGTTGAGTAGATCTTGTGCTTTCACTGGACACTTCAGTCCTTCGCTGTTTTCTGGAAGTTGGAACACAAGATTACATGCATAGGCTGTATCTGGGGACAACGTTTTAGTTTCAATCTCGCATTTGATACTAAATGCTTGGTGGCGTTGAAGCTCAACAACCTCTTCAAATCTGATAAAGTTAGTTGAATCATATTTGTGTCTATTCAGCATATAAATTATATAAATTTACGACACTAAGCTACCATACGAACCTAGACATTGTTGAAGATGAGCATTTGGTAAATTCTGCATATGGAGATTTGTTTATTACCCCCTTTGCCGGTAACATATGATATTTCTTGCGGTTCACTTTGCTTAGCGAAAAGTGCTGTTCATTATAGAGTACCAAATTCGTGAATGTCTAACGTAGTGAGTAAAAATACAAACGGAAATTTAGAAAGAAAAAAAAACCTTTTCCCCATTGTCAATAAGGACTCCAGTTGTGAGAAGCTTGTCAATTAGTTCAGATTTGTTCATAGCTAGCACATCATACCGGGACCTCTTCATTATTTCTTGAATGTCGCTTGGCGATTGTTGTTCCCAGTTAACGCTCGACTCCACATTTATTGGTCTATCCACACTCTCTTCATGATCCACCTGTAAACTCGGATGACCATATGCCAATGTAGAAACTGAGTATGCCAGTTTCGTTTATAAATAACTATTGTGGAAGTACCTGAGTATTATCATAGAAATGGGCCTCCTTAAGCCAAAGGTTCACATGGAAACTTTTAATGTATCATTTTTGTTATAATTCAAACAAACATAACTAAAACAATAATCTTAACGACATTATCAACCCATCTAAGAAAATTAACTTAAGTTACAAACGTTTTTTGCACGATTAGTCAGATTCACACATTAAAGTCACATCTGTGATTTATAATCTGTAATCTTTTAAATACGATATGGAATTCAAATCAATTACCATTATCAGACTCCTCAAATATGATATGGAATTTGAATTCATGACATTCGGGTAAGATAAAAGTTTTTGTAATAATTTCATATAGGAGATCCAAACACCAACACAAATTGTAAAGAGTATACATATGTTACCGGTACCTCATCTGAAGGCAATGTGCTAGCAACAGTAATTATGATGGCTTGCTTCTTTCCAGCCCCTTTGTCAACAGTCGAGACCGAGAGGATACCATTGGCATCAATATCAAATTCAACCTTAATTTGAGGAACCCCACGTGGTCCAGCCAGTATATCATCAAGTCTAAAACTTCCTAGAGATTTATTGTCACGAACAAACTCTCTTTCCCCTTTAATAACATTGATTTCCACACTTGTTAGCCCATCCACTGTAGTTGAGAAAACTTCTGATTTGCGGGTTTGCAATTTTGTGTTCCTTGGAATAATCATTGTCATAACGCCTCCCAATGTTTGTAACCCAAGAGATAATGGTGTCACATCCAATAACAGAATGTTGCTCACATCTGATAAAACACCAGCCTATAAACACAAGTGAGTATAGGTGGCAAATTTGAACCACTTACTTACAAACGCGGTGATTCAAAGTATACAATCTTTAACGGGTCAATTTGTAAACAAAAAGATGGTTAAAAGGAAACACCTCAAATGATTCAAACAAAACATGATTTCTATTATTCAGAACACTATTTGAGTGACATGATGACCCGGGCCACCTACCCAACCTACCCATTTTGTTTGTGAAGACTGGACACAAACCTGGACTGAAGCTCCAAGAACAACTACTCATCTCTTTTATTAAAACCTCTAACGTCCTTGTCCTCCATCAAGCATTCGATGTTCATCGGTGCCTCTGGATTAGAACTGAGCACCTTCTCCAGCTTTTCATTGGTGCTATAACGAATTTAAACTTAAGCTCTAATACAAATCTTGAAACAGAAAAATGCAAAGAACCTCACTTGGAGAAAGTATAAAACCAGGATTCTTAACAAAATTGAAGGCATATATGCAGCAATATCTTTAGCTAATATTCTTACCGTAGCAAGGTTTGGCATACAATGAAACTTGGCATTAACATTTAAGAACAGATACCTCGCTCGAATATTCTTATCGTGATTAACATGCTGCTGCAGCAGCTCCTCAGAACTGTCCGAATTGAGTAACAACAAGCTCTTCTAGCCTTTAAATTCCAACAGCCAACTACGGCGAATACAAAAGACAAAGCGTAAATACATGATTGTTTAGTATATGGGCTGTTTGAATGCGTCTATAAACATAAAGCACCAACAGCTCTTGGGATAACATTTTTAGAATACTAATACACTATATATCCTTCTTTTAATCATTCCCCCCTTGTGAATACTTATTTCACCTTTGTATCTTGATACATGAGAAGGATTTGAGACGGTATCAAATGTGCAGGTCGGCAAGTATCATTAGATTAAAAAAAAGGCTTAAACTTGGCCTATTATGACAGTATGAGGCTTTTATAACAGGCAAGTCTAACAAAATAAGTATCATTAGATTAAAAAAAACAACCACATTTTGCAGAAGTGCATGTCGCCAAGTTTAAGGTTATGTGTCATGTATGCAGTTAAAACTGACCTTAACCCAACCATATAAGAGATCGAGTTATCATGTTTAGGGTCCAACGGGTTGGTTTGGTTGGGTGCTTATTAGCGAGCCTCCACGATAATCTGTGAATAACAAATTTCAAAAACTGCAGCACACTTAAAGAAAAGAAAAAATAGCACTAAAAAGTGTGATACAAAGGAGTGAATACAATGAATAATCAATTTTACTCTCGCAATTTAGTTACTAACCTCTGCTAACCGTTCCTCTGCCTCGCGCTTCGTTGTTGACTATTGAAATTTGTGTAACATTAGTTATACCAATTATATGTCAGATATAGCGATAATAATTGTTGTCACTTTGAGTTCGATAAAATAACTATGCTATTTGTTAAAGCAAAATTTGGAAGGGGTAAAAGCTATTCTTCTAAAATACACAATAAACAAATAGGTTGGTTATCTAATTGTTAAAGGGTCCCATTGGATCATTGCAAAATAAAAGAGTAAGATTATAATTGTTGTTGAAGGTAAGATAAGATCATTAGGGTTTTGAGAACATGAGACGTAATTCTGAAAATGCAATAAACTAACATAAGATCATATTGTGGATATATACTGATAGTTTAAGCATATGCGTATATTGTGGTTATTTAAAAAATATAAAAGGGTGTATTTATACACAAAAAATAGGTTAAAAATATATAAGGTATAATTATCTTGTTAGGTAATATATATTTACTTTTTTTATAAATTCTTATCTTCAAAATATACATTCCTAAAATAAAAACTGCGGAATTTTTTAGCATGTCCTTATTTTTATTGATTTGGAACATATAAATCAAAAAACAATTTAGTCTAGTGGTAAGTTGTTTAGATAACTTATGAATGACCCAAGTTCAAATCCAATATATGTATTCTTTTTAATTAAACATAATTAAAATTTAAAATCCACAAAAAAAATACAAACCGAATTTTAAATTAAAAAAAATTAAAATTGAACATAATTATAAAAAAAAATACCACATATCATTAAAAAAATGCCACATAAAATCAATGATGACATGGAATAATGACATGGCATTAAAAAAATACAAACCGAATTTTAAATTAAAAAAAATTAAAATTGAACATAATTATAAAAAAAATGTCACATATCATTAAAAAAATGCCACATAAAATCAATGATGACATGGAATAATGACATTGCATTATGGGATGCCAAGTGGCATTATATGTGGCATGCCTCCTCTTATATATATATATATATATATATATATATATATATATATATATATATATATATATATATATATATATATATATATATATATATATATATATATATATATATATATATATATATATATATATATTTCTTCACTAATTTCTATGTTCTTGTACTAGTACGTTTACAGATGGCAGATGATGTAACTAGGTCTCATGGTGGCGATGGAGGTAATTCGCCACCTCGTGGTCCCTCGAGGAGGATAGGCACCAATTGCCAGTGTAAGAATTTTTGAATTATTTTAATTAAACTGTATTTGATTACTTGTTATTTTATGTCATCATCACTTGAATTTGATTACTTGTAGGCTCTAAATCCAAAGCTGCCGACCCCAACGCCAAAATTGGGAAAGGCGGGAAGGTGGTGCGTGGTCCCACAAAGAACACGGCACTCAAGGCGAAGGTGGTACAAGATCATCGTCTGGTATGGATCAAATTACGGGTCAACCAGGAGGGTTTTTATTCACGTGTGGGCCGTCACGCTCCTTGGTTCTCAAACTATGTTGGGGAGCTGTTACGGGAATCGATTCCCATGTATTGCGATTCATGGGCTAAGGTACCTGAAGCGGCCAAGGCCCACATCCATGACAAGCTACACGTAAGTTTTTTTAACTTTTATTTTTTTAATTATTGTGTTTATTTATTTAAATGTGCTTATTTATTCAAACTTGTTTGTTTATTTAAATTTGTATATTTGTTTTATTTATATTTTATTGCAGCATTACTTTGATCTCGACCCACACATTGCTGGCCCGAACGGAGACAAGATTGTCGACAGTATCGAGTTTTATCTCCAAAAGCGATACGATGATAACAAACATAGATTCAAAAAGGATCAATTTACAAAGAAAGGCGGGGTGGAGAAGGTAGAGGAGATCAGAAGACAACATCCAGCGAACAAGATACAACAGGATTGGAATGAGTTGGTAAATTTCTGGATAGGCACTTTATAATAATAATAATATATTATTATCATTATCATTATCATTATCATTATTATCATTATTATCATAATAATAATAATAATAATAATAATAATAATAATAATAATAATAATAATAATAATAATAATAATAGTAATGTTTCATTTATATAATAGTTTTTATAATTTATAATACGCAGGTGAAGCACTGGACAAACCCGAAAAAGTTGAAGATAGCAGAGGTCAACAGGCAAAACTGGCTGGCGAACACGAGTTCGAGCCTTCATGGATCCCGTTCGTTAGCTGCTATACGCCATAACTTCGTAAGAAACTATTTAATCATTTTATTTATATATATACATGGTGTTGGGTGTGTCGTTATTGATTTTATTTCTAAACAGTTGAGTAGCGACACCGAGGTCGTGGTTGCTGAAGACTTGATCGATCTATATAGGCGGAACCATTCCAGGGGCGATGTCTTTGAGTCCCCGGTGTCTGAGGCTATATATGTAAGTATAATTTATTTTCAAAGTCACCCACTTTGATAAAATATAATGCATCACGACTTATATATTATTTTTCTTTTTTTTTGTAACTAAACAGAATGAAATGATAAGATTGCGGGAAGAGAGCACCTCAAATGGGACGACTATGACTGACCGCAAGACTCTGCGCCAGGTGATCGGTGGTAAGCAGCGCGATCATGTTCCTTGTGTAGGTCAAGTGTTACCTGGCGGTGGAGTGAAGAAGACCTTTTGCGCCTCCCGAGCTCGTGAGAAAGCCACCGTGCCCTCACTTCAAGAAACCGTGCGGAAAAAAACCAAGGAGCTTATTGCACGAGGGACTCAGGTGGATCAGATGATGGAGTTTTTGAGGTCATTCTCGGGTTGGGTTGATTGACTACCGCCCGCCTCGGGATCAGGTGCTACTCCACAGTGTGAGTCGGGATCAGGTGTGTAACACCCCCAATTTCGTGATGCGCAGCGGTCATAACAATAGAAAACGAACTCTAATGGAGTCGTTTTAAAAGATTTATCATTCGATTTATATAAATATCAGAGTTTACAAAAATGAGGTCCCAGTAGTTTCCCGGTTTACAAAATACATTAAATGGGTTTTTCGAATGATAATAAAATTTATAGCCTTCTTGAGTATCCGTACTCCTCCGTGACTGCTTCCGACATTATGACCTGAAATACATGCTTAAAACTATCAACACAAAGGTTGAGTGAATCCATAGGTTTATTGTTAAAAGTTGAACACATAATGTTTTTGTGGGTTACGTTGTTATACACCATAATGTTGAAAACAAAACAATTATTATTTCACTAAGCTCATGCAACCAAGGCGTTAACGTGTTCCAAAATTAATTGGTGAAACTGTTGGTACCAGCCCTAATAGGTAAAATTACCGTTTTACCTAATGTTACTCAAATATAGTGCGTTTGTTTGCCTACCCGGTCAACACAAATGGGATTCGTCAATCCCAATAGATCGATTCACAATATTCGCGCCCACTTTCTCTAGTGATTAATGGTTCATGATTAGGGACTTAAGTTTGGCAAATGCGGTAACTTAGTGACAATAAAACAATCAGATAAGCATATAGTTTAAAAGCAATGTGTTCGGTTTAAAATAAAGCATGTATCTCCCCCAAGGGTTTGTAAAACAATTAAGTAATAGAAAGTGGGGCTATGAACTCACAGTAGTGATCAACAGCGGAGTGTAACGGTATAATGTTATCAACGTAGAGTATGACAAGATTACGATCTTTAACGATTACCTAAGAAAGCATAGTATTCGTGTTTTAGTATATTGTACGTTATAAGTGTACAAGTATATGGAGTTTGTTGGCTTATGATGTTGTACATGAATCCTTAAGTTAAAGTATTTCTTAAATGTTGTTTGGCTATCAAAATCAAGAGGTCGTGAAATAGTTTAACATGTCATATGGTCATTTACTTAGTTTGTCAAAGTCTAGTGAACAAGTTTTAAAAACAAGTTTCGGTCATTAGACTTATACTAGCCGTGCGGCTAAGTTATAGTTAAGAAATAATAATCAAGACCATATTAATGATGTGTCTAAGTTAGAAAACCTCAAGACAACAATATTGACTCAATCTTGGCTTTATATTAGCCTCAAATGATCAATATATCATTTAAAGTTCTCACTAAGGTTGTTTTCTAGTCAACAACAGTTCAGCTTATTTTTTGCCGTTTTTAGGTTTTGTCGTTCACTCACAGTAGTGATCAGCAGCGGAGTGTAACGATATAATGTTATCAACGTAGAGTATGACAAGATCACGATCTTTAACGATTACCTAAGAAAGCATAGTACTCGTGTTTTAGTATATTGTACGTTATAAGTGTACAAGTATATGTAGTTTGTTGGCTTATGATGTTGTACATGAATACTTAAGTTAAAGGATTCCTTAAATGTTGTTTGGCTATCAAAATCAAGAGGTCTTGAAGTAGTTTAGCATAACATTTATTATGTATAAATGTTATTCACTCAATGAGTGTTGTGATGAAAATAATTACGGCATGTCAAATTATAATGTCGTGAAATACAAATGTTTCAAAAATAGTTTTTAAGTTAATATAAGGTCATAAGTTTAAACAAGAGTTAAGACTTGTGAAAATGGTATTTAGATAGTTTATATGTCATATGGTCATTTATCTAGTTTTGTCAAAGTCTAGTAAAGTTCAATCTAATGAACAAGTTTTTGAAACAAGTTTCGGGTTAACAAACCCAAACTAGCCGTGCGGCTAAGTTACGGTTAAGCAACTTGAAACAAAAATTAAAGTCAAACCTATTGGCTATATTTAAGTTAAAATACCTTGAGACATCAGCCTTAGCTTAACCTTGGCTTTGTTTTGGCCTCAAAGAATCAATATATCACTTAAGGTTTCTTACTAAGGTTGTTTTCTAGTCAACAAGAGGCCAGTTTAGTTTTTGCCGCTTTTAGGCTTTTTTGTTCACTTTCTTCTTATGTGCTCCTGAGTTTTTGTAGAAAAACTCATTCTGAAAAACAAGCTAAAACAAGTCCTAGGTAAATTCTATGAACATGAATTCTGAAACAGTCCCAAAGTTTGATTAAACTGATCATCTCAGTAAACCTTGAGGTTAATTCAGTAAGATAGGCTTTTAGAACTATGTCTTACGGTCGTTTCTCCGGGTGGCGCACCTCATAACTCATCCCGATGAGTAAATGAGAGCCAAAATGGCAAAACATGTCAAAATCTGCACACCAGATTTCATTTGGGAAAAGCCCATGGTTCTGACCATTTCTGGAAGTCGACTCAGTTTTATGAAATGTAGCTAAGACCTAAAATTGAAATTTGGAGAAAGCCGCGTGTCAAAATAAGTATTAGAACTCAACTTATGGTCGTTTTAGCAGGACTGAATGTGCAACCAAACTTTCTGTAATGAAATATAAGTATATATTTATAATTAGACCATTGATATAGGTAAAATTTGGAACTTAGACTTGATTAAGCTTAAGAAGCTATTAGAGAATATAAAAATATGAACTTGAGATTTTGAATCACTTAAAAAGGATTTATGGTTAAAAAGTTATGCCTAGTTAAGTTTACTAGATGATAATATAGTGTTGGAACAAAAGCTTGCTGATACGATTTTAAATCACGATTTTGACCCTTTTCTGGTCCGAATCAGCAAAAGTGAAAAACACGAAAGTTGCTCAGAATGAGTTAATCTACAAAAACTCGGGAGCACATAAGAAGAAAGTGAACGAAAAAGCCTAAAAAGGGCAAAAACTAAACTGACCTCTTGTTAACTAGAAAACAACCTTAGTAAGAAACCTTAAGTGATATATTGATTCTTTGAGGCCAAAACAAAGCCAAGGTTAAGCCAAGGAAGATGTCTCAAGGTATTTTAACTTAAATATAGCCATTAGGTTTGACTTTAATTTTTGTTTCAAGTTGCTTAACCGTAACTTAGCCGCAACGGCTAGTTTGGGTTTGTTAACCCGAAACTTGTTTCAAAAACTTGTTCATTAGATTAAACTTTACTAGACTTTGACAAAACTAGATAAATGACCATATGACATATAAACTATCTAAATACCATTTCCACAAGTCTTAACTCTTGTTTAAACCTATGAACTTATATTAACTTAAAAACTATTTTTGAAACCTTTGTATTTCACGACATTATAATATGACACGCCGTAATTATTTTCATCACAACACTCATTGAGTGAATAACATTTATACATGATAAATGTTATGCTAAACTACTTCACGGCCTCTTGATTTTGATAGCCAAACAACATTTAAGGAATACTTTAACTTAAGGATTCATGTACAACATCATAAGCCAACAAATTACATATACTTGTACACTTATATCGTACACTATACTAAAACACGAATACTATGCTTTCTTAGGTAATCATTAAAGATTTTGATCTTTTCATATTCTAACGTTGATAAAAATTATATCGTTACACTCCGCTGCTGATCACTACTGTGAGTTCATAGCCCCACTTTCTATTACTTAATTGTTTTACAAACCCTTGGGGGAGATACATGCTTTATTTTAAACCGAACACATTACTTTCAAAATGTATACTTATCTGATTGTTTTATTAGCACTAAGTTACCGCATTTGCCAAACTTAAGTCCCTAAATCATGAATCATTAATCACGAGTGAAGTGGGCGCGAATATTGTGGATAGATCTATCGGGATTGACGAATCCCGTTTGTGCTCCTGAGTTTTTGTAGAAAAACTCATTATGAGCAACTTTCGTGTTTTACACTTTTGCTGATTCGGACCAGAAAATGGTCAAAATCGTGATTTAAAATCGTATCAGCAAGCTTTTGTTCCAACACTATATTTTCATCTAGTAAAACTTAGCTAGGCATAACTTTTTAACCATAAGTCCTTTTTAAGTGATTCAAAAGCTCAAGTTCATATTTTTATATTCTCTAACAGCTTCTTAAACTTAATCAAGTCTACGGTCTAAAGTTTACCTATATCAATGGTCTAATTACAAGTATATACTTATATTTCATTGCAGAAAGTTTGGCTGCACATTCAGTCCTGCTAAAACGACCATAAGTTGAGTTCTACAACTTGTTTTGACACGCGGCTTTTTCCAAACTTCAAGTTTAGGTCTTGGCTACATTTCATAAAACTGAGTCGACTTCCAGAAATGGTCAGAACCATGGGATTTTCCCAAATGAAGTCTGGTGTGCAGATTTTGACATGTTTTGCCATTTTGGCTCTCATTTACACATCGGGATGAGTTATGAGGTGCGCCACCCAGAGAAACGACCGTAAGACATAGTTCTAAAATCCTATCTTACTAAATTAACCTCAATATTTACTGAGATGATCAGTTTAATCAAACTTTGGGACTATTTCAGAATTCATGTTCATAGAACTTACCTAGGACTTGTTTTAGCTTATTTTTATGGTCACAACCTCATGTACAACATCAATTAAGCCATATTACATATACTACGTATATCAAATTACATCAAATAATTATAGAGATTATTACAATCATATTGAATGACAAGAAAATAAACTCAATTCTTACAAGGATTAGGATGACAAGTTACTAGTACAACAAGAACTATTCAACCCTTAACCCTTCTAGTCTTTAATCCTTGTCTTGAATCTTCAACCAACTTGATTCTAACCCTTGTTAATCACCCAAGAATACTCTTAACCTCAGCCCTTTAACTCTTGATTATCTCCTAATCTAACCATGGAATCACCAAAACAACACTTGGACTATGTAGAGCTCACCTAGGCCTTCATCTTTCTTGTGTAACTTATTGTGTGAATCAAAGTGGGTGATGGTGAAGTGGTGGTGAGGGGTGAACGACCAAGGGAGGGAGAAGAGAGTATTTTTGGTCAATTTGAATGTAAGAATGATACTTATGAAGTCTTATGTTGAAGTGGGGGACAAGGGTTGATGTGTGTAAGTGTTAAGTGCCTAAGCAAAGGACACATGGCTTAAGGGATCTTAATGCATGCCACCTCTCATTGAGGTGGTAGTGTGTGTTAGTTTTATGCTAACTTTTGGTTTATGAGGTGTAGTTTGGTCCCGGTAATTACTAATGTTAAGCTCTCAAGTCACGAAACTTAAATCGGGTAGCGTAAAAATGTAATACTTATAAAAATGTCTAAACTTATTAATATACTCTAACTAGGTATATTAAATGTGTGATAAGTATCATACGGTGCTTCTATGTTGTTAAAACCTAATAATGTAGGTTCGCGCACGCGTATTACGTAAAGAGTAAAATATTTACGTAAAACTAACAAAGTGGCAATAGTTAATATAAAATATGACTATTGGTGAAAGCAGAGTATTTTGAACATATAGATTTATCGTAGTCTTGTGTTGGTCACAAGGAAAATTACCAGTTGCTACCGGTTATCGTATTTGCTTTTACGTTACAGTAAAAGTCAAATAGTCAAAAGTCAAAGTCAAAAGTCAACTTTAAAAAGTCAAAGGGTAAAATAGTCATTTTACCTTATAAAAAATTACGGGTTGCTACAAGGTGCTACTCCACCGGGTGAGTCGGGATCAGGTGCTACTCCATCGGGTGAGTCTCGAGATACCAGGGAGGGGAGTGGGGGTAGTGGGGTGTAGGATGTGTGTTTATGTTTGTTTTTGGGTTATGGATATGTTTGTAGAGAATAACATGGATTATTATGTGGTTTATGTACATTATGTGTTAGGATTCCAAATAAATGGATTATACGTATAGTTTTGGACCATTTGTGGATAGCTAGCTTATGTAAAGTTTTGTAGAAGATCATGTGTTCACGGTTTTTGAAACGTTTTGGCGAATTTGGAAACATATGATTATGTTACCGATTGATGGTTATATATGATATTATATTTAGCGAATTTGTGTTGTTTTAGTATAAAACAGGTTTTGAAAACAGATTGTTACATTGTAGATTTTTTCTGGAAAAATTCCGGAAAATATCTGGAAATTACCCCTTTTGCAACATTATGCTGCAAAATGGGTCAGAAGCTTTCCCCGGGGACATGTCCCTGGCGAAAGTCTAAACCTCACTTTCCCCGGGGACATGTCCCCGACAAAACCCTTTGCTCAACAGTGTTATACACTTTTCTCCGGGGACATGTCCCCGAGAAAAACCCTTTGCTCAACAGTTTTATACACTTTTCGCCAGGGACATGTCCCCGACAAAAGGTGAGATTAATTATTTTAATCACGTAATTAACTAATTAGCTAATTATTTGAAAACACTTTCCCCGAGGACATGCCCCCGGCGAAAAGTTGTGCCATATCGGACATGTTTGACCGGCTCAAAATGGCTGCGGGACCCACATGTCCCCGGGAGAAGTGGATTTTTGTCCCCGGGGAAAGTATTACCGAGAAGGAATTGGCGGGAGACTTTCGCCGGGGACATGTCCTCGGGAAAAGGTTTCGTAGGGGACATGTCCTCGGCGAAAGTCTCAAAATGTCCCCTACGATTCCAGTCATTGTCGTAGTGAAATTACATAGCTTCAAGAAGACGTACTATTCCAAACACCAAACTCAAACACCCAAAAACCTAACAACGCAACCTATTGAAAAGCAACGTACTAATTAAGCAGCCTAAAGCCATGTAACTATATCGATCTCTATGAATGTTATCGGACTTCTATGATGCTAATAAACGATTTACTATTTGATAAGTAGGCTTGATGTTTATGATAATGTGTGTATTATCGGACTTTTGTTGTGTTTGCATCTTTGAGACTATGTGTAAGACGCCCAAAACTTTGTACCAGGGTATGTGTGTATTTAAGTGGAATATAGTTAAAAGGTAAGTTAGGTGGCAACACTACGGGGTTTGGTGATAGTAGTGGATGATGATGTGACGCTAACATGACGATGGTAATAACCACACCACTATATATACTACTATATGTGTAAGAACCACACCACTATATATACTACTATATATACGGAATAATAAAAGAAGTGCACACACAATATCCCACAGATGACATGTTTGATTTTCTAATACTAATGGCGTGTTTACTTTGTTCCATATCCTCACCATGGTAGGTCAAAGTAGTAAATTTTCTTACCAAACTAAATGCAGACCAACGGAGTCGATCAGCTATCGACATCTTTCATTTGTACGATTAAAGTACTCAGCATATATATTTTAACCACAAATAGGACTAACATTTCATTAGCTAGTTATATATGAGAAATATGCTTACCACATTATCTTTGCATTCTCTTGGTTTGCTGTGGAGATGCTGCTTATATAGTTAATTCGTTATACATTTAAGTTTATATTAGTTGTGAGTAAGGAAATCCTAAACCAACTTTTAGACCATAAAGGAACAAACTGGATCAGAGTTCAGAAGTGCAGTGACAAAAGAAAGTTATCCCCACTGAAGCATGGTTTACGCTTGGAGGCAAGCTTCATGATATCAGTTTTGTCTTTTTGTTGATTATTAGTGTTATAGCACAATAGTTTTATCATAATTCTGTCGGATATAACTCTATAAGCATTACAAAATAACTTTATAGATGGAGTAAAATACTTTAATTTCATGGGTACCTATATAATATTTATATCATACAAGCACTACTTTAGTTAAAACATGCTTTACTTCAAGTTTCTTATGCATGCCACCATCTAAACATCTAAACACAGATTATTCTACTTCTGGATAAAGATGGTGAGGTAGACGAGGCTTGGCTACGGCCAACAATGACTTAGCCTTACTTAATTTTTGTAGGCTCTCATTCAGATCAACATGTGGTTCATTGTGAGGCAACTCCCATGTGAACCCTTGTATGAGCCTAGCCAGGAGCATGACAGTCATGGTCGAGCCCAACAGTACTCCAGCACACGCACGCCTACCAGTGCTAAATGATAACAACTCAAGGTTGTGGTCAGTTAGCACCACTCTGTTGTCACCGTTGTTCAAGTGACGCTCTGGATTGAAAGTCAGTGGATCAATCCAGACATCAGGATTCCTTCCTAGCCCAAGGCGGCTTAGTAGCACGTGACTACCTTTTGGTATGAAGTATCCGCCAACAGTTGTGTCTGTGGATGGTACGTGAGGAATGTTAAAAGCAGCAATAGGATGCAGCCGAAATGATTCCCGTACACAAGCTTTGAGATAATTAAGGTGAACCAAATCAGATTCTTGTACTAGTCTATCTTTTCCAACAACAGAATCGAGCTCTTGGATTACTTTATCGAATATCCTTGGGTCATTTATCATTTCTGCCAATACCCATTCAGCATTGTTCGACGCATTATCTAAACTTGCCAGCATTAAATCCTGTAAACAGCAAAAACTAATCAGTTGTAACGACTTAAAAGAAAGATATAAAACTTGGCAATTGTGACGTAAAAAGTGTGTTAATATCTTACAAGGATCTGAGCTTTTATCTCTTGTGCATCTAGACCAGAGTCTTCAAGGTTGATAAAAACATCAAGCAAGTCGTTTTTTTCTGTCCTAACACCATCTTTCCATTGTTGAATCCTTTCATCAATGAAGAGGTCTTGATACTTTGTCGCGGTACGAATAGCCTTCCTTATAATTTTTTCGTGCCCGTCAAAATCAGTTACCCATCGCAACCATGGAAAGTAGTCAGTCACACAGAATGCAAATAGGTGTTCATTAATAGTTAACAATGAATCAGCATGCTCAAGCTCTTCGTCCCCATATCCCCCATCAACCCTCCCTTTGCCAAAGTACCTACTGCCAAACACGATCTTTCTTATGATGTTGCTAGTGTATTGTTGCGCGATAATCCTTATGTTCACCACCCCTTTGGTAGCTGCAACATTGGTCTCACATTGGTTATAGATGTACCTAATTGACAGAAATATTAGTATATTTATTGTAGAGTAAAACCAATTACACCATTAATGATCATTTTGACCCTATTAATTAATGCAGCTTGTTTTTGCTATATTTTGTTCTAATAAAATGCATTAATATTTAATTTTGATTTCAGTATTGCCAAATGTGTGTTCATACGTACAAAGTTCTTATAAATTCCGCCCATTCCACCAAACTGTCTAGTCGCGTTTGGTGGTCTGGGCAATTTAGTAATTTAGTTTGTTAAGTTACTATGCACTTTTTCGAAGTCAAATGTGAGTTAATTAACTAGCTTGTCTAACAAATTTTCATTTTCATACGACCAAATTAAACGAACCTGAGTAGATTATCAGCTTCTTCGTCTCGCTTGTTTTGAAGCCACTTATGTCTAGCCACTGAAAGAATCTCGGTGGCTAGAATTTTCCTCATCTTCTTCCAGTGATCACTCATAGGAGCAAGAGCAGTGTTTAAATAGCCAATGCTTGCTAAGTACCCCGACATGCAATCAGGCCTTGAAGCAAATATCTCATCTTTTTCCTTCAAGACCGCACATGCAATCTTTGGATCAGTCACAACCACAACATGTACATTTCCTAGGCGCATGCACATGATCTTGGTGTTCATTTCGTCCATCATCCTATGAATCCATCTAAATGTAGGCTTGTTCCGAAGCACGGTGATTATGCTCCCGATATAAGGTAAAGGTTTTGGGCCTGGAGGTAGCGGTGGAAATGGTTTGGAATGTCTGAAGCTAACGAAGAAGAAGGCTAATGTAAACATGGTGAATAGAATGAAGATGAACATGGTGATAGTGAGAACTGTGACCATTTCATTAAAGTTTGTACTTGTGCTTGTGTTCTTTTGTATGTTTTATCTATGGTTCTTGGCTATTTATAATGAGATGTTCAGCTTTCCACAAAGCTTATCAGA
The DNA here is from genome assembly GCA_910596185.1 of Chrysanthemum makinoi. Taxonomy (NCBI): domain Eukaryota; kingdom Viridiplantae; phylum Streptophyta; class Magnoliopsida; order Asterales; family Asteraceae; genus Chrysanthemum; species Chrysanthemum makinoi. The sequence goes on from OU343220.1 coordinate 161,717,925, forward strand.
AATAATTAATTAATGTTTATCTTTGATTAATATTATTATCGTTATTTACGCATATTGTAATATTTGCATCATATTACACTTTTAAAATTTTATAACTGATTATATTACTTACACGTAAATTTATGTTTATCAAAAGAAAAAATCGCTACCATTCATCTAGTTTAATTTAATAGTGGAGATAAGCTAAAATTTTTTATATAATAAAAGAATTACATCATTTCGGAGTGTTTTTGGAAAAACCTTCTCATTGAAAAAAAATTGGGCCAATAAGAGAGTTCAATTTCGCCACGTAAGCAAAATCATGTGATGTGATTGGTTAATAAAAATCAAAATTAAATTGATTTTGGTCAAACTTTAATAAATTTGGTGAAGAAATTTGGTTGATTAAAAAAACACATAAAAACATAGGTGTCAAATTTGTGAAAACAAAAACTTAAAAAAAGAGGAGGTGATTAATAAAACTTTAGTGGTTGATTTTTAAAAAATTATATAGAGTTAAGTGTAATATTATAAACCTCCATATTTTTTAATAACTTTGGATTATAAACAAATACCCCCTTATACTTTATACACTTTAAATTTTATATCTTAAAAAATACAATGTATATGTTGTTTTAAAACAACAACATGTAAATTTACATAAGATTATAAGTATCATTTTTTTACTATATACGTTCAATAAGGACTCATTTATTTCATTTTTAAAATAACCTACGTGGACACGAGTTTACATTTTAAATACGGCTAAATTACTGAAAACGGGAATATAATATCAAATTGTAAGCACTGTTTACTTTAATATAAAAATAAATATACGCGATTGTACTTATAACAATGATTCATGTAATTCTTATTTATTTATATAAGGCTATCTAGAAAAAACATTTTTATAAAACATCAACATAAGACGCTCATTATAAAATAAGTATACTTTAACTTTATCAACACTCAATTATGTGCTATTAAACTTGCATCTGTGTACAACATAATATTAGTAGTGAAATTTAAATAGCAATATCAACATCTTTGTCAGCTAATTAAAATTAAATCTTGAGTTACCTAACAGAAATTTTTATGTGTAAACTTCGTGCGTGCACGAAACTTATAACTATATAATTATATGCAATTACCCTTAAAGACACAATATTCAATATTAATACAGAATAAATTTTTTTGTCAAAACCCTGTGCGTTCACATGTATTATAACTAGTTTAAAAGATAAACCTAAGTCCATTTTTTTTTATTGTCTTTTTGTCTTTCATTGTAGTACATTTTTTTTTTTTTTTATTTTTTTTTTTTTATTATTTTTTTTTAATTCGCATTTTTTTAATTCACGTTTTTTTAATTCGCGTATTTTTTCTTCGTTTTCATACGTTTTCGTCTGTTTTCATACGTTTTCATCTGTTTTCGTTCCTTTCATACGTTTTCGTCTGTTTTTTTACGTTTTCGCCCGTTTTCATACGTTTTCGTCCATTTGCATACGTTTTCGTCCGTTTTCATCAGTTTTATTTTGTTTTTGTCCATTTTCATATGTTTTTGTCCGTTTTCAGACGTGTTTTTACGCTTTCATACGTTTTCGTCCGTTTTCATATGTATTCGTCTGTTTTCTTACATTTTCGTCCGTTTTCTTACGTTTTCGTCCGTTTCTGTCTATCACAAGTGATTTTCCGTGATATTCAGAATATCACTATTCATAATATCACTTGAGATTTTCTGAATATCACTTTGTGATATTCTGAATATCACTTCTGATTTTGATATTCAGAATATCACTTGTAATATTTAGGTGATATTCTGAATATCACTTGTGATTTTTTGAATATCACTTTGTGATATTCTGAATATCCCTTTGTGATATTCTGAATATCACTTTGTAATATTATGGATATCACTTGTAATTTTCTGAATATCACTTTGTGATATTCTGGATATCACTTTGTGATATTCTGGATATCACTTTGTAATATTCTGGATATCACTTTGTGATATTTTGGATATCACTTTGTAATATTCTGGATATCACTTTGTGATATTCTGGATATCACTTTGTGATTTTCATGTTACAAAACATTAGTTGTAAATCACTTGTGATATTCAGATATCATTTGTGATATTAAGAATATCACTTGTAATATTTTAAATATCACAGAATATCACTTGTAATATTCAGAAACGTATAAAAACGTCTAAAAATGGCTGAAAACATTTAAAAATGGACGAAAACGTAAGAAACAGACGAATATGTATGAAAACGGACGAAAACGTATGAAAGCGTAAAAACACGTATGAAAACGGACGAAAACGTATGAAATTGGACGAAAACGTATGAAAACGGACGAAAATGTATGAAAATAGACGAAAACGTATGAAAACTGCGAAAACGTATGAAACCGGATGAAAACAGATGAAAACGTATGAAAACGGACGAAAATTTACGAAAACGTATGAAAGCGAAGAAAAAAAACGTGAATAACGTGAATTAAAAAAAAAAGAAAAAAACGTGAATTTATAAAAAATGAATAAAAAAAATGTGAATAAAAAAGAAAGATAAAGAGACAAGAAAAAAACATAGACTTTGGTTTATCTATTAAATATTAGGTTAATCTCACCATTATATCAAACTAAGAGGAATTTTCATTTGCTTACCTTTATTTTGGTGCTTACCAATGGACAAATCTCCACCGTCCATTTATTTTGATCTAATGGTGAGGATTAACTTAAGATTTAATATGCTTAACCTTAATTATCCCAACTATATAAAACTTTTTCTTCTTTTTTTTGTTCATTTGCTTCATTTTTTTTCACACAGTTACTGTGTGTTTTCCTCCCAACCTGCTCTCTTCATTTCCCTCCAAAAGTAGTTATTCCAATCATCTATTATCGTTTGATCATCATCAGTTGGATCACCATCACCATCACCATTCCAATCACCATCACCATTCCGATCATCATTTCATCATCAGCTCCTGATCATTTCATCATTTTCTATGTCTTCTTTTGATTTGAATGAACCGTCTGTTTCAGAAGTTGATTTGATTGATGTTGTTGCGGGTGATAATGTTGTTGATCGGTTGTTAATTATATGGCTCAAGTTGTTAACATTCCTTCTTTTAAAGTTGCACACAAAGTGTTTGATGAAATGTGTGAGTGAAAAATGTTTGATAATCTTGTTATATGCTCATGTAATTCTGCTTATTAATTAAGTAGTTAGTTGAATTTTTTTTTAACTGCATTTGAATGTTTTTTTTTGTCTGATTGTTGTTTTGAATCTGCTATGTATCGTACGTGTAGTATCACCAGTGATATTTGAAGTTGAACTGTATATGTGTATTATCACTAGTAATATTTGTATTATTACTTACGAAATTTTGTTTATTTGATACTTTTAGTTTATGTTTTAGATTGTGAGTAGCATTAGGTTTGAGTATGCTATCATTTTGTGATGGGCGAATTGATGAAAATTTGATGCATGGAAAGTATTTGACAAAATGCCTAAGAGAGGGTTGCACAAGTTGGAAAGCAATCACATGTTCCTGTTTTGTCCATCATTTCATATATAACCAAATCAAAAATATTTATTTGAATAAACAACCTTTAGGGAATTAATCAAAGTGCACTGTAGTTATTGTAAATGAGTAATCATATCCTATGTTGCATTAGTTGATGCTTATTTTCATTTTTCCAAATGGCGTCCTTTTGAATTATTTTAGTGCGTTTTGTATTTTGCTTTCTCCATCACTCTATATCTGAGGTGATGCAAATTTGATGTACTGTTTGATAATTGTGCAGTGAAGGAAAATAATTTGAAAAACATGGAAATGATTGGAAAGTCGGATCCTTATGTGATTGCATATATTCGGCCACTTGAAAAGTTCAAAAGAAAGGTTGTTGATTACAACTTAAACCCTGTTTGGAATCATGTAATTCGGTTAATTGCAGAAGATAAAAAGACCCAGTGTGTTGTACTTGAGGTTATGCTTTTCTTCTTTTATCTTTTCTGTATTGCTAGTTTCTCAGTTGTATCACAGGTGATATCAAATGTGATATCACAGATGTGTCAACTTTCTTTTATTTTGTTGAATCAGTTGTGGTAATGGAAGATCTTATGATATCATAGGCGATATCAAAGTTGTTTGAGCTTCTTCAATTTGTTTTGTGGAGCTGTTGTGCTTTTTTGAACCACAACTACAGTTGTTGTTGATTCTTTCAGTTGATTGAGCCATTTTTTTGCAAATTGCAATCACAAGTAGTTTGGTGATATCGTCTCTTTTTATGCCACATACAAAACAAACAAGTATGCTTTTTAATTTGTAATACGTCCTGTGAGATTTCATTGTTTTTTGTACATTTTGTATATATTATCACCTGAGATATTTCTTTTTCCAGGTACATGAAGGTTTTTGTGCCTTTTACTGCAATTGACAATCACGCGAGATGTGTTACAGTTGGTTCTGATCTACTTAAGAATGAAACTACTGAATCTTGTGTATGGTTACTCCAAGCATTCAAGAAAGCTTTTGTGCGTTATCCAAATATCATTGTAACTGGTCAAGATGGTGCTATGCGAAAAGCAATTGCAACTGAGCTTCCTGGTTCCAAGCCCCGTCTTTGTCATAAATTAGAATTTACGTATCTCTTGTGATAAATAGTTGGAATTAATTTTTATGAGGTCTTTGTGAGTTTATGAAATATTTTGTCATTTTATCACTTTTGATAAAGCATGAAAATGATGAAATGTTTACATCATTTATTTGTTTACTTGTTTTTACTTGTTTTTAACATGTATCACTTGTGATATTATTCTTTAATTGATATATATGTTGACCTTTTTTTTTGCTGAATCGTTATGTTACTCAAAAGCAATGCTTAATTAATCCTATTTTTGTTTGATTTTTAGAATATGTCATTTTTTTATTTTTATAGTTTTCTTCATGAAGTCAATGATATTTTTATCTGACTTTTCATTAATATCACTTGTGATACTCTAATAAAATTACCAAAAGAAGTTATATTCAGATAAACCAAAATCATTGTTTACAATTTAAGTAGCAAGAGAAAATTACAATTTAAGTAGCAAAAGAAAATTACTAATTGATGCTTTTGTCTTTTTATTTTTTACAACTTTCTTCTTGCCAGCTTTATGAGCATCCCTCCTTTTGTCTTATTTCCTACTTCATTCTTTTTGGTTTGCAGCTTCTTCTTCTTCTTTTTCTGCAATTGTCTTTGCTTTCTTACATGTAGTCTCTGTTGTCAGTTCAGCAGTTACTACTGGTGGTGTTGGTGGTTGTAGATCCTGTTATATCACAGGTGATATCACAGATGTTTCTTTCAGAATTTGTTGGTGGTGTATCTGTTTATGTTTTTGTTCTTCATGCTTTCTAAGCTTAAAGGTCTAGCAGTGGATTTTGTTAATTTGCTTGGTATTGTTAGTGTTGTCGGTGATGATGTTGCTTCTTTGTTTACTTCTTCAGTTTGAATTGGTTGTTTTTTCGCGAAGGTCTTTTTCCTTTCACCGTCAGCCCCTGCTTTTTTGCTTCTTGATAGTTCTCAGTTTTATATTCAAATATGCATAAAATATATACCATGTTAGTGTATGAATAGTTCATTGTTTTTTAATATCATACGTGATATATAAACTGAATAAGTATACGTCATCAAATATCATAGATGATATACTACCAACAAGCAATCATTACAACTGTTGTATCACAGATGATATACTACCAATAAGCAATCATTACAACTGTTGTATCACAGGTGATATACTACAAATAAGCAATCGTTGCAACTGTTGTATCACAGGGGTGATATACTAACAATACGCAATCATTGGAACTGTTTTATCATAGGTGATATACTACCAACTAATACTAGAGTCAGATACCGCTTTTAAACATATCGAAGCATCCCAATCTATCCATTATGCACATATATCTACCACAAATCTAACAAAAGCATGTTACAATCACAATATTTATTTTAGCCTGTTTAGTCTCTCATATTATCACAATAATCATCTAACTTTCACAACAATCCCTCAATAAACTACTCAAATCTACAAAAACAGCAAAGTGTTCATACTGTAGAATAAATATTCGTGTTTTTAGGGATACCATTATAACATTCTACTGAAAGTATACATACGCATTCTACTGAATGTGTATGTATCACTGGTGATATAACACATAAGCTAAATGTTAAATCAAGTACGCAGCATACATTTAGGGTTTTATCACAGTAAATTCTTCTAAAGGAGACATGCTTATACGTTACAATATACCTTTAATTTTATGAATCTCTGGAGATGGAGTCAAAAATTTGACGACATAACGGCATTTACTCACAGTAAATATTATATCATCAAAGCTTTTAGCAAAAAAAAAAGTTTAACTATGATTACAAAACAATAACAATAACAATAAAATATCAAAAATGATACTATACATGACATATAATAAATCTTAACAAGTAAACAAAAAAACCTATCAAATAAACAAAAATTTCACAAGTGATAATACAAATATCACTAGTGATAATACATATGTACAATTCAACTTCAAATATCACTGGTGATACTACACGTATGATACTTTTCACTCACACATTTCATCAAACACTTGGTGTGCATCCATGTTTACAAAGTGTTTTACTCAGAAACTCAGCCAAATTTAAACACTAAAAAATACAACCAAAAGCATGTCACAATCACAATAAAAATCATACCAAAACAAATTTATTTTTCTATATTTTATAACAACATTCATCAATTTATTATAACAATCCCTCAATAAAACTCAAACAAGTACATAATCATCACATGCATCACACAGTATCACTTCAAAAATCAACAAAAAAATACACAAAAATCTTCATAAGCAGTAATAATATTCATAAATAAATACAAAATACTAGAGATTCTAATAAAACATCTAAATAATTAGTCGGAAGCATCATACCTTCATCTCGAGACTCAGTAGGTTCATCTTTAACCCTTTTTTTTTGTGGATCTGCTTTTGCACTCGATGATTCTTTCATTTTTGTGTTTTTTCTTTGATTCTAACGGTTAAAAGCGGTTGATTTTGAATTTTTATGGCAATTTTTTATTTTGGTTAGAGAGAGAGTGCAGATTTTGTTGATAAGGAATTTGGGAAAGTGAAAGGTCTGAGGGTGGGATTGGTAGGGTAAGTTTGCTGAATTGGCAGGAGTGGTCCCTCCGTGTTTTTTATTATTAAAATATTTCTTTTTGATCCAACGGCCCATATGCATCCATTGGTATGTAGTGGAATGTCAATATCCAAAATAAAACGCCTCATCAAACTAAATGAAGGTAAGATTTTTTTTAGTAAATACCAAACTAAGAGTAATCATCCAGATAAACATAGGTTTATTTCGTTTTGTGTGGGAAACATTCTAACAAACTATTGAATTTGATGATATGTTTTGTTTTTTCATAATTAAAGTAAATGACTATTGTTATCTTCTACGGAGTATTTTCTTTAAGAATTTTATTATGTTGTAAAAATTATATGATCCACCTACTTTAAGGACTTGTAGTCAAATTTATTTATTACATACTAGCAGGGTACTCGTGTGATGTGACGGCGGATATCTTGTGATTAAATTTTTCAGCGAACAAATGTTATTTTATTTTGAACTGCTTGATTTCAGATTTATGTTTTGAAATCTTAATTAGATTGTATATTGTGCTTAAAGAGTTTTATATTTTGGTGAAAGGGTGAATTAAATTATGTATTAATTGTATGTATTGAATAGTGTGTTTTTAGTTTTATTTATATTTGTACATTGTACTTAGGTAGTTGTATATATTTGTGATGGGGTGTATTAATTGTATGCATGTAAGAAATAGTATTTGCTTAAAATTAATTTTGCTTTAAATAGTTGTACATTATGTTTTATAAATAGTATTTACTTAAATTCTAATTTAAAAAATCTTAAACTGATAAATAAGAGAGAAAGTCACCCCTCCATTATAAGTATTATAGATATTTACAGTAAAAATAAAGAAGAAGATATAAGTATAGCCAAATAAAACCTCTTTAAGGAAAACAACTGTTTGTCAACCATAATATATATGTCGACATATGATTATAAATGCGTGGATTTAAAATAGTCAAGGAGTACGAACACAACTCTACAATGTGTGATTATATCTTAATTTATAGTTTGTAAGATATGAAAGTCGTTTTAATGTAACGTTTTATAGACGAGAAATAAAATGTATGCGCCCAGTGGAGGTATATGTCGTCTGTTTAATTTTTATTTGGATTTTTCTAACATGTGCCCCCGCACACAAAAAGAATGGCGGGACCCATGAAAAAGGACGTTCGGACCCACAAAAAATACACTTTTCAAATAAAATATGTGGGTCCGAACGTCATTTTTCGTGAGTCCAGCCGTCCTTTTTGTGTGCTTAACATGTGCCCTCAGGGCACATGTTAGAAAAACCCTTTTATTTTATTATTATTATTTTTTAGTAATCATGATTTATGACATTTTGATCAATTAATCTATACTATTTGTAAAATAAAAATGATCAAAGTGAAAAGTGAAAAGTGAAAAAAATGAAATGTTGAAAAAATTAAAAAAGAAAGATTGAAATAATTATTTGTGAGCAACTTTCGATTATTAATACACATATATTTCAAAAGAAAACTATTAATATACATCGAAAATCGGGTTGACCCGGGACGCTTCAAACCCGGCGGGTTGATTCAGTTTAATTTGACATGTTTTTTTGACCAAATCCGTCGGGTTGACCCGGTTTAAGTTGACCATTTTTTCGACTGTAACGTTAAACTGGTTGAACCACCCGGGTCGAACCAAGTTTTATAACATTATGTTTAATCTCTAAATCCACAAAGTTTTATTATTTTTCGTTTATAACCTATAAACTTTTTTTTAATCACTAGAACTATCTGCAACTATAAAATGTCGTTGCTATGCACGAATATTCGTCTAGTCTATACCATTTAAAGGAAAAACCATATTCTTGAAAGTGAAAACTTAAGCAAACTATATATGAAAACTATAAACTTTTATTATTATTATCGTTTATAACCTAACCAATATTATTTTCATTCAGTTTAAATCATATTTAATCCACAAATTCTTAAATTTTTATTATTTTTCATTTATAACCCATAAACTTTTTGTTATCACTACAACTATATGCCGCTATAAAATTTCGTTGCTATGCGCAAGTATTCATATAGTATCTTATATTTTCAAGCTCAGTAATAAGACAAACAATACGTTTTTTTCAGTTTTATTTTGGTTTCAACATGATATCAAGAGCCACAAATTATTACTCCCCCCGTCTCATAATTATTGCCAACTGTTAACTTTTGAAGTATTTATTTTTTAGTTTTGACCTTAAATATTTTTTATTTTGGTTATATAATACTTGATGCAAAATATATGAATTGATTGAGTATTAAATATATTTTCATGGATATAATTTTTATCAAATATTATATAATGCAAATAAAAATATTTAAAATTAAATTTGAAAAATAAAAACTTAAAAAGTCAACAATGGACAATAGTTACTTTGAGTTGAGATCCCTATAGATCCTCGAGTAACCATAGAACTAATCAATGCATCCCAACCATCAAATCCAATTACATTCAAAGGCTAAGATTAAATCCTGCATTTACACTTAGAAGGGCAAAAAAGTCAAATATATAAACTAAAAAAAAACTACCTTCATTATTTCCCAAAAATTACCGGCCACCACCATAACAGCTCAACCACCATCACCGCTCCACCACCATGACTGGTCCACCACCATCGCCGCTCCACCACCATCACAGATCCACCACCACAATCGATCCACCACCATCACAGATCCACCACCATCATCGATCCACCACCATCACCGCTCCACCATCCTCACCGTTGATAATGGAAAATAACGATGTTGTTGATGAAAATAGATATGAAGATGAGCTTATGGTAGATGCTGAGGTTATGATTGAAGATGATATATTGGTGGATGTTGAGATTATGGAAGAAGAAGATACACTAGTTATTCAAGGTAAATCACATATGATTCACCTAATTTTTCTTTAATAAAGAAGAAAAGGATCATATATGATTCTAGTGGAACCATATATGATTCAGATAATTTTTTTGCTTATTTTGAATATTTTGTGGAATTACATATATGATTCTAGTGGAATTACATATGATTGTGATGAAGATGTTGATGATTTAGATGCACACCATGTGTTTGATGAAATGCGTTAGAATCATATGTGATTCTTCAGAATCATATATTTTAGTTTTTCTGAATCATATGTGATTCTGAAGAATCACATGTGAAGCAAAATCTCATATTTTAGTTTTTCTGTTATGTCGATCTGTTTATATAATAAAGAAGAAAAGAATCATATATGATTCTGATTGAATCATATATGATTCTAAGGAAAATCATATATGATTCTATGAGAATCATACTTTGATTCTCTTATGAAAATAAATATTGTTTGATCCTTTTAATGTAAATCACTATACAGATTCTGTGATGACACCAAGACCAGCTTTATACGCACATGAAGAAACTCTTGGAGGATTAGCGTACTAGGAACCCGTTGTTGATCATATTTATTTACCTGTTAAGGGGAAAAATTTTAAAACGATAGAGAAATGTATTGAAATGTACAATAAATACACTAAAGAAGCAGGCTTTGAAGTTAAGAAATTGGCACAAAAAAAATACAAAAAGTGGTTTGGTAAAAAGTAAGTACCTTATGTGTAATAGGGAAGGCGTTCCAAAAGATATAAATATCAACACATTGGATCTTAAAAGCAGTGATAAACAAGTCAGAAATACAAAACAACGGGTAACAGGTTGTATGGCACAAATATTCATAACTTTGGATCCTATTTCTGGAGAATATGAAGTAACTAAATTCATTGCTAAGCACAATCATTTAATGATTCCGAAAGAGTATGAGCATCTAACAAAGAAATAAAGGAAGATGACTCAAGCGGCAAAAATGTTCGTTGTCAAAGCTTCAAACTTCAGACTTGGTGCAACAAAGGCACACCATTTGTTATGTAGCATGAAAGGTGGTTCTCAATATGTTCATGGCTCAAGCAATGATTTCAAGAATCATTAAAGGGATATAAACGTATGCATAGGTGAAAGCGACGTGCAAATGGTGATAAACAAAATGGAAAACCGAAAGAAATATGTTCCAAACTTTACATTTCATTATAAAGTTGAAAAAAGTGAATTGGTTGCCATGTTTTGGGCTGATGAAGTTGCCAAATGCAACTATAAGGAATTCGGAGATATTGTGTCATTTGATGCAACATTCAGAACCAACAAGTAAGTCTATTTTCAATCTGAATCACATGTTATTTACATGAAGCACTTGTAATTCAATCTGAATCTCATGTGATTATGTGATATTCATATATGATTCTATCAGAATCATACATGATTCTAAAGTAATCATATGATTCTCAAAGAATCATATATGATTCTATCAGAATCACATATGATTCTCATAGAATCCCAAATGATTCTCACAGAGTCATATATGGTTCTCACAGAATCATATATGAATCTCACATAACCACATATGATTCTCACAGAATTACATGTGAGAATCACATTGATTTAAAAAGAATTAATAAGAAGATATGGTGTGAAAATTGTGATAGTCAGATACGATATGGTGTTTGTTGCATTCACTGGGATAGATAACTACAAAAAGTGCGTGACATTGGGTGCGTGACATTTGATCACTTTGTTCCCGAAACATTCAAAGCTACTTTCACCAATCCTCTATTTGAATTCGATTCTGAATTCACTTTAATTTCTGAGAATCCACTCTTTGATACTCAGATTGAGGATAGTGATGAGCCCACAATGGAACAAGAGTTCACAAATTCACTTCATGTGAATGATTCTCTTCATAAAGAGTTCTCCGGTGAACTCTCTCATGACATATCTCCTCCGGAACATGATCATTTCTACTTTGATCTTGAGGATGATATTAGCTCGGAGGAAGGTGTACTCTATCATATGAGTATGCTTATTAATGATACTACCTTCATACCCTTCCTCGATATGTTTACATTTGAGGATGAAGAATGGATCTTGATTGTTATAAAATCTTTCTTCCTTTCCTCAAATATCTTGTGATTTCTCTTCATCTTCACTCCTTCAAGAATGAAGACACTATCTTTGACCCCGGCATTTTCATTTATCATTTTTGAGTCGGTTCTATGTATATCTCATCGGTGTGGAACTTTCACGTGCTTCAAATGTTTGTCCAAACATCTTGAATGAAAGTCCGATGGAGATTGTCTCTTCCACTTACTTCCCATGAACAAATTAATTCGGGGTCGAGTCAAGCTAGCGACTCGGTAATAAAAAACAGTAGCATGCCATATGGGTTTTCACCCATATTTCTGACTTCTTTCTACTTTCTACCACCTAGTGTGGTGTGGGGGTTGCCCATGTTATATATATATATATATATATATATATATATATATATATATATATATATATATATATATATATATATATATATATATATATATATATATATATATATATATATATATCTCTCTAAAAAAAAATCTTTCAAATAATGGCCGTAGTATTTCCCTTTTACGTTCTTTGTTTTCGGCATAACCGCCAGTGCTTTGAATATTGAGGGCAATATTCATTTCTAAGTGTGGGGGGGAATTCTCACGAATTTATCATGTATTATACCACCCAATTCCCCCGTTTTTGGCCAATTTTTTTTTTTTTTTTTTGGAGTAAGTGTTTTACACTTACTCAATTGGTTATCAGTCCGCCTTGTCTAATAGACTAAAGGATTGGCTAATCCAGGAGCAAACGGCTCTTGGTAAAGATTTCTCAAATCCGTTTATATGGCTTGCAATTTGCCCAAAATTGTATGGTATTCAGCTCACCATATTCTAAAAAGTGAAGAGTTGGCTAGTCCAGAGCAAACGGCTTCTGGTAAAGACACATCAAATCCGTTATACAGCTGGTGGTTTGCTCAAAATCACATGGTTATCAGTGTACCATGGTTCTTGCTTGAACTGAAACATTTGGCTACTCCAGAAGTGATGGCTTTTGGTAAAGAGATGAAATCCATTAAGTTTTCTCAAAAGATTGCTAGGGACTAGCAATAGTTTAGTGTGGGGATTGATGAGTGTGTAAATACTCATCATTTTTGGGTCAATCTGAACTGCAAAACACTTAAAAATGCTCAAAAATGCATCAAAATACTGAAAATATTCCAAAATTGCATTTTATATGTTTCAGATGCAAAATGTTCAAAATCAGATGAAAAATGAGCAAAGTTTGCATAATTGGCAGTTTCAGTCCCCCAAGTTTCTAAAATTGTCAAAAATAGTCCCTGAGTCCTAATTTCCAAAGAAAAATCACCAAAGGTCCTTTTAAAATCATAAGTTGTCAAAATTAGTCCTTTGGTGAAAAATATAAAAAGTTTGAGAAAATTACAAGAATGGTCCTTCAACTTTGAAATTTGGCAGAAATGGCCCCTAGAAAATTGGAAAATGGCAAGATTGGTCCTTGTACTTTTGAAGATTCCTTGGAACATCTTTGATGAGTTGGCAGCTATGGTCCTCCAATTTTCAGGATTTACACAAATAGTCCTTGTGTTTTAAAACCTTTTAAACCTTTTTGGCCTGCCTATCCAATTGACCCCCTGTCAATAACCACTTTTGGACCCCCCTTTTATATTAATAACCGGTCAACTTTTGGTCAAACCCCACAAAACGCGCCAAAAAGGGCTTCTTCTCCCACCTGCTTTCTGCAAAAGCTCTGCTAACACTCCAACCCCTCCTCCAGCTCATTTCTCCACCCAACCTTATCACTCCAAGCACATCCCTCCAAATAACAATAACTCTTCACCCTCTTCACACTCAATCCCCACAACTGGTATAAAATCCTTTTCCCGCCAAAAACAATCAATGGTCAAAAATGATCTTGAGACATCCAATGGACCAGAATGATAGTGGGATCAAGTCAGAGACAAGTGGGGAGATGTTTGGGATATATAAAGGAGAGCAGAGAGAAGCAAGATAGAAACAGCTAGAGAATTAGTTTAAGTTTTTCCTAATGTCGTTTTTCTAAATTAATGTTTTAGTTTAAGTAAAATGTTGTAATCTCACTTTCCTTGTATTACATTTAAGTCATTTCATCTTTGTAATCAGTTTTTAAGAATCAATTTTCAAGTCTAGCTAAAATTTGTGTTTTGTGTTGACTGTTGAAAAATCTCAATTCGAATTCTCATATTCAAACTTTTAATACCTTATTTTCTCACTCAAATCAACTTGTTTAAGCTTGTTAAAGCTTTTCATAAGCTCTCATTTCAGTTTCAAGCATTTTTGGCTCAGGGTCAACAAAAGTCAAACTGAGCTTAATATGGGTTTGGAAATGGTTAATGGTGTTGCAGATCTTTGAAATGGGTTGGATTAGGTTCATTTAGTGTAGTATTGGGTTTGGTGGCTGCAAAACAATTTGGACACATGTGAGTGTCATTCTCAATTTCAACTTTTATTCAAGTTTGCATTCTGTGTTGTATCTGTATTTTATTATTCATCAATTGTTCTAATCTGTTAGTTAAGTAGTATTTAGGATAATCTAATTCAGTGTAAGTGTTTATTTCATCTAGTTCATTAGTTTGTGCATTTAAGATTGCTTATCAGTTCATTAAGGGTGTTTGGCATTGCTTCTAAACCTGTGATTTAGGATAGTTCAGTGGTACACTCCTTTTGTTTCATGTTTATTAAGTCCTATTGAGTTCATATCAGTCAAATTATTGAGCCTGCACAGGCTCAAAGTCAAATTTCCATTTAATCCATCTCAACAGTTTAACTGTTGAGATTTTGTCAAAACAAAGTCTTATTTGGTGTTCAAAATTCATAGAACTTGCTTGTTTCAGTTTTATTTCATCACATTAAATCTATTTCAGTCCAAAAATTAGCTTCAAAACTCAAATTAGTCAACTTTTCATATTTGCTCAAAAAGTCAAATTGCATAAACCTGTTTTGGGCTCAACTAGAGGGAATTTTCATGGATTCATCTCTGGGCCAATGTCAGTGAATCTTGTGGTTTTTAAAACCTCTCTTGGTCTATTTTATCATCATCATTTTTGTCAAATTTTGTGATTTTTTCCTTAAGCTCTAAAAAGCTTGTCAAAATGGTGTTAAATCCCCTGTGCAGGGCACTGAGCCTGCACAGGGGTTATGCAGATTGTACAAGCCCTTGCACAAGGCTCATTTGAGCTTCTCTAGGTCTCAGCTTGGGGTTTTAGATAGTCAACCAGGTCTATTTCAAATTCCAGTTGTTGGTTTGTAGTTTCAGCTTATTGGTTTGCTTATATTCTAGCTTAAAGTAGCCACCTTCTCACTGTTTTGAGCTCAAAAGCTCAAAACATCAAATCTATTGAGCTTGTGATCCAGAGGGTTTAGCTTGTTGTTACTTGTTCCATTTATGTTCTTTTAGCATATTTGAGTTCCTGTTTTGGTTTGGTGTTTCTTGGTTTCCATTTGCTTATTCATAGTGCTTATTTATAAGCACTTTCCACATCAGTTCCTAATTCCTCCACACATGCACCTATTTTTCCATTTTTCTTATATTCCCAATATTATTTTAGAGTTTTCCTGAAATTTTCATATTTTTCCAAGCTTGTTTGCTATTTTTCTTGATTTAAATTAGTTTTTAAGCATTTTTAAATAGCATTTAATACAAATAATTAAGAAAAGGTTCAAAAAAATAATTTTTCATTTTTCTTAAGTTTAGATAAATATAAAAAGACAAAAAAATATTTTTCTAGATTTTTCTTAGTTAAATTTGTATTTTTAAGTAATTTAATTAGTTTTTAATAGTTTTTAATTCATAAAAAATAGAAAAATAATCAGAAAAATACAGAAATAGTTTTGAAAATTCTCTTTTGATATTTTAGACTTTTCCAATTCATAATTTTATTTTTCTAACGTTATTTCCTATTTTATTGTATTTTAGGCTATTATTAAATAGTTAAAATTAGTTTTTAATTAATAATAATTAATTTAACAGTTATAAAAATAATTTTCTTTTTCTATAAATTTTCTTTTATCATTAGGATTGTAAAAATGTCATTTTCATATTTTTAGGACTTTTATTTCTTAGATCTCACTTTTTATTTCATACGTTTACATAATTTTATTCAAACGTAAGTTTTAAGTTTTAAGTTTTAAACGTTCATCAATTTTAAAAATAGTGATAGCGTTTATTTAATAGTTTTTATCTTTTTAATTTCCTTTAATTTGCATTTTAACCCTTGTAGTTTATGTCCTTCTTCTGTAGTTATAATAATTCACAAATCTCCTTTTTCCGTTCAAATCTCGTGATCACTATTCGTTTGATAATCCATTGCATAGCTCGCTGGGACATAACGACCCGGGGAAACACTATACTCCTCAGATCTTCATTGAGTTCGTGCTTAGGCAGTTTTAAGCTGGTTACGGTCTGCCATTCACAAGTGGCAGACTTGAGTGATTTAGCTTGACTGTTTGGCACGCATCATTCTCACTCTAACAAAACAACAAAATCAACAACACACTTTCATCACTATCATCTTATTTCATTCTTTACATCTTCATATCAAAATATTACAACAAAAAATAAATAACGCAAGAATGGAGTTTTCTCCAAGAAGCAAAAAGAGAGATAGCAATCTCTCTTCCTACTTATCCTACTTCCTGCCTTCCCTTTTTCTTTTGGTTTTTCGTCCTCCCAAAAATAACGCAAGAATGGAGAGTCTCTCATCTCCAAAAAGTCAAGATATCCATTATCATCACTATCACCATCCATTTTCAGTCACATACCTTACTCTAGCATGGCTATGGAAGATAGTGGACAGCGATGGAAGCTAGAAATGGGTGTACCCCTTCAAGCCTCAAGAGAAAGAGAAAACAAGACTTCCTCCATGTTCTCTATAAGGAGAGTGTTTTTTTCGGGTTTAATACATTTTTCCTCCAGATCTTAGTATTTGTTGGTACCGGGTTTGGTGGGTTTTGTGAGACAAGAATCACAAACTAATACCCTCTCCAAATACCCACTTTCTCAGGCTTGAAATCCACCCCTCCCCTCCTCACGCCCGGCCGTGGTCTAAATGAAACCCACAAAATCACAACCATTGATGTTATTCTTGACCCGTAAGGGTGTTTGTTGTTTGCTCGTTCACAGCTAGACCCGTAAGGGTGAGCTTGGTCTAATTGTTTGACCCACCACCGAGAGTGGTTTGTTTATATCCAGGTCAGCCTCACACCCACGAGAGTGTGTTTGTTGTTGTCCGCAACCCATGTCAGCATTTCACATGAGGGTACGTTTGGGTAACAACTGCCCACATAGATAGGCATTTGGTTCCGCTCATTTTCAGTCAAACCACCCCGAAGGGTGGTTTGTTAGTTTAGTTTACCCGGTGAAAACATGACACCCACGAGGGGTGTTTAATTGAGGTTGATTAGTTAGTTGCATGTTATACCTGCAGTGAATCAGGTTGGTTCTTATACTCTAATTGAGGTTGATTGGTTAGTTGCTATTAAAAAATCGTCACGGTGCTGTATTTAGGAGGAGGGAGAGGCGGTTGGGGCGGTGGGTGTGGTGGGGAGGGACATGGTGGTGGTGGGTTTTGGGATCAAAGTTTTTTGGGGAAATGATTTATGGGGGTGGTGGTGTTTGTCTGTTTGATTTGGGGATTTTGAGGTTGACTGATTTGATTGGTGGTGTTGGTTGACTTGCTCTACATATATGCAGTGGTGTTGATGGTGTGGTTGTTTAGAATGGGTGAAAAGAAAACAAATATACCCTTCATACAAGGCTTTAACGCCTCGTTAGTCCAACGTTGGGGTGAGGGACCAACTTGATGACTAACGTTTCACCCAGTGGGACCAACGGTTACAATTTTTTGGTCAAAGGACAAAACTTGATGGTCAACGTATTACACAAGGACGAATGGTGTAGTTTACTCTAAAAACTTTAAAAAATATAGCAAAATAGCAGGTAAGAAAAATATTTAAACATTTAAAACATTTAAACTACCAATCATATACTACCACCAATACTACTAAAAAGACTACCCATTAGTTTTAAACTACCATTAGTACTACCAAAACACTACCCATCATATACTACCAAAAGACTAATATGACTACCGTTAGATACTACCATCAGTACATAAACTAATATGACTACCATCACTTAATAGCATGAACAACCTCATCCTTCTTAACATCCTTTTCACGCTCAACATCCTTCTTAACATCCTTTTCACGCTCAGCCCTGTTCTTGATTGCATTCACAATAACTGAAATCCTTTTCTCTCCAGGCTATTCAGACTGGAACTTATAAGCCAAATCATACATCTTTTGCGAATTCTCATTCAAATCGTGCAACAGAATCTTGGTAGCAATCTTAAACCTCATTCGCCTCAACAATGCAACCTGCTGCTCTGATTCTGCACACAGACCAACATCCCATTTTGCAGCAGGATCACCAACATAAGACTCCATATGAATTATCGCGAAAACTCCACAGTCTACATGATTGCTCTTAGTCTTCCATTTCATCCTTGGAACTCGTCCTCTAACTTTAGAAATAGCAGCATACCTTTGATGATTATGTTCTTGCAAAAACCTGAAAAAAAAAACTTCTTCTACAAAAAATAAAAAGAAGGTTAAAAAATGTACATAAATCACATATAACTTGTATAAAAATCACATATGATTTTTAAAAGAACTTGCCAGAAGTTCACAAGCGCCCTTGTACTTTGATTTGTAGGTTCCAGAATCAGAATTATCAAGTGTTAGGTCACTAGTTTTACAACACAAGCATCAAGAGAAGAGATAGAGAGGAGAAGAGAGGCGGATGAACAATCTACACTCACACACACACGTATATATGAAGAAGGGTTAGGCGTAGAGTGAGTGAAAGAGTAAATTGAACAACCAACCTTCAAATGAAGGTTTACATAAGGTATTTATAGGCAAGGAGCTAGGGCAACACACCTACTCCTTCCCTTTCTCCTATGGGCTTGGGCCTAAGCTCATGGGCCTTCTACATAAGCTTAAGGCTAATAACAAACATAAAGGCCATACTAAGCTAACTATTACATATGAGTAACTAACACTTGAATAAGGTTTAGGAGTGATTCCAACAATCTCCTCCTCAAGTGTTATTACATATGAGTAACAAACACTCAAGTGTTGGTGATGAAAAACGGTGAAGGCGTTGATGTAATAGTAGCTTTGACGTCTTCTGACATTCTTCTTTCTTGTGAGAAGAATTGCCTTGATTTGAACAATCTCCCCAGTGTAGAGAGATAGTTTACTTTGAACGGTTATGCTTTGACGTCATCATTAACCTTGTTCTTTGATCATTGTTCTTTGTGGTGAAAGTGATAGTATGTTGTTGTCTGCATCAAGTCTGCCTCAGGTCTGCTTCGCTACTACAGTGTCTCCACATCGTTCTTCAACATGCTCACACGCTCTTTGACGTTGGAATTCAGTACTGATGGAGTTCTTTAAGTCTTTAACTTTGTAGATTCTTTGTTTTGGCGAAGAATCATTCTGACTGTTGTGTTGCTTTTGGATAGAACTTCCATTAGTGATGATGTTGGCGTGAGTATGAGAAGAATCTGCACGATCATTCCGCTCAGAGCTTCCATAAGAAGAAAACATAAAAACGGTTAGTAATAAGCGGATTCCGGCACTTACAAGTTTGAACTTCGAGAGTGTTAACAGCATAGTGTGAAAACACAACTCTAATTCTTACAAAGGCCGTTCCTGAATCGGAGTCCCACAAGTGAGATAACACGATGTACCAAAGTACACCTACGATTCAGATGAGTCACTGAGGTACACCGAAGCATCACCTCACGATGTAGACCGTTGAGACCACTAAGCGCAATCCACGGGGAGTTGCCGCGACTTTACCCGCTGCCGTGGTCGCTGTTTAATGTTGACCCTGGCAGGAGTTTCCATTCATTCACCGAGGATCACAAATGTGAACCTCTCATAAATGTTCTCGACAGATTGCTAAGATCTGTGAAGGACTCGATATGAACCACCGATAACCTTATTGTAGATCATCAAGTGATTAAATGTCAAGTGTACCTAAGAGATCTTTTGATGAATCTCGTGGCTCTAGACTCAATAGTGCGTTTTGGTTTTCCGAAATGAGACTAGGGAGAGGGTCTCCTTCTTCAATACCAGCAATCTCTAAGAGAAGCCGATAGTTTACGTAGGGTTCCCAGTGAGAATGAAACAAGCTTCTGTTGAGAGAAACTTGAGTGGATAAGAAGGTTTAGTGCATGCGTCACTGGGTCCATGACGACTTTTAATCTTCAATACCGGCGTCACAAAGTGACAACCAAGAGTATATGAATTGAACCCTGGTTCCGCCTCTAAGTTGAATAACTGAGGGCTATTTCTTTTACCCTTTTCTTTGCATTTCTTTTTAATTCTTCAACTCCTTCTTTCTCCGATTCTCATTTTCTCCTTTTTACAATCATACCTAAGGACTTCTAAATACTAACTATTTGTGGTGTCCTGGGTAGATCCTCCGCTCGGCGGATCATAGGACTGTTATTCCTAACCTTAGTCACCTTATAACTCCATGACTAACCTATGTTGCCATAAAACCACTGTTAGAAAAATCTCAAAGTGTTTGTGAATGAAAACATTTTAGTACCATTGTTGAGATAAGATTTTGCATAAATACTCCCACTCCACATGTGCTTAAGTGTTTTAACGGTTAAAATGCACAGAGGAAAGAGCGCAAGACATTTTGAATTGATTCACTCAAGATAGACAATCCCCCGCGAGACACTACGCGGCATAGTTAAAGAGTTACATTGTCAGCCTTTAGGTGACAACTAGCTCTAATAACTACCTTGAAGGTGTAGACAATCCTCGAAAGGTGTCAAACCCCGCCGAGTTCATGTTTATCAAGAGTTTCTCGAATGGTACATTCTACTCGCACAAGTCCTTTATGAGACACGCTACATCACTAGCTAACTAGCTTGAAATTATTACCCGCCCAGACAAGTCTTTTCGAAGTTACTACAGCTAAGCATCGCCAATTCGTTGGTTAAGTCTCAATCACACGATTCATTTGCATTTTACACAACATATTTCTTATCACATATTTTCTCCCTCTCAAAAATGGCATATTAAAGTGTTATTTTTGAAATGTTTGAGAATAAATATGACCATTTCGAAGTGTTGCGGAAGAATGACCACCGAGAACAATTTTTGAACAAAGTTTGATTCAAGTACCCTCAACGAAGTGATATAAACGGATGAGGTTTTGAAAATCATAAGGGGAAGTACTTGTTCTTTTGAGCAAAACCTTGAAAAGTGAAAGGTTTGATAGGTTTTACTCAAAAGTAAGAAGCTTTCGCCCTTTTATAAGGATTGTGGCATCAAGCGCACACAGGTCCTTTATTTACAAGTACGGTGTACACCGTAATGCACAAGCCATTGACATAATTAATCAAACATCCAAAATGATATGAAGAAAACAGTCAAGGGGTACCGTGAAGTGCTGATGTTCCCGTGAGTGTGCACGTATGCTGAAATCCTGTTATGTTTCTCCCGGTCGCATCACCGACATAACTCTCCAATCGTCTCAACCGATCCCTTCAAACAACCGCTCATCAATCATTGTGATGATCCGCCTCACATCCCTCCTTTCCTGAGAATTCCAGCGCTTAGGAGACCCAATTTTCTGGCGTATATCCTTCAACCTGTATGCCAATCCATCCCTAACCAGCTTCAAAGTATGATCCCCTAACTTGTGGAGTTCGCTACACGCCATTAAGCAGTTTCTTTGAAGTTCACTACGTAAACAACGCCGAAAGGTTTGCTGATGAGTGTATATTGAGATAGCCGGTTGATATCGGGAAGATCAAGCTTTGGAGGAGTGAAGTTGACACGCCCCGATAAGATTCAACAGCCAAATGAGATCTTCTACACGTTCCTTGATGACAATGCGTCCTATGAAGATGAGAAGTGACTTGATAAATTCACGCTTGTAATCGCAATTGAGAATTGTCTCATGCGCACTGCACTTGGCAAGGTACATGTCTTCGATGTCATGAGAGATAAATTCTCAAAGTCAGCCTCAGAGAAAGCATAGTCCCGTTCATCTTGTCGCTTGACTACGATCTTCTTTAGGAATGTGTAGTCCCACTTAGACGAAAGGTCAACGTGTATGATGGCAACGATATCTTTAGAACTATGCACAGCATGTTGAGACTTCGAACTCCCAGCCTTCTATAGTAGATTCGTCGGCCGCTCGCCAAATGATGAATCCCATACAATGCATCTCGGGCGTATGCCTCCACTGGGTTGGAGAACAAGTGATTGGCACGTTCCTCAATGGCTATGCATTGAGTAGACAAACTGAATGGAAGTGTCAACGACGTAGCATATTTCTTGAATCATCGTCACCGTAGAAGAAAAAATCCGTGTCTTTGTTGAAGAAGTATCTGAAAGGAATCCTTGGTTCTGCTGTTTGTCCAAGTGTTGGTAGAGGTTTGGTCCAATCGGTGTAGTATGGAGGGTTGTCCCTTTGTGTGAAGTCAATGTTTGCTTCGGGATTGAGCCAATCCATGTCGTTAGACATAGCTCGAGCAATGTTTTCAAGGTGATATTCGACCTCGAGGGCACTTTCAGAGCTGTCTTTAGAAGTTGAAATGCTTCATTTTTGATTCGCTTCACCAGATTTCGCCATTTTCTTCACATGGAACTTTTCTTGCAGAATTTTTGCATGCTCCAATGTAGAACCGCCTACCAAATTCTGACCTTCTTCAGGGTAGGGAGTGTTGTTAACAAGATTAGCAAACCATTCAAATTCCTCTGTTTTATCGTCATCTAGCCATGATACGACGTCCGTTTGAGGCGTCTTCTTCTTCTTCTTTTTCGAAGGCCTAGATGATGATTCGGTTTCTGAACTTGTTCGGGGAGAGTGGGTTGTTGTAGGAGCTCAAGGACCTCTTCATCGTCACCACCCGTATACTCAAAGTGATCATCGGTTTCTCGAGTCGGGGTGGTAACTCGGAATCGCCCCGAGGTTTTTCAGAGAAGAACGAGGAGGAGATTTTTGTTGAACAGAGCCCGTAGGGAGGAGGTTGCATCAAAGAAGATTCACCGACCGCTTCGACGCTTAGGTGCAGAGTCTTTATCCTTATCCTTGTCTTCATCGTCTCTAGGACGCTTAGACTTTTCAGCTTCAAATCTACAAGCTTCTTGAAGTTGGTAGTCCAAGAATTTTGAAACAACTTTCCTTCATCAGAAGTAAATGTCCCAGATCGTGCGACATTTTGTGTAACAAGCTTAGCCACCAATTCATTAACCGAGAAAACTATCGGATCGGTTGGATTGATTGTGACGGTTAAGGGCGTTGATCGAATAGTTTGCTTGGCGATCGGCATAAGATTTGGATAAAGTTGTTTGGTGAACAACTCCTTTGTGACTTTAGGAACGTATTCCAGAAGGTACTTTTTCGTGTAGCCTTCGATCATTTCGCTCAGTTCCTCTTGACGGTGATTTTTCATGAATTCCTGAACAAACTTCCTTTCTCCTTTAATCTTTTCATGCTCGTCATACATATGCTGTATGTGATCAGCAAAGAAATTTAGCTTTTGTTAGAGCACGTTTTTCTTTCTGACTTGTTTGACAGCTTTGGTAATCCGCTCATGAGCTTGAGAAATCCAAGATTTAGATGGTTTCTTCACGGATTTGGATGATGATTTGGTTGACTTTTTTGATGGTGGTGGCGAGGAGTGAGAAGACGAATCTGATGATGAAGAGATATGAGGAGACTCGGGATCCTTCGGAGGTTCAGAGGTTTCTTCCTTTGATCGCCCAAGACTATCTAGAAGAAACGTATCATAATCAACATCTTGATCTTTTCGACTTCTCGCCCTTCCTCAAACTCATATTCGATAGTATCCTCCACAAGATTTTGTTTTTGCATAAGAGTGGTGGCACCAGCACCCTTTATCGGGTTGATTAACCGCATCGGGAGATGGTTCAGAGTGGGCAGCACCACTTGATCCTCCAGGACCACCCATTTGGTCTTTAGCAAATTCTTCAGCTTTTTGAAGGTGTCTAACGATATTAAACTTCTTCCTGTATGATATATCCAGTTGCTCTTCTTCTTCTTCATCTGAGCTTTCATCATACGGTACAAGTACAGGAGTCTTCCCCTTTCTTTGTCAGCTGGCGGACTTGGAGGTTTAGCTACTGAAGGAGGTGTTACGGTTGCAGATTCAGAGTAGGTAATCTCTTCATCTGTGTCCGTACCTTCAGAGCTTTCGTCCACAAGCTTTCTTTGCGGTTCAGGAATAGGTTCAGCTTCCTTTACGGGAACAATCCTTTTACGAGGAGGATTCCTTTGGGGAAGCTTCCTATAAATATCTGTACTTGTAACACTTCCAAAGACGCCTTCTGGTCCTTCGAGTAGATGTACCATAAGATTTTTCATCCAGATGACCAACTTTGCCTTCTTTTACGGCTAACCGATACCTTTATATGTTTCAAGCTTTTTGATTTCGGTGGTTAGAAGGTGATCAGTAAAACCGAACCCCGCTTTGTTGACGATTCTATGATTCTGACAGATAGTATGGGTTCAGTCAATATGTCGTGATTATCTGGGTCATTGAGCCTCATGGGGATGTCTGGATGAAGTCCAAGTGCTCTCTGGATCAATAGTTTGGTGTATCTGACATAGGGAATCTTGGAGCCAAGCTTCTTGTGAAATACCATCATGTCCTCCCATATCGTCTTCGATTTCAATGTTCTTCTTGTTGATCAACGACCAGAAAATTTGTAGTTCCATGAGCTTGGGATGCTCATAGCCACCGCCACGCACCAGAGACCGATTTGGTTATGATCATGTAGAGTGTTCTCCATGGTTGAGGAATATACTTCAGCTCCACGTGAGAGTGCTTAGTAATGATTCCGAAGCATCATCATAACCAATATCTATCAAGAATTTCAGGACTGTCTCTTCAAAGTAGGGTAGCAAAGAAGTTGGTTGGAGCGATGTCAGGAATGATGAGAATAGCCCGTAAGTCAGCAGGAGTGATAGTGACTTGTTTGTGATTAAGTGTCACATTCACTGCACTTTGACCAGTGATCCTCTGCATAGAATCCCGGAATTGTTGAATGTAGACCTCTCGAACTGTGGCAGAGTGTGAGAGCATGTTCTGGTAGGGATGATTCCTGAGAATATCCACAGCAATCAAGCAGAAAGATTCTGAGCAAGTGAGGGTATCAAAGTCAACCCTAAGGTTGTTCTTTCCAATCTTTCTAGGATAACCGTTTGGGAAGATATCAGCAATGGTGAGAATCTCAGGTGCATCCACATTCATTTGTTCAGCCATGTCGTGATCTGAAATAACATTAGCCAAAAGAACCAACATATCGAAAGACACAGTGTTAGTCAACAGAAGGTCTTATTGTCTAGTTATTGAATGTGCAGTGTCAATGATTGTTACGAGTCCTAAGTCACTTGTTTGTTCAATAGTCCAATGACGCCGTGAAATGTTTTCGTGAGTTAGTTAACTTTAAGTTTTAAAGTTTATGTTATCACTTATTGTTCACAACATATCAAACGATTAAGTTTATTAGTGACATTATTGGATTCGTGACGTTATGATTAGTTTATTTACAAGTTTGTACACGTAACAATTCATTATGAAGGTCAATCCGGGCTTAAGCGTAGTTTTGGCAAAGTTAAGCGAAAAGAGATGATATACGCTAGACGAAAGCTTACGCGTAGGATCCTAACTTACGCCAAAGAAATGTTACGCGTAGGAAAGGGACCTTATGCGTAGGGCTTACGCGTAGGCGTATATATATACCTTACGCGCAAGGCTTACTCGTAAGAGTAGACCTTATGCGTAGAGGTCATTGTTTACGCATATCCTTCACAGGATATGCGTAGTCCCATTGTAGAACCTTACGCGTAATAGTTATGCGTAGGATTGTTACGCATAACTTGACTACGCGTAGGGTAATCCTTATGCGTAGAGTTGCAAATGACCTTGATTCTGAATATTTAAGCGTAGCAAAGCCTGGAATAAATTCATCAACTCATCAAAATTAACACAATACTTCAGTTTAACAACAAGTTATGGCAAGAACAATTATGGAATTGTTAAGCGTAGAAAGTCATACGCGTAGGTCAAAACCCTAAGGGTTATGATTTACGCGTATGAAATTTAACCATGGGATTTGCACAAGATTTTTTCTAGTAGTTTAAGAGTGTTGTGGGAGTCTTTGTACCAAGTTATAACACCTAACTCGTTGTGAATCAAAAGTTATCAAATATTATGAACTTTAAACCCTAATTACAAATTGTTCACCAATTCGTGTTTCTAGGTGGTTAATAACAATGGGAATCATTAATTCAAAAAATTAAGACCATAACCCAACAATATTTTATACCAAAACACTTTTCATTTGGAAAAACCCAAATCGACACATAAACCCTAATTTTAAAAATCGTGATAATCGTGTTTCTGGGTGGGTTTGGATGGTTAAAATGGTATCCTTGATGTATCAACAACGTTTTGACAATATCCATATAACCAAAAACGTCCACACAATGATTGTGTGTTCATACGCTTATGCGTAGAACACATAATCACGCGTAACATAATTTTAACCGTTGGATTTGAATAAAATTCAAGACCTTATCTTAAAAACATGTTTAGATCGTAAAAACACTTACACAACGATGATCAAATC
Organism: Chrysanthemum makinoi; assembly: GCA_910596185.1. Taxonomy (NCBI): domain Eukaryota; kingdom Viridiplantae; phylum Streptophyta; class Magnoliopsida; order Asterales; family Asteraceae; genus Chrysanthemum; species Chrysanthemum makinoi. Next base: position 161,744,753 of record OU343220.1, read on the forward strand.
AACAGATATCTTGAACGATTATAAGGCGTAGGATGTGTTAGGTTTTGTGTTTTAAATGTGAAGAAGAAAAGTAGGTGGGAGGTATTTTTATTAAAATAACTTTAACATTTTGACAGTTTTAGTCCCTCCACCTTTTCCTTTTTCAAACAAAGCCATTTAACTTCCATTTTGGTTACCAAACAAAGATTTTAGGAAAGAAACTTGACGACACTCCCCCTTGACTTGAGAAAATAATGAAAGGTTATAAATTTAGTCCGAGGAGTGTCATTGTACCAAAAAATTTACCACCATTTGTTAAAAGAAACAACCGAGATAAGATAACATGCAAGTACACAGATGATTTGAAACAGTTAAATTTTTGATTTCTCCCCCTCAACACTTGATCGAAAAAATACTGAATTTTGAAAGATTATAGTGTTGACGGAAGAAACGTACTTGCAATGTTGAAAGAAAATAGATAGAAGAATATTTTTGTTGTTTTATCAGATTTTATACTTTTGTATTTTGTTTTTGAAAAAAATATTTACAAAAGAGATTTTGGCGTTTGAAAGGTTTTTAAGACTGTTTTAGGAGGTCATCCAATTCCTCTTGAGTCAAACACCTCATACCAATCCAGTGGACCAACTCATTAAACCTAGCGGGAGGCAAGGCTTTGGTGAGAAGATCTGCCAATTGGTATTCTCGTACTCCACAAAATATAATTCAACAAAGTACACTGCTCCACGTGATCCTTGTTGAAATGATATCGAAGATCGATGTGCTTTGATTTCGAGTGCTGAACTGAGTTTCACGAGATTGCAATGGCACTCCGATTGTTGCAGACATCGGATTCTGTCAAATACGTAACCATAGTCTTTGAGTTGTGTTCTCATCCAGATGACTTGAGCACAACATGCCGACATGGCTACATATTCGGTTGAGGACAGCGATGTACAATCCTGCTTCTTCGATTGCCATGACACCAGTTATCACCAAGAAATTGTAAAGCTCCCTGTGCTTTTCCGTGAGTCTAAGCATCCCTGCGTGGTCAGCCCCAAAAGCGATTAGTTCAAAACCCGAATCCTTCGGATACCAGATCCCCAAGTTAATGGTTCCCTTTATGTATCGGAGGATTCTTTTAGCCTCGGAGAGGTGGGTTTCAGTTGGTCGCACGATAACGAGAGCAAAGATATACGGCAAAGACAATATCAGTCTGCTAGCTGTTAGATACATGAGAGATCCAATAATACTACGGTATTTTGTAGGGTCCACCAATTTCCCATGTAAATCAGCTCTAGCTTCGGTATGAGCCATTGGAGTGACATAGGTGTCACAGGTTTTCATTCCAAATTTGTTTAACAATTCAAGGGCATATTTGGACTGACTCAAGAAAATACCACGGGGTGATTGATGAACTTGTAGTCCGAGAAAGAATGTGAGTTCACCCATCATGGACATTTCAAAATTTTTCTTCATTAGTTTTGCAAAAGCGATTGAAAACTTTTTATGTGTAGACCCAAAAATGATGTCATCCACGTAAATTTGAACAATTAAGATATGTTCCCGTGATATTGTATAAAAAGAGTTGGGTCAACCGAACCTTGGTGAAATTATTAGCAATGAGGAAGGATGATAGCTTATCGTACCATGCTCGAGGAGCTTGTTTGAGACCATACGAGCTTTGTTCGTTTGTAGACGTGATTCGAAACTCGGATCAACGAATCCATCTGGTTATGACATAAACCGCTTTTGTTGTCCATTGAGAAACGCAGTTTTGACATCCATCCGAGACCGCATATTCATATGAGCTGCGAACGCTAGAAATATCCGAACAGCCTCAAGACGAGCAACCGAGCAAAAGATTCTTCAAAGTCAATACCCTCTTCCCCGACGATAACCCTTAGTCACCAGACGGACTTATTTCATAACATTTCCTTCAAAGATCCAATTTGTTTTTCCAAATCCATTTGAGACCAATGACGTAGACCCCTGGTGGTCTTTCAACCAGTTCCCATACTTCAAGACGTTTGAATTGATTGAGTTCTTCTTGCATGGATTCAATCCAGTTGTCTTTTGTCATTGCATCTTTGATGTTTTTAGGTTCAGATTGGCAGACAGTGAGTGCATAAATGCAATGTTCACCGTCTGTGTGAAGACGCTGTCTCGAACGATGGTTGATTCGGGTTACCCATAATGTTTTCCAGAGGATGGTCTTTCGTCCATCTATGTGTGGAGGGTTGATGTTGGTATACATTGTGCAGATTCTGAGGATTTAAATGGTTTGTGAAGATCCCACGACATCTGGTGCAGCAGCCTCCATTAGCAAACGGTTGAAGAACGCGATTGGATCAAAATCTGCAGTGGGGGTACTACATCAGAATATCATCGCAGCTTCATCATTGTTGGAAGCGGTTTGTTCAATTGTGGTGGAGGCAATGGTGTAGTGCATCTGCAACAGTAGTTGTTGTAGCGGTGTGTATCGTAAAAGTATATAAGATCAAAGGCAAATGAAATGCGGATACACCGAGCACGCTCATCAATATCGTCATGAACAGCGGAGCAAATAACCTTCCATTTGTTGACGAAAGTGGGGGCTTTCTGCAGCTGATGATGGGGTTTGGGGAAAGTTTAAACGGTTGTGACCGGTCCTAAGCTGTATACCTGAAGCCATCGTGAATATAAACAGATATTGACGAAGTTTCTTAATCAGTTTCCCCCAAACTGATATCTGTCTTTAGCAGATTTGAAACTTTGATGAAGTCTACATTTCCTCTAACTTTTGAAGGTTTCAGATGCAGCAGAATTTGTAGAAGAGCAGTAAACCACACAAAGAAAATCTGACTAATTGCGGAAGATCCGTTCGAGGGTAACATGCTAGAAATCAACAAGATCTTCTCACGTATTTGGGTAACTTCACACAAGATCACCCGTGAAATTGAGACGATAATACCAAAGTGAGACGCTTGAGCCACATATCGCCTTATTTCTTCCCTAATTGAAGAAATTCAAGAAGGCATTGGGTTTTCGCAAAGAAGCATGTAAAAGAACAAGGAAGCAATGACCACCTACACACTCTCTCCCCTCGATGTTTTCAATGATTCAGAATCATACACCACGTATGTTGATGATGAATTGGACAAAAACCATGTATAAGAGAGACAATAAACCATGTATGTCCAATTGATCGAACAAGTGTGAAGTACCAAAATATTTCGAGAGTCAATCACTGATAAAACATCTCTGTTCATTATGTTGATCATCAGTGTCATTGTTGTTGGAAGCTGATCTTCCTATAGAAGATTCGGTTGTTGCTGTAGATTCAGGTGTATCTGAAATTAGAGTATTATCGGTTGTGCAGCGGAAACATTCGATACATCTAAAGCACGACTTTTGGCAGAATCTTTAACCAGAGGAGCAAGCAATGTTTCCAATTCATGACGATAAAGTACAATGGTGGAACAGCTGATGGATCATGATATTTTTAACGGTGAGAAACGGGTCCTACGCATGTTTTAGGAGCCATAGCTGTAGTACCTGCATAGAAAAATAGAATGGGGGCAAGGAAGAGAAAAAAATGGATCCCCAAGTGTAACTGGGTTCCAGATGTTAGAAGCATAAAGATGTAGTGTCATTATCTTCGACCTGAACATGATATTTTGATGATTTCCTTCCTTCAAGGATGGATGTAGAGGGTTTCACACTTGTTATGGTGCAACTACTTAATATCTTGCCTGGAAGAATCCACCTAAGACCAACAGTGTTGAAAACTCTACCCGTTGGTATCCATCTAAGGTTAGATCTAAGGGATGTTGAAACTTCTTTGGGGAAGAATTTGCGTCCTATATTGATCCACCTATTAGGTTTCTGAAATTTTACGTTTAGATCAACGGGTTTATTTCTAACTGTTTGAGTTAACTTAGGTTTTGGTTTGCTACTACAAGCAGTGTTCAGTAATACACTTGAAGGTGATACACTAGGTTGTGAACCTAAGATTCCATCCTTTTGGAGTAGTGCCCTTTTCCTCGCCTTTTCTAGATCACAGTTCTTGTACGCGTCATTTGAATCATAAGAATCTTTACTTTTAATGCTCAGTTTAGACACAGTGTTTGAAATAGTCCTAGATTGGCCAGAGCGTACCACTTGTTGAGATATAACAGAAACAGGATTAATAGAGACAGAAGCATTATTCATTGGTCCGGAATGTGGAGTGACTGGTTTTGACAAATGATTATTCTCAACAACTTGGGAGGCAAACCGTGGTTTTGAAGATTTTGAACGTTCAGATTTAAATGCAGTTGGTTGTCTAACTATTGATTGTTTTCTGAAAGGTTGTAGAGACGATTTCCCCAAGATTGTTGGTTTTGCAAAATTAGTATCCACACTCTTGTCAGTGAATCTTCTCAGTTTGTTTAGTAAAGCAACATGTGCAAGCCCCTTTGCTTGAAGTTGAGCCTTTAAATGCTCATTTTCTTTAACTAATGTACCCACACGATTACTTTGTTCATTCAAAGATTTACTTTTTGGCTCTGAGTTTAAAACATTGTTTTGCAGTTTAAGTTCAAGAGAGATGCAATGAGCCTCAAGTTTTGAAAAATCTTTTTGAAACTGAGAAATGGTCTTTTGAGGAGAATGATTTCAGATTCAAGAGTTTGATTTGACGTTTCAGTTGAATTGTTAACAAGTAAGGGCTCAGACATGAGATAGTTGTTCGATATTGTGCAACACACTGGTCAACCTTTCCTTCATTACTAAATTCAGGTTGCTCAGTATGTTGTGTCGCATTTGCAATGTAATATGATCAACAAAGATTGTAACTCGACCATCTGTTCGGTCGTGTCATAGGTGGGTAAGATATCTTCCTCAACCATTTGTTCTTCGTCACGTTAGGCTCGGTGTCGGAGTTAAGTATGATATCTTCCCAGATCCGTCTGCTATCCTCTTTTCCAATGCTACAACCTCGTTGTCCGCATTACCGACAGTAATCACAACATTCTCAACGTCCATATGAGCATGCCTTTCATGTACATCAACTCTTTCACCTTGCACGCTCGGGATATCGGGAATTTGATGATGTCTGACGCTTGGAATTGTAAATCATTGGGAAGGAGAATTTGATTGGTTTCCATCTTACGTACACCTTTCAAAGATCGAATCCATTGATTTAAACCCCTGCAGAAGAATCAAAGAGAAAAGGTGCGAAGTCGATATAGTGAATCTCAATTTCCCTCCAAAAATAATTTTGAAAAATTTTGACTCTCAAAATTTGAAATTCACTATAAAATTCAATTCTAAGGTTGAAGAAAAATTTTGAGTTATGACAATTGTTACGCAAAATTTGACCCGAAAAATTTGAATTTGGGCCCAAAAATTTGAATTTTTGACCAAAATTTTCACGATTAAACCAAAATTTGAATCTCGTGTAAAAATTGAACGTTTAGTCTCCTCGAAAAAATTATTTTTTTTTTTTTTATTTTTTTTTTTTTAACTTGTGTTTGTGGATCTTTGTAGTCGAATGAAACGCTGTTGATGAAGTGTCCTTAGGCGTAGAAATCACAATAACCAAGTAGCACTTAAGCGTAAAACCACCAAAGTTACGCGTAACAATTAAGAGTTACGCGTAGGTTTAGCTTACGCGAAACAGGAAAAAGACTAAAGTTATGCGAAACAGTAAGTTAGGCGTAGAAAGTAGGCGGGATTCCTTATGCGTAAGACTAGGTTTACGCGTAAGATGAATCTTAGGCGTAGGATTTTCTACGCGTAAGCTTAAGCTTATGCGTAAGTTTAGGTTTTATCCCAAATGATCTTTTACACTATCACAAAGCAAAAGATATCCAAAGTCGACGTATTTTCAGGCTTATCCAAGCAAGAAAACACGGAGTAAACCACGAAACTGAAGATCAAACCAGGATAAAGTTGCGTAGAATTAGGGTTTAGATACGCGTAGTTCTACTCGTAAAATGACTTTTGCCCAAAGATGTTTCTAAACCAGATTTTTGTGATGAAATAGCTTCAATATCACCAAAATAACACAAAAGTGTGAAACTTGATGATCCAAAGCTTCTAAAACAGCATGCAGTAGGAAAACACCCTCACAAAAAACTAGTTTAAAAACGATTCTACACATAAAGTTTCAAACTTTTTGCCAAAAACTTAAACTTTAACACCCAATAAACTTTAAAGTACAAGAATCTTGGATTGAAAAGTGTAAAAAAATGAGTTTTAAGCGGAAAGTTTAAAAACGTGAACCTTACGAGTAGATAAAAAACAAACCGTTTCACCCAACTAGATGCGATTGATACCACAAGTTAGGTCACAAGGTTTACCACACAAGCTTCAAGAGAAGAGATAGAGAGAAGAAGAGAGGCGGATGAACAATCTACACTCACACACACACACACGATATATAGAAGGGTTAGGCGTAGAGTGAGTGAAAGAGTAAATTCAACAACCAACCTTCAAATGAAGGTTTACATAAGGTATTTATAGGCAAGGAGCTAGGGCAACACACCTACTCCTTCCCTTTCTCCTATGGGCTTAGGCCTAAGCTCATGGGCCTTCTACATAAGCTTAAGGCTAATAACAAACATAAAAGCCATACTAAGCTAACTATTACATATGAGTAACTAACACTTGAATAAGGTTTAGGAGTGATTCCAACATCAAGGATGATCATCGATGTTACACTCTTCTTAATGTTGAAAACAACAACATAAAAATGATTGTAGAGACACGAATCTGGAAAAACACCTATTTCAACAAAAAAAAAGGAAAGTTAAATTTCTAATGGAATGAGAAATTACCAATTCAATATCTGCAAAAGACCTAGAGGCATTATCATCGTCATTTTTAAAATGAGCCAAAATCTCCGCGGAAAACTGCTCATCTTCATCAATAAGTTTTTTAACCATAGCTTCTGTCTGTATTAAACAAAAAATCATATTCTAATTTAATCCTTGAACTAAATCATGTTTATGTGTAAAATATCAGAATCATATATGATTCACTCAGGATTAGATATGAATATGTGTGAATCATATATGATTACTCAGGATCATATATGATTCACTCAGAATCATATATGATTCACTCAGAATCATATATGATTATCCATAATCATATATGATTATTCAGAATCATATATGATTCTCATCATAATAACATTTGATTCTCATCAGAATAACATATGATTCTCATCAAATATGATTCACTTAGATCACATATGAGTAAAGACTGATTGAAAAAGTTGAGTTAAAAATAAAAAATAAAAAAACTTACATTACAATTCGTGGGAAAAAAATGCCTTTTTGGTGACGGATCCTTTTTAAGCGATTCTTCATAATTCAGCACCGCTCCCCAACGGTCAAAAACATTTGCATCTATCCACAAACTTGGTGCCAACGTCTCCATGTTCAAACGTATAGACGATACCTCATGGTTACCAGAACGAGTTTGAAAAACCGTTTCACTAAATTAAAAAACAAAACAAAAAAAGTGAATTAGAAATGTTATTACCGGAATATCGCGTGTGATTCTACAACTTACAATTTAACTAAAGACCAAAAAAAAAAAAGAAATTAAACAAAGTAAACTTACAACTTATCGCGCTGCATTGAAAACAAGCTATTCTCCAACTCAAACTCAAGCCTCTTAAGAAGAGCGATAGCTGTCGTCTTCTTATTCATGTATGGAGATGACAGGTAAGAAGATGGCTTAGTAACTCTTTTCTTAGGAGATGAACGAGTAACCACTAGTTCAGGAGTCTGAGGACACTCAGGGTTAACCGGCTGAACAACCCGAGGCCAGTTAATATCATCCTGAATCAAAACAAATTTTTAGTTACAAAAGATTAAAAGAACAAATTATAAAAATATTAAAAGATGAAAATTTTGTTTTGTTGTGTTATTACTCGACTTGAAACTTGTAAGATCAAAATGTTAAGAGATAAAGGGTTAAACAAAGTACATCATAATATACATCGCAAATACATTCAATCACCTCTCCGACCCAATCAATATTTGCTTCAAGCAACTGCGTATAGGTTTCTTCAGTAATTATTGGTACTTCCTCTTCATCTTCAAGAACAGCCTCGCAAGCAACAATCTCGCCCTCCACATTATCACCACCATCACCTTTCATCACATCATCAATGTTCTCGCCATCCAAATTATCTCTTTCAACATCTTTATTGCCACCATCAACGTTCTCACCACCATCAGATCCTCCTCCATCTCCTGAATTAAAATCATCAACATGAACATCTTCAAATAATATAACTTCTTTAAATACTCCTCCATATTTCTCATATAATTCAAGAACTTCTTCGTCATTCGGAAACTTGGTATTAGCCTTTTTTCAGAAGATCTTCAAGTTCAAGCTTCTCACGAGATATGTTTGAAAGCTTGTTTTTAATCATCTTGCAAAAGCTCTGAAGATAAAAACAATATCATATAAGACATGTCACATAAAACTGAAGTGAAAATCTTGAATAACATGTCAATTAGTCTTTAATCATATGTGATTCTGATAGAATCATATGTGATTCAAACAGAATCACATATGATTCAAGTAAGAATCACATAAGATTCAAACATATCTCGTGAGAAGCTTGAACTTGAATCATATGTTATTATATCAGAATCACATAGGAACAACAGACAACAGAAAAATATAACCAAGCTTCTATCTCTAAATCACATATGATTCTATCAGAATCACATTATTTGGTGAATATAACCAAGCTTCACAGGAACAACAGACAAATCTATACAAACAGCTGAGATATTATCGTTGTTCCAGCCAATAGGGCAACTGTAAACACATCAAAAAGTTCCAATATCCATCTACCAGGAGGTAAAATGGTTAGGTTTGGTAACAGATCAAAATGGGTCGGTTCGAGCCAAAAACACTTTTTCGTATATTCTTTTGTTGAATTGTATAAATGACTAAGTTTTAAATATGATATAGAAATTACCGCATTTATCATGATAATGATAATGTAATATTAGAAATGAAAAGATAGGAGGTTGGATACATTTTGAATATGAATACTCTCGGGTTTAACAAGACATGTTCCTAACCGGTCAAGCGGATAAAATCGAGTCTGGAGTATCATATGTGATTCTGTTTGAATCACATATGATTCTATCAGAATCATATATGATTCTCTCTGAATCACATGTGATTCTGTTTGAATATATGTGATTGTAGTACAAACAAATAATTCAAAAAATATAGGAAAAGAGTCAAACATGTTTATCAGTAGGAGGCACACAGGAAGTACGAGCCTCGCTCACATTCACACCACCATCATAAAAACCTTCGGTTTCATGTACTTCAGATTCACTCTAATCTCCATGAAAATCCAATTTGCCTATGACTTGTCCTTCAATTTCAAGCTTTTGTCGTTGATTCATCGAAGTGGTGCTCCAGTTTCGGATAGCAGGATGGTAACGAATAACATTAAAACGCTCAAATTTTGTGGAATCAAGTTACATGAGCTGTTAAAATTAATAAAATTAACAATGAGATCATAAAAAAGCATACACAAAAACTGTAAACATAAAAAGGATAAACTTACAATCAAGAAGCACAATGGACCAATATAGTAGCCACCAAGAGTATTTGGGAGTTCACTATATTTAAGAATTTCGTAAATATAACCACACCAATCAATTTGGGCAATGTTAGTATCTTCGGTAATACGTCTAAGCACATTCAAATTAACAATCGCCTTCATTGTATCAGCTTTACCCATCACATTGGCAAATAACATAATGAAGTTGACTTTAAACATAAAGTTAACTCGCTCTGCGAGGACCAACTTTGAAGAAATATCACTAGCACGGATATTGATAAGGTTTTAAAATGTACCTTTTTGAGGGGTCGTTTAAGCCCTTATTTGATCACTTTTGTATCCGTTATTACTTAATATCGTTCCCTTTCACTTTTTAGGTATCTTGAAGGCACAATGCTGGAATGACACTTATTCGGACGAAAAGGCGCGAATATACGAAGAAAATGGCCAAAGTCAAGAATCGAGACACTCTGGCTGCTGGAACTGGCGGGATGGCGTCAGGCACAATATAGTGACGCCGTCGAAGATCTTTTGTGACGCTCAAGAGCCAAATTGCTTATTTACAAGTGACGGCTTTAGGTTTTAAAAGAGTAGGTCGTCGCAACTCGACGCCTAGATTTGATCCGCAGACGACGCCGAGACCTGAAGGATGACGTCACAATCATAAGGTGACGCCTCGCAGACTAACGTGGCCAAGACGAAACCTTAATGACGGCGACCGACGGCGCCACAAATCAAAGGGTGACGGCCGCATTTGTAATCTTATATATAGAATCCTAATTTTTAGTTTTCGTGTAGTCTTTTGGAGTAAAAACTAAACCGAACCAAGGCTGTCTTGTACAGTATTTTAGGGTTCCATACCCTATCTTACATCAAGATAAGTGTTTTACTTCATTAATTTAATTATGTCTTCAATTACTTGTGTGTATGCTTGCATGTTTCCCATGTCCGACTAATTTACTTGTGTGTTTGCTTAGGAATATGAAACTTAATTATTGAATATTGATTGGTTGTCTCTTATCTTAATTGTTAATGATCTAGTATTGAGATAGGTCATCCGTTGTGTAGTTAATGCTTGATTAATCTTTGTGAACCTTAGCTTATAGTACCTAGAGTCATTGTAGGCTAAACCATCCGAAGAGTACCTTAGAGTTAAAGTTTATAAATCCTAGAGATTCTGTAGTCATTAACCTTTGGTAGTTTCAAAGAGATAGGGATAAACGCATACCCTACGACCTTAGACACACAACGCGATTAAGAATAAGGACGTGACAATTCAACCATCAATAGGAGATAATTAAGGAGTAATAAAACCTAAGTAAACACATCTTTAAATCATCATATGAACACACAATAATTAGACATAGACTATATACACCTTAGTTTAGATAATTAGACAAGTAGAAGTAATCGGTAGAAATACCAACCCCCCCCCCCAAATCCAAACCTCGAGATTCGTACCTTTCCATTTCCTAAAAAACATAAAAAGATAAAAAATAATATTCCTCAACCCCAACCTTAGCGTAGTAACTTCTCACTAGCATTCCTATTCCCCTAGAGAACGATATCAATTCCCGTGGCTTACCCTAATACTACACTACAACAATTAGGTTCACTGCCTAGGGTGTTGAAAAACTTGCTCGACGAAAAGGAAGTTCCTTTGATCCCAACGACGCCAAGTAGCGTTATCAAGTTTTGGTGGTGCCACCGCCGAATAGAATAGCTAGTTAGGAGTCCACCTCGTTTAGATTTCCTTGCTTGATTCCTATCAAGTAAGCATTTTTTTTCCCATTTTTAGTTTCCTTGTAGTCTATCCCCCTTCTTTGTGTTTGTGTTCGTAAAACCCTTTTCATTTGTCTCTATGGCAAGTGAAGTTGCATTTGAATCATTAACAAATGAGGAACAATTGAATTTCAAAGATTGGATTGCTTTTTATTGTTCTAATGAATTTGTGAGTGATCTTAGAGATATCCAAAAGGAGACGTGTGTAAGGTTGGATGGATTTGATAAATTTTGTGCTTGTGTGGCTTCTATTCAACAATCATTGTTAGAATCAACTCCTTTTAGTGAGACCCTCTGGAAAAGTTTTGAGAAAAGCCTCCTAAGCATAAACCATCAGTTGTCACAACTTGAGGAAATGGATAAGGAGGATTTATCCAACCTTAGGCATCATGATCAAAAAGACCTAGTTTTAAGAACATGGAACCTAAACCCGAACAAGATTGTGAGATGGTTATAGTTGAACTGCATTTAGTTGCACGCTGGGTAAGTGGGATAGATTTCACCAAAACATATGACACGTGAGGAATAATACTCTTTAGGCAAATATAACACAGTGATGAAATTTTAGAGATCTAGAATAATGATTTACATGACATTACTGGAGGAACACACACTTGGCAACTTACCCTAGAGAAGTAGAAGAGACTATAGGAACCCGATTGATATAGAACCTTTGGACCAAACGCCACTAGAGAATGTAGGTTTAGATGCTTGTTGTCTTGACATCTCTCTTAGTCCTAGGGAAGTTCCTAATTTTGATAAAATGGAGCCTCAACCAAAAACCTTACCCAATTTTCCGTCTTTAGATGTGAATCTTGAAATTGAATTAGGCCCCAATCCACCCATCAAAATAAATAATCCGGTAGTTGCTTGATAAAGGTGGTAGACTCTAGGCCATGTAGAGTGGAAGCTAATATAGGAGTAACCCATGACCTTACACACTTATATCACCCATTCATGGTTGATAACAAGAAACATTATGGGTTTAAACCGGTTTATTAGGTCAAGATGGATCCTTAACTAAGAATCTTTTGAAGTTGATAGAAGATGATCCATTTTAGGAGAGAGATGATCACCCGCTACACCAATAGAATTAGGTAAGGTTATAATGAATGGAGTACACTCCTTTGAGCATATAAATCACCCATCACCTCTCCTCACAGAGCAAATTTCTACCCTGGTGTGTAACGCTACTATCACCCACTTGCTTAAGTGTAGGAAAACCTCCCCTTTATCCTAAATAATGGGCAGAGTCAGCTCGTGACTCAACAAAAACAAGCGCTTCTTGGGAGGCAACCCATGTGTATTTGTTTTTCATTTTATTTGTGTGTCGTATATCTTTTATTGATTGTTTATTCTCATGTTTGAATTTGTAAAATGCTTTATTTTGTCTTTAACCTCGTCTTAATAACATATAAAGGTATTTTACATAAGGGATAAGTGTAGGGAGGATTACACACGTTTTCAAAAGAAACGAACATGAGAATTACATTTAATTAAAAGATATACATGTGTGTTTGTTCGAGTCAAATGCTTGTATCGAGTCATAATGGATGTTTTGCAGGAAATTTTTCCGTGATCCTAAAGATGTAAATTTTCCAGAAAATCGCAGACCGTTTTGTCGATAACCGACGCAAGATCGATCGCAACCTGCCGGCGTCAAGAAGAGCAAAACAATGACTTTTTTCTCGCTTTTCTCGAGCTACTTATAAATTTTTGAATTTTCCGTGTCTTAATTTTCCAGAAATTCAGAAACATCCATTCCACAAGCATTATATCCTAGTTTAGTAGTCCTATATATATTATTACCGCCGATTTTACGCGAAGGTTTCGTTTGTTTTCTTCAAGTATGCAGGTTTAATTTACCAAGAAGAAGATACATAACATGAGAAGGAGCTTTTCACGCAAACGTTCTTCTTGAAGAAAGATGTAACCACCACATTACACGGATCCTACCGAGCTAATCAGGGGAGTATTAGTTTCTTTCATCTTTTATTACCTTCCATTATCATAACTTTGATACTTTCGGGGAACATTAGGGACAATGTTCAGTTTAAGTGTAGGGAGGGAAAATAAAACGGGAACTTTGAAACTATGCTTATCCTAAAATATTTGCTTTGTCCAATTGCATTTGTGTAATAAACCATGAGAAAATGTCGGTTAGGGTAATTTTGGAACCAAATTTAAATTTTTTCATGACATATAGGAGTGGGCCATTAGTCTTAATAAAGCATCTCATGGATAGGAAGTTATATGACTAGCACAAAAACCCTTTACCACTGAAATTCCACCCAAAATGTGAGGATCGCCCATAGATTAGTAGGAATTAAAACATTCATCTTTAATGCTTAGAGTGTGAACCGATAGTATAATAGATTCTAGAACTTGTTTTGTGATGCATCCCGAGATCGCTAGTAAGACTACACTTGTGTAGTTAGGAATAACTAAATGATAAGAGGCATTAGGATAACCCTTGTTTGATACCCGTAATATAATTACTTCTTCCACATTGGTTGAGTAATTCCCCCACACCTTTGCGTTGTACTCATCTTTAGTACACGATACCCCTAGTTAACCCCTCAGAGCCTATCCTTTTCGCGGTTCTCGTGATGTTTCGGTTTTCCGGGATATCAATGAAGAGCATTGTTTACACCCCCACCCCCAAATGTACACCCAAATCGCCTTAGCCTACCTTGTATGCACTCACTTTTAGTGCATTATTGTTATCACACTAAACCCTTACTCTCTGTTCCTTAGTTTAGATAGGAAAGAAGAGAAGATGCAAAAGGGAGGGGGGTCTGAACAGAAGAGGAAAGAAGTGATAATAGCTTCTTTTTTGTGTTCCTGAGTTGGAAAGAAAGGAAAGAGGAATATAACTTTTTTGTGTTCCCGAGTCGGAAAGAAAGGAAAAGAAAGTTAGTAATTTTACTATTTTGCCCTTCACTAGAATATAAAAACCAAATACAAATTTTTTTAATGATCATCCAACCGATAATATTACATGAAACCATAACAAATATATCTTCCAAGTAAAACCATAACATCTATGTTTCACAATGACTGTTTAAGGGCGTTTACTGTTTAAAATACTAATATGTTTAACCAAGACAAACTTGTATAAGTTGATAATATACATGTGGGTTGTCATACAGTAGCATGCTGTATGCATACTAAAAAGGATTTACAATGGTTTTTTTCTTAAAAAATACAATAGCATTCTTAACAAAATCATGAACTAAATTGTTAAGAATAGCTATATAAAAAGAAATCAACAGTTCTATACAACTTATGTACACACAATCTAAATGAATAAACAACGCCGTTTAATATTGCAATTAAATTACAGTTGTTGTTCGCATGTTTCATATTAAAACTGATGATGTACTTGAGTGGTAAAATATTCGACTCTTCACTTTTCATAATTACTTTGCGAAATAAACTACTACTAGTACACTACTATAAATCAAGGATTAAAAAACACATGATTAACATGCATGTAAAAGAAATAATACGAGGATTGTTACCTGAAGATGATATGGATAGTTTGCAGGTGAGTTTTGAAGCTGCTATAGTAGGTTTGATATAAAAAAAAGGGTCGACTTATATAAGAAGCGTATATTAGGTCTAAGGGTATTTTGGTGATTAAAGAAAATTAAGAAGGCCCATAATATACTTCTCTTCAAATCATCCCAACTTTGGGAAGAAGATTTGGAGAGGGAATTAGGCATGATTTACCTTCCATGTATTTTCTCTTCTCTCTTAAAAAAATCTCTGGAACATGAATTTTTTCTATTTCTCCTCTTCTTCTTTCCACTTCTTTACCCTTCTTTCCAAAAATAATCTCGGGAACAGAGCATTAGTTCAATTATCTAGTTGCTTGCATAAGTTGCTAAGTCAAGTCATATCCTTTGTACACAGTTTTGGGACGATTGGGACTCATGGGAAAAGTTAAATTTTGTGAGATGACGGGAAGTGAACGTTAAATTCAAATTCCCTTTATTTGCATAATAATATACTCATGGGAAAAGTTAAATTTTGTGAGATGACGGGAAGTGAACGTTAAATTCAAATTCCCTTTATTTGCATAATAATATACTCCAAGTGTTTTGATCTTTTCAATTCGGGTCATATTAGTGTTAGAGTAATAAAAACTCAAGTGTAGGGATGTGCCTATAAATCCCTATCATTTTGATGTTATCGTAGAGGATGGTAGAGTAAAAGTGTATGGAAAAAAAAATCGAAAAAAATAGAAAAAGAGAAAAAGGAAAAAAAAAAAATAGAGTGAAAAAAAAAGCATACGAGCTAACATCCTACATCTATCTTTAAATTTATGTTTGTTTATTTCAGTTATCTAGAGTCTAGAGTGTTGAGTCTTGGCTTAGCAACGCCATTCTTCGCATGCTTGTAACATAAAGATTTTTGACTTGCCACAACTAAATAGCCTATCCCACCAAACCCTTTGTTTCCCTACCGTAAGCCTTACATTACAACCCTTTAAAAGACCTCTTGGATAGTCTTTCCTAGATGCTTACGCCAAAGCAATGGAGGTTTGATCTAGTCTCAAGCCTATGGTAATCTATGTACTAGGACCGGTTAATGAGTGTTTATCTTCCATTTCCAACTTGTTATATTTCATATACACCCGAGAGATGTGAGTGTCCAAACACCCCATGTGAGGTGCTAGTATGTAATTTCCGTGCTTGTTATGACTTTTGCGGGGCTTGTATGTGTTGTGGATTGTTCTAAACCAATGCTTCATGACCCCTAAATTATAAATTAATTGGCTAAAAGCACATTTGCTTGAGGACAAGCAAATACCAAGTGTAGGGATATTTGATAAGGTTTTAAAATGTACCTTTTTGAGGGGTTGTTTAAGCCCTTATTTGATCACTTTTGTATCCGTTATTACTTAATATCGTTCCTTTTCACTTTTTAGGTATCTTGAAGGCACAATGCTGGAATGACACTTATTCGGACGAAAAGGCGCGAATATACGAAGAAAATGGCCAAAGTCAAGAATCGAGACACTCTGGCTGCTGGAACTGAAGGGGATGGTGATGAGTCAATTATAATATAAAAATATCAAATACGAAATAAGCGAGAGATTCGACGAATAGACCCTTTAGGAAAAAGGTCGACACGCAAAACCCGCGAATACTCGATAAGTGATACCGGGCAAGTGATTACCCGGGTCGTTTCCCAACGAGGTGTGAATTGACGATGACGTTTGAGGTTTGGAATTAAAGTGCTTGAATGGATCGGGAATTTACGATTTTGGTTACGCTATTCTACAAATTAAAGAACGGGAAAGAAAATAAAACATGTAAACGAAGTAAATGACTAAATTAACTACTACTAAGCATGAGGAACAATAAAACGAAGCTAAACTACGTCCTAGTGCATTAAAACTAAAAAACGTGAAAACCGGTAACGCACTGAGCCTAAAAAAAGAAAACTTTGCAATTTAAGGCCTACGGGTGCAAAACTAATTTTCCTACATTCTAAACGACTAAAAATAATTTTAGGAAAAATCCGGGTATTTTTTTGACTTTTATTTTATTTATTACGAATTAAAAACAAAATAATACTAATTAAATTATAAAAAATATTAAGTGATTTTCAAAAATTCTGAGAAAATTCCTAAAATTACTTTAAAATCTACTAGTTAAAAGAAAAATAAAAAACTTGTATACTACTGTTTGAAATAAGCACTAAATAAGATGTTTAAGACTTATTACTAAAACTGGTTAAACTAGTTAAATATTAAAGACTACCAAACTATAATCAATAAAGTCCCTAGGGCAGTTGGTTAGTGGGTTTGCTGTGTTGCGCTTTTGTGGAAGTAACAGACCAGGGTTGAACTCCCACGGCTGTCACTTTTTCATTTTATTTAATTTTTTTTTGATTGAGTTTTCTTTTTAGAAACTAAAGATTAGACTAAAATAAGCATTTTAACAAAAACTTAAACTTGTGAATTAAGCTGTAACAAAGAAACAGATTCTAAAAAAAAAACTAAAGGTCTGTTTGGGATTTGATGCAACTAAAGGACATAATAGCTACACAAAAAGCTAAAAACTAAATGGCTCAATCCTAAAACAGCAACTACGAACTAAGACATCTAAAAAGCAAAAGCTAAACCTCTAAAAAGCTAAAAAAGAATATGAAA